>CM053793.1:682788262-683118262 GCA_028749045.1 Cupressus sempervirens | reverse complement strand
GTCTATGAAGTACATATAGTGTTTTGAGTCCTTGTTAGAGGACCAGGCCTTGTTAGAAGCCCCAACCCTATTAGGAGTTTCTTCAACCCTGCACTACTAAATTTAACCATATTTTTCTACCAAAATTTTTGACCATTAACAAAATAAGTTTAGGTTGGTTGGAATGTCAAGGAAAAATTTTTTATTTTTTACATGTAAGACGGTTGAAATTTTGACCAACATGGGGGTCATGGTCAAAATTTTGACCATCACAGGGGTGTTGGTCAAAATTTTGACCAACACAGGGCTTATACATCAAAAAAAAAGAAACATTTCTTACTTTATCTTTTGCATGGATGGGTTTTCAATGTATTCACAAGGGTTTTGAAGACAATGTGATTCAATACTATGAGTGTGATACCAGATTTATCAAATTTGGGAAAACAATATAAATTTTGTTGTGTTTTCAAGAGTTTTCTTTGTCTGTGTGCATTGGACTAGATGTTGTTTCATGTTATGATAAGTCTATGAACCTATGCATGTGAGATGATCTCTTTGCTTCTGAAATTGCACGAACTTTTTATTTTATGTTATCTTCAATCATACACATTAGTGATTAGATTTGTAAATTGAACATCCTTCATGGTTATTTTCAATTGAATGGTTACACTTCTGCATATGTTTAATTGATTCAAGTTTTATTAAAGAACAAGGCACACGGGGCTTATACATGTAGAAAAAAGAAACATTTCCTACTTTATGTATTTTGCACGCACGGGTTTTCTTTGTTTTCACATGGTTTTTGTAGAGTTGGAGGTCATCAACATATAATTTCAGCTATAGTAGGGTAGCTACAACCACTAGATTTAATGGAAGAGAATGTTAATCAAGTACTCACTGAGGCAAAATCAAAGACTATAGGTTATTTATTTTTCCTTTTTTCTTTGTCTCCCCATTTTAGGGTTTATTTTATGTAGAGGGTTTTGGATTTATAACATTGTTTTAACCATTCATAAGTTCTTCAGGTGTGGTAGAGCTTGTAGAGTTAGATGGGCCATTTGTGAAGCTCCATCTAAAGGGCTGCTTTTGGAAAAAAAGATCCACAGTGTTAGTGAGACTTGGCACTTACCTATAGAAGAGAATACCTATAATTGACTTAATATGTATTCTTGAATAGAAACACATGAATTAGAAAAGAATACTATTAGGAATGTTTGCATTGTCCTTTTTCCAAATCCACTAGAGCCTCAATAAATTGGTTTGCAATAAATGGGGAAAATTGATAGTTTGTGATCAAGTGAGGGTGCTAGATCTGAATAACCATATAAATATACTAAATCAACATGATGGACCCTTCTAGACTATCCAACCTTAGCCAAATGTGCAAGAAATAGCCTTTCCCTAATCATTTCTCTAGTTTTTTATATCTGGCTACAAAAACCTCAAGCTCACTTTCTTCTATGAATATTGTTGGATTGTTGGTATCAAAAAATTCCTAAGTGTCTTCTCTAGTAATTCTCAAAAGTTCCTCACCACTATTATCCCTCACAATTCTTGTGTTCAGGTCACATGTATGAGAAACAAGCAACAAAAATTCTACATCTAAAAATATTATTGACACCAAAAATTTTCCCAAGTCATACCTCCATGCATTTTACTCAAAATTTTCAAGGTTTCCCTACCCTAAAATTGTATAAATAGTTGTAAACCCTTGGATGGTATAGGGGCATCTGAGATAAAACCATATTTATCAAACAATCCACCATCAGCCTTCCAACCCTTAACTATTTTTGGACCATCATATTTATCATTGGTCAGTGGATTTAACTGGTACAAGAAATCATAAAATATGTTCCTTTTATGTAATTCATCTTGGTGTAGGATTGATGAATTCTAGGGCTTCTACAAAAATAATTTAAACTATATAAACTAGGGCTTGTATAGAAATAATTTAAACTCTATAAATTAAGGATTTCTAACCTTATAATTTCAATCCAATAAAAAATGTACCCCAATCAAAAAAATTCACCTCACTACAATAGTTTACCAACCAAAAAACCATAATCCTCCATCAGAATTCAATATAAATTTTCCCAAGAATTATACAAACAAACTCTAAGAGAAAATCCTACTTACAACTTTTTTTCTTAATCTTGCACTAAATTTTTCTTAGAAACATCATGTCAATAAAATGGATAGCTTTAGATAAATTTTAGGACTTGGTAGAATGTAGAATGAATTGAAAATTGGGCATTTCATGTCTTTTTATTACCTTTTATAATACCTTTTGTCTTCTATTAATTCATGTGAATGAGAAATTAACTTCAAACCTTCAATTCTTCTATTTTAAATCTCCACCAAATTGGCTTGATCATACAACAATTAAATTTCCAACATCTTTTGACCAAAACTTATTAAACATTCCCTCAATAAATCAACTAGAATATTCCACATTATAAAAGCTTCCAAGACAACATCACTGTTAGGATCAAGCAATACTATGAGGGGGGTAAATCACTATCACAATACTTTGCAGCAATCAATAAATTTGAAACTTGGTCATAAACATCCACACATAGAAATATATACTTTTTATTGCCCTTTACTACTCTAGATGTACTCTTTGTTTAGGGCTTGATGTTTGATCAATACTATTTTGGGCAATAAAATTCAAGTAAGCAAGAAGATTGAGTTCATATTAAGACTAGACTGTAGGGCTACCCATTAGTAGGAGACACTTGATCCTATTAAGAATACTTTTCATGAAGTCACAATGATATAGTATTCACATGAATGCTTCACATTTGAAATTAGAAAGCCTTGATGTTGTAGCTAGTTGTCTTTTGCCGGTATATCTCCCAAGCTTAGTGGAAGAAATAAATTGTCAAAAAAAAGATTTCTGGTTATCGAATAGATGATAGCTGCATCACAAAACTTTAAATCTTATAGTGTTGCGAGATGGTGGGGTTTTGATTGAAGACTTTCATCAGTCCTTGAATGAATGTGTCATGTTCTTGCACCCTTCAATTCATCAAGGAGTTTGTAAGTTTGAATGCACATTATGAATGCACTTGTTTGGTCAAAGACATAATTGTTTTAGCAATCAAGATATGTGGCTTGTCTCTTAAGGTGCAACAATTACTATGATTGCCTGATTGAGGTTCGAGTTAGTCAAAGGTAAGTTGATGGGACATGTTTGATAGGATATCAACACCATCAAACAAGAAAATTGTAAGTTCATTTTCCTTGGCGAATCATATCACCATAATTGCACCATTGGGCATCTACGATATTAATGTTTGATTGATCAAATTCAAAGAATAAACACTTGCAAGAGCTCACATATAAAAATGGACCTCAATTGGTAACAATTTGAGATATCTGGTCACAACCTTATATGTAATGATGTGACAAAGAACACACATATTGTATCAAAGATAGAAGCATGATTGGCACAAGAATTTGGGATTTTCCACATTTCACAATAATCAGCTGAATAATGTAATGGATAAATTCTCATGCTTCCTGGTAGAGGTGTCAACACTTTGTCTTATTCTAATCAATGATAGATTGAGTAACTACATTGTGATCCATTAAAAATCTTCAAAGGGGAGAAAAGTCACATGTTTTTATTTCAAAATCTAATGTGATGAGTTTAGGCATCTCATATCATACAACATAAAGTCTCTATTATTTATATGTCCAAATCCATCTTCTTGCCAATAACCAATCAATACATATCATTAAATAATAATGTTTTAGTCTTTTATAAGAATAAAATATTATCTTATCAATACAAAGGTAAAGTAATTTCAAGAATCGGTTACATAACCAACAAATTATCAAGAACAATATTTATTGTAATTTGTACTTCAAGGAGGGAGTCTTTTTGTTATTTATTTTCTTGTAATAGAGATACTCATTTTTTAATGTCATATATTATATAGATTTTGAAAAATGTGCATTCGTTCTTTGAGATTGGATAAAAGGGGAAGCATTATTAAGTCTGTGAATAGATTATTGATTCTTTGGACGATGTTGAGTTGTGTCTTATTGTAATTATTTTTCAGTACCATTGTTAATGCAAATATGTAGCTTAGTTTGGATTTTTGTTTTCAAATAAAGTTATTCATTGATTGGTAATATAAAATTTCTTGTGTCTTCTATTTAATCTTCATTGGTGAATGTGAGGGAGCGAGTTGTGCACCAATTCCTTGTGTTCACTTTCTTTATATTTAAGATTCTTTTACATATATTCTATGTTTATAGGTACATGTGTGTAAGTCTTTATTGGTTTCAAGTTTAAAGAATTCCCAAAATTTATATTTATCTGAACAAGGGACATATACCTTCACATCAAAATTCAGAGAACATTTGCATGTAACCATTGCAAATGTCTCAACTATTGGTTATAGATCTTGTCTTAGGTTTTAAGCATTAGAGGGTAATTTGGTTAAGTTTGTGAAATGAAAAATCTATTCACTAATATCACATCAAATGCCTCAGGGATCTAATTTGTCAAGACTATCTTCAAGACTCCTAAATGAAGGATTTGGTTGTGTAAACTTTAAAACTCTTGGAATCAAGGGTTCTATGGTTCCAATTCAATTCAAAGACCCCCAATCCACACAACTCTTCATCAAACTATTCAAAAATCCTAGTACGTTGTTTAGTAGACTGGCAACAAAACAAAAAACTAAATAACTTAGACTTCTTCCAAGATACCTAAGAAGGTAATGGTATTTATGGATACCCTTTTCAATGTTCTAAAACATATCAATGAATTTCATAGAATTACTTTGGACCAAAAAACCTATTCAACACTGATGCCCTATTTTTAATGCATAAAAATTGTTGGCATTATGATTATTTTTGTCATTAGTGACAAAACTTACTCAATTTTGTATGCTTACTAAGCATCCAAGTGGTTACCTTGTAAGAATTCACAATTCAGTAGTTTACATCGAGCAAACAGTGGCTACTGAGTAAATATAGACAATGTGAAGTCCAACAGTGTCTATTGAGCTTATCAGTATCTACCATGCTACATAGTGTCTATAGAGTAGATAGTTTGTGTCATGAAGAATCAATGCAAATTGAGAGATGAAAGATTCCATGTTTACTGAGTGAAACAAGGTAAACTTTGTGTACAGTATCTATCGAGTGACACTACATCTATCGAGTCACTAGTGGTTACCGAGTTCAAAACTACATCAAGTGATTAGTATGGACTGAGCCTTCACTTCTATCGAGTGCATGATGATGCCAAGTAATGTAGTGTACATCGAGTATTAGAAGGTCACTGAGTCAATTTAGTGAACTCGATTTATTTACTATTGGGCCAACTCTGTAATGTATTTGTTTACTTGTATTTTGGCCGACCTTGTAATTTTGTAAGTTTGAAAGGTATATATGTGAGATGTATTGTAAGATATCAAGAATGTATGTATGAAGGAATGTATGATGCATAGAATGAGAAGGAATTACAAAGTAATGTGAAGTATATGTGAAAGATCATTAACAGTAGTTCAAGGTACATATCAAGGTCAATTCAGAGACTAAAAGGTTATATCCATCACATGAGGTGATCAGTGCATAAGGGATCTTATGAGCAATTAGTTGCAAGTAGATCCACTACTTCACCCTAATAGGTGAATTAGATTTTCAAATCCTCTAACAAGGTAGACTTAACAGTCTTTGTACAAATCTCCTAACAGAGTGCATACTTCATTGTATGTTTACAAATCCTCTAACAAGGTGGACCTAGCAGTCCTTTGTGCTCTTAACATGGTAGATCACCAGAAGTGGTCAATGTAAGCCTTAACTAGCCAACTTTATATTGCAGTATTGAAGTTTTATGGGTATCATCCCCACCCCAGTTTTACTTTCTATTTGGAAGGTTTTTGGGTCACCAAATATTGTGTTCACTTGTGTAATAATTTTTTTATGTTTTGGAATTTATGCATGTAGTAGCATAGTTGGATGTATGGTAAAATAATAAAAAGTTTTGAGGTTACTGATTCACCCCTCCCCTCTTAGTAACCTGTCATATCTTGAATATTTCCAACAATTGGTATTAGAGCAGTTTGGTTCTCAGGATAAAAGTTTAGTAGCTTGAGCAAAGATCTAGGAATAGATGGAGATTTTTAGGCTTGACAAGGCAATTCAAAATGAAAAGCTAGATCTAGAAATGGCCATGGCTCAACTCAAAGAAGAAAAGGAGCATCTTTCTCAATCCCTAAAAAGAAGGAAGGAACTTGCAAGAAAAATGAATGACCATCGGTATGTTGAAGAAAAGATTGAAGACCTTTTATCATCAAGTAGCTCAGATGAAGCTAATGAGGCAATCAAGGAACTCCTAGGAAAGAATGACTCTCTGTAGGAAGAAGTAAGAAAACTTAAAAGAGAACAAGAAATCCAATCAATCAGGCTATGTGAAGTTTTGGAACAAAGAAATAATGAAAATGAAGACTTGGAGGCAAGAGATAATCAATCCAATCAGTATGAAGACCTCATTGATCAAATCTTTGGAGCAAATGAAGAAATCAAGATTCCCAAAGCACAAAATGAAAGAATAAGAAGTGATCTAAATAGTGAAACGGAAATTAATGAAAGAATACTGAGAGAACTGAGATGTGAAAAGAAAATTGTTGAGAAATTAAAGACTAACCTAAATATTGAAAAGAAAATCAATGAAAGAATGATGAAGTCACAAGATGATATGAATCAACTGATACAACTAAATGAGTAGAATCTTCATAAGCAAAAAGATAAGGCAAGACCTGGATATTATGAAGAATAAGGTGAATCTTCCAAGCAAGGTGCAAAAAGGAATATAAAACCCTCATGCAATCATTGTGGAAAAATTGGTCACACATCAAACAAATGCTAGAGCAATAGAAAAATAAAATTTAATGGAAAGTGCTATAACTGCAATCAACATGGTCACAAAGCCAATGAATGCAAAGAGAAACCAAAATTTGAAGGTAATTGTCACAAATGCCAAAAGCATGGTCACAAGGAATCCCAATGTAGATCAAAAACATTCAATCTAACTGAACAACTTGTAAAGGAAATATTTGGATGGGACTACAATACCTGGTGCAAATGTCATTATTGTGGAGAATATGGACACATTGGTATAAACTATGCAAGGCATCACCTAAGGAAGAAGGAAACTACTATAAGGTGCTACACATGCACTGAACTTGGTCATATAGCTAAAAACTGCATGAATATAGGTATAATTGAAGATGAAAAGAAAGGAAGGGCTGAAAACATAAGGAAACAAATGAGGCAGCAATGGGTTCCTAAATCCACTGAAGACGCAAGCTCGAAATCATGGAAGTGAAGCAGTTCCAAGAAATATAAGGAATATAAATGATCAAATTAGTATTGTAGATACACCGAGATCATAGAAAAGTTATCTTTCACTGAGTGCATCAGACTCTAATGAGAAAAGTAGTTAAAGACCTTATCGAGTGAGGTCAAGAGTAAAGAGAATTTTGTTTGTTTATCGAGTTGATACTCATGTCGAGTTAGGTTAGTGGATGATAGTCTCTCACGCACTATGACAATATGGTACCTAGCATTAATGGAATTTTTTTTATCAAAATGGGTGAAATTCAACTTCAGTTTCATTGTATCCTCAGAGCTAATAAGATTTCTAGGTGCATTCGAGTGACTTCAAAGCGATTTCAAGTAAATTTGCAATTAACAAATTTGTTCAAAGATTTCCATCACTTACCAAGCAACAATAGCTTCTAAAAACACAAGCACTAGTAAGGTGAAACATGGATCAGTAATGTTGGTCAAAGGTGTAGAATGGAAAGCACCAAACTTCAAGTTGGTTTTTGCAATGGCAGAGGCACTCGACCCTAATGGTGCATAGTCACGAATTCCACCAAAGTTACTTTTAATCAATGATATCTGAACTCATTTCAAATGTTCTATTCAAGAAATAGGAACCTTAGAAATGGATAGTGTGTTAGAAGAAATGTGTGTTAGTGGCTCTCTAAAATCCAAAAATAAACATCAGGAGACAAAAGGGTTTACCCAAATCTCCCATATGCCAAGAAGCTTCCAAATAAAATGGATTAGATATATTCTTAACCATGTTCACAATGGTTAGCTATGGTTGGAACAACCCATACTAATCACTAAGAAGATAATTCACAAGATTACTGGCCTTCCCATACTCAACAAAGCCAAATCTAAAAAAACCCTAGGTTGGGATGAACTTCAGAAGAAAACTGTAGCCGAGTGGGATGAAAAAGGCTTAAAGTGTGCCGTGTGAGGCCATAGACCTAGCATTTAAGGTTGTGAAGAAGAATTTTGAGTATGACTTGTCTGCCCTATTACTAAGGCAACTGAACAAGAACATGGACAACATCAAATCATCAAAGAACAACCCCTATAAATTTGGATCATTATTGAAATGTTTATTCTTCTATGTACGAAAATTCTTTCCCTTTAAAGGTTCTGTTGTATGGAGAAAGGATGTCCCCATTCTATATCAGATTAATGAGTTTATAGTAGAAATGGGTGTAAATTTTGACAGTATAATGGATAACTATTTTGAAGATTTCAAGGAGAGGATGAACAATAGGTTTAGAATCCCTCCTAAACTTGTTGAAGATTACAAAGATGATGTTTGTTTTATGGTTGACTATGATAGAGTATATATTCAGGCAGTCAGGGCCTGAGTTGCATGGGTAAAACCTCTACGTTATGAAGTAAACATTGATGAAACTAGAGATATTATTGAAGCATTGGTAAATGAACCAGTAGATCCCAAGCAACCAATTTTTGGAACTTATGATGAGGCTAAAGCCAAAATAGAATTGGAGATCAAACTTCCATAAGCAATCAACAAAGGTAAAAGGAAGGTTGCTAAGTTGAAAACTGCTACCAAGCCTTTAATGATTACCAAAGGAAAAGGCGAGGATGAAGAAGAGGAGTAGGAACCAAAAAATGATGAGGAAGAATCAGAAAAAGAGGTAGAGCCAACCAAAAAGAAAGGAAGGGTTATCATCACAAAACCCCCAAAGGCATGCACAACTATTTTCACTAGAAGAGGCAAAGGTAAGAATAAGGGTGAAGTAGTATTTAACAAGCCCCAACTAACCTTCCAAGAAAGATTAAAATAGATGGAAGAGGGAGCTAGCATCAACAATTTTAAAGCTCTAAATTTTGAAACAAGGACTGATGTAGAAAAGATGCAGATTGAGGAACTGGTACTTAATAAGATGGGAAAATGGAAATGCTCCCCAAACCAGCTTGCCCCTCAAATCTCCAAAAAGATATTTATAGGATTGCAACCAAGGTGGGAGTTAGCCACCCAAATAGCCAAGGACATAAATGAGAAATCCTTGAAGAATCTTCTACCAAGTCTTACTAAGGTAGAAATAAAGGCAGCAACGAAGAACAATGAAGGTAAAATGATGATTAGATTTCACACATTTTTAATTCTAATTAAGGATATTGAGCATGTTGTAAGAGATGCAACAAACATGTGGAAGAACATCTATCATCTACAAAAGCCCACTAATGATCTAGTTGTGATTGAGGATGATGGTGGTACTAGTAGTGATGAAAGAGATGAGAATGCTCTAAGTGCTAGTGATGATTAGGCACTAAGGTCTGATGATGAAGAAAAAGAGGAAGAAGTAGAAGAAGAAGACAAGGAGGAAGAGGATGAAGAAGATGATCTAATGAAGATTGCAGTACAAGTCATTGCTTCCCTTCCTCACTCTCCACCTAAGACGGACACATCATTAGGGTTGGAAATAGTTTCAGTAGGATTGACCACATAAAAAAAATCATCTACTCCTGCCACCCCACAGCTCCAAGCATCCTCTATGGATGTAACAATTACTTCATCTACTGAGTTGCAGCCTTCTTTGTCAACACCTGAGCAATTAGTCACTGCAGCATCAGCTATTTCAACCTCCTCTATTGCATGTACAGTAAGTTCTACAGTTCTTTCTACAATTTTTTCTACAACTCCAATTGTGAATATTCTAGTCTGTACACTACTAGTTTGTACATCATTTTTGGGAAGCACACCAATTTTGAGCATAGTCAATACTTCTCTTAGTTTTCCTCTAGTTGCATCTATTCAAGTTTTCTTTGCTAGTCCATCTATGTCAACTATTGACTTTGATTCCAAATCCAAGGAATTAAGCATAGAAGTAAAACCAAAAACTCCTCTAAAAATTTTGCTTATTGGAAAAAAAATTGATGAAGACATAGACTTGGATACAAAAATTATTATTCCAAAGATAGACTTGGATAATGCCTCAGCCAGTGAGATGAGAATGGTTAGTCAGCTTCTAGAGCAGAAGGCAAGGCAAAAGCAACTCATAGAAGAGAGAGATAGAGAATATACCATAATAGAGAATGCTAAAAACATAATTACTAAAGCCATTGGTGTTGATGTTGATTCATCTCAACACATTTTGTTGCAATTAGAAGAGGCTGTAAATAAGTTTAAAGAGAACACCTCTAGGAAAGAGAAACTCATTGAAAAGGAAAAAAAGAAATTTGACAATAAGGTGCTTGAGCACATTGTTCAACACATTGTAATAAAGCAGGTTGAACTATCTTCAATTTTGAGCAATCTTGAGCAAGCGTTCACAAATGTAACATCACTTTTTGGCAAGCTCTATGATATTACTGAGTACAGTAAGGAAATCAAAGAAAAATTAAATAAGTTAGATGTGGAAATGAAGGCTAGCACTCAAAAGTTGTAGCTTGACTATAGTTCAAGCTCATCCCATCACACAAAGGTGAAATTTTTGTCCAAAATGTAGGTAGAGTTACTTAGAGAAGATGCCAGAATCTGGTCTACACTGATTGACATTCAAAATATGATTCTTCTAGTCATGGATCAAATGTAGAAACATATTTCCTATTCAAAAACATTGATTCATGACATCAATTTTTCAATAAAAAATCATATGATTGAACTTTATACAAAAGTTCAAGTGGCTCTCTCCACTTGCAAAATTTTGCAAGATAATTGGGATAAGACATTGTCTCTTATTGTAAAGGTACACTTGGAATTTCTCTCACATTTTAGTGTCTCTATTTAAATTTATTATATATACATTCTTTAGCATTATTGTCAAAAAGGGGGAGATGAGATTGTTGACAGGGGGAGATAAGGTTATTAACATTGGGAATATGAGATGAATAAGGAATAAGAGAGACATTGTATAGATAAAAGCTATGCATGCCATATGTATGGGGGAGATATGTGAGACACGTAAGATATGTATATAGCATATTTACAAAGATCAATTTTGGTAAATCAGAATGTCAGTTTTGATTCATAAGTGTTTTTGTCACTAATGTCAAAGGGGGAGATTGTTGGCATTATGATTATTTTTATCATTAATGACAACACTTACTCAATTCTATATGCTTACCAAGCATCCAAGTGGTTACCTTGTAATCATTCATAGTTCAGTAGTTTACACTGAGCAGATAGTGGCTATCGAGTAAATACAGACAATGTGAAATCCAACAATGTCTACCGAGTTTATTAGTATCTACTGTGCTTCATAGTGTCTACCAAGTAGATAGTTTGTGTCATGAAGATTTAGTGCAAACCAAGCAATGAAAGATTTAGTGTTTATTGAGTGAAGCAAGGTAAACTCAGTGTACATTATCTACTGAGTGACACTACATCTACTAAGTCAGCAGTGGTTACCAAGTTCAGAACTATATTGAGTGATTAGTATGGACCAAGCCTTCACTTCTACCAAGTGCATGACAATGCCGAGTAATGTAGTAGATGTTGAGTATCATAAGGTCACCGAGTTAGTTCAATGAACCTAAGTTATTTACTATTGGGCCGACTCTGTAATGTATTTATTTACTTGTATTTTGGCCAACCTTGTAATTTTGTATGTTTGAAAGGTATATATGTAAGATGTATTGTAAGATATCAAGAATGTGTGTATGAATGAATGTATGATGCATGGAATGAGAAGGAATTGTGAAGTAATGTGAAGTATATGTGAAATATCATCAACACCAGTTCAAGGTACACAAAAAGGTCAATTCATAGACTAGAAAGTTACATCCATCACATGAGGTGATCAGTGCATAAGGGATCTTATGAGAAATTAGTTGCAAGTATATCCACTACTTCACCCTAACAGGTGAATTAGATTTTGAAATCCTCTAACAAGGTAGACTTAACAGTCTTTGTACAAATCTCCTAACAGAGTGCATACTTCATTGTATCTTTACAAATCCTCTAACAAGGTGGACCTAGCTATCCTTTGTGCTCTTAATAGGGTAGATCACTAGAAGTGGTCAATGTAAGCCTTAACCAACCAACTTTATACTATAGTATTGAAGCTTTTTGGGTATCACCCACACCCAAGTTTTACTTTCTATTTGGAAGGTTTCTTGGTCACCAAATATTGTGCTCACTTGTGTAATGATTGTTTTATGTTTCAAAATTTATGCATGCAGTAGCATAGTTGGATGTATGGTAAAATAATAAAAAGTTTTGAGTTTACTGATTCACCCCACCCCTCTCAGTAACCTGTCATATCCTGAATATTTCCAATATAAAATGACCCAATTTACAAAGGAAGTACTTGTCGACGATTTTCTATCAACGCCAACTCTTGGATAGTGTCTTCTTATGTCTTGAAATGCTTAATCCCAAAAGGAATTAGACTCCAACACTCTACAACTTAGAAATCCCCAAATTGTCCCTCAAACCCTTATAATCTAGGGCTTCCTCAATCTTCTAATTCTCCACATTTTTGAGCCAAATTGGTGATTGAATCACCTTTCATTCTCCATACTTAAATGTTTTAAAGCATAAAATGTATGCCTCAAGTGGACAGATTATCCACTACTACACCTTGGTGTTCAACTTCAATAACTTCATAAAAAATCTATCAAATAGGAATGAGATTAAAAGCTCCACACCTTAGCAAAAACCTTGGGAGAATGCTAACCCTTCAACTTTGGGTCAACACACTACTTTACTTTGTCTTCACTCAACCTTGGAGTTGCCTATATGCATGGCAAAATCATAGAATATATTATATATCGTTATCCCCAACTGCATAAAAGTGAAATAAAACTATACATAATGGAACCACTATCTATACTCAACAAGCCATCAATGTGATGAATTAAGTATGTTAATGATTTACTATAGTAGGGAAGAGAAATTTCAGAATACATTATCTATAGAATCATTGCAATGTATCACCATTGATAGTGTTTTGTAATTTTTGAAAATGAAAGAAGAAAAGATGAAATATATCTTCTCCACAATATGAATTCTTACTTAAGAAAAGTTTTGATTATTTTTCCTATCCAAGAGGAAACTTGGAACCAAAATATAACACTAACCCAAGTAACAAGGCTTTGCTATCCCCTGGACATTGTATGGTCCATTGGTTTTCTTCCTATCAAAAGGTCAAGTAGAACCACCCCAAAAATATATACATCACTCTTTTGAGTTAATTGACCAGTCATAACATACCTGAAAGGAGAATGAAAATAAAACTGTCACAACCACAACCTTGAATACTCAAAAGTTGCCCTATCATTTTTTTAATAGGAAGCACCCAACATAGCATTCAATTTTGATCTAAATGAAAAATAGATGCAATGCTTATTTCCATCTAAAGTAATCCTTAGAGACAAGTAGCATCAACAACTGTGGGAGGCTATTAAGTACATTGCATGGTACACTTACTTTTGAAACCCTTCAGTATCTATCAAATTTGGAGTAGCATGGAAGTCAATATGGTAGTTGTATTCTACAGTCAGATTCATATAAACATTGGAGGCCTAAATAATTACAAAAGTATATCTAGATAGATTATATTATGTTAAACAATGAAAAACTCAAGTTTTAATGCTTGTTAAAAAACTCAATCACTAGTGCTAGGGATAATTTTCAAAAATTCATAGGAAGTTCAAAAATCTTGGTGAATCTTTTCAATATCAAAGTCTTACATTATAGTATTTGATCATAATGTAGAATTATGTTTCCAGTTCTAGGTTTAATATGATGGAATACAAAAAATTGCAATTTCCTAAAGGAAAGAAATATTGTTTGTGAAAATTTGAGCCACTTTATTTTCAATAGAAAATATTTTTACATAAAAAGAACATTATAGCCAATTGGTAAATATTATTACTAAAACTTCCCAAATAGCATAAAATTAATTTCTTGTTCATTTTGAAGCACCCACATTAATTTCCCCCAATTACAATCTTTTCCAAATTATGAGAAAACATCTGAGGTATTTTGTTATAGATTATAATCTAGTTTACAAGTTCTTGAAATAATGAGTATAGCCACCCCAACTTAAGAAATGCAATCATAGATGTAGGTGTAGCAATTTGAGGGATTAGAAAGTGGAGGAAAAGAAAAGAAAAATAGTACTAAAAAGAAAATATTTGGATTGATCCAAATACAAGATTGAGAAATGCTGATTTGATTTAACTGGTGCACAACCAATGGTATATCCAAGAGACACCACCCTTAAGATGTTCCTTTGATCTTGCAAATTATACATGGAATGGACCAACATCATCAAGTAGGATGAAATGTCGAGGAACAAAACACTTGCTACTACTGTAATAATGAAATAAACATAAGACAACACTAAGAAACATGACGTATTCAAAAATATTAATATTTTCTTAAACCCTATAAAAAATTTATAAAGAAAAGAAAAGAAAAATAAAGACTCCATAATATTATTAACTCAATAGAAAATAGTCATGCCAATCCTCAAATATCTTGAACCAAGGTTGCATGGGTATGCATACCCACACCCCTATGATGCGTTCCCATATATCTAAGTACTGGGTACTCCGTGGAGAGCATCATAGCTCAGGACCTTGATTATGAATTTTGATTTATGTTTTAGTTTTTTATCTATGTATCAGCTTGTTGTTTATCAAGCTTAATTCAATATGTAATTAGTTCAAAACTTTGATACAATATCGATAAATAGTATACTTTATCACTATTCAAGTTAGACGTTTATCATTTTCAATATGTTATTGTCATATGACTTATGATCTTCTTGTTCGTGTTTAAAGTCTACCTTCTTTGTTATACATCTAAGCATTTAGTTTATATTATATTATTATTATTAAAAACGTATTGCAAGCTGAAACTGAAAAATAAAACATTAGGTCTGCAAACTTTATCATGGTTCTTGTTTTGAAAAACCATTGTTGGGTCTCATATTTTCTGATTATCTACAAATATTAAATTATATTAAAAAAAATTATATTCCCAAGTACCCCCATCCCCTATTTTAAAACATAGCCATACCTATACTAGTACCCCATCCCTATGCAAGCTTGTCTTGAATAGGTGCATAACAAAAAAAAACTATTCAACTTTCACACTAAGTCAAAAAAATGATTAGCTTGATTTTATATATTGAGATTGAAAAACTAGTCCTTCCAAAAACATAAATTGTTAAAGGTATAGGATCACTACAAATGTAATAACGCTTCCCAATCTTTCTATGTGTTCCAAGTGTAGATTTTGAATGTATATAAATATAAATAGAGGAGATGTCTCTATGAAAATTCTTAAGTTAATAATCATTAGAGAATTATATATATATATATATATATATATATATATATATATATATATATATATATATATATATATATATATAGAGAGAGAGAGAGAGAGAGAGAGAGAGAGAGAGAGAGAGAGAGAGAGAGAGAGAGAGAGATTGATGATTAACTAAAGAAGGATTATGACTAGGCCAATTCAATCCAACTGAAGCTATAACATTAACACTCCCTCTTAGCTAGGGAGGATTGTTATAGACCACCTTATGCTCTCAAGCATATAGATGGTCTACTAGCTTGAGCCAATGTCTAGACCTGTGATGGACTAGCACTCCTCCTAGGATGGATAAATAATTATGAGGTGCTACATATTGATTGCTACAAAGTGAAAAGAAAAACTCCAATAGATTCTTAAATACAAAAAGTGAAAAGGAACACTACATTAGTTTCTTATATAAAGAAATTATTAGGCTCCATTTGAGTAACTGAAAACTTCCATTATTGTGATATTGTTTTCAAGGTTCAACTATGTTGTCCTTCAAATAAAAATTCAAAAATTTGAAAACCCATGTTTCATGAGTAGTAGTCTCAAAAAGCTATTTTTCATGAAAATGAATGTGTTGGAATATTCAAATAGGAAGAATGCTTCTAAGTGGGGGGGGGGGGGGGGGGGGGGGGGGGGGTGAATTAGAAGTATTGTATTTTAACCATTAAAATTTTTTAACTGAAAGTAGATTGCATGCATATGAACATATCAGACAGTTATGAAAAACACATAAGCATCACCACATAACACTTGAGATTTTGGTAACCCAGAAACCATCTAGAAATAAGAAGGTAAAACTGGGGTGGGGATGATACCCACAAAATCACTGCAGTAATAATATTTAACCACTTCTAATGGTCTGTCGTATTAAAGGCTTTCCATGTTTAAGGCTTTACACTGTATCAATAGTGACCTGATTAAAGGATTTACAAACACTTTACATGAAGTGTTACCCTGTTAAAGGATTTAATCACCTACAAAATAGGATTTAAAGGATCTACAAAATAGTTGTTAAGCTAACCTATCAACATAGGGTTTTTCATTCTAATACAATTGCTAGAGAGTATTAGGTACAATAAACCTGATAACTTGCAATCCTTCATTTGCTGAATACAGGCACTTGATCTGCTTTCTCTAATCTTGATCCTCTGAGATCTAATACTCTTTACTCTGAAATAGTGTTCCTTCCACACCCTTGTACATCCACTTCTCTTTCTAATCAGATTTTGTCTTCCTTATAAAGACATTTGAAGACTTAGGGTTAGGTATGGATCTACGATCCATATTGAATCTTTGCTTCTCGCTCATTCCTTGCACTTTTCTTATTGGTTGCATGCCTTCTCCATTTTTCTTATTGGTTGTATGTAGATTGCATAAAAAATACAAAATATTTGATCTTATTATTTAATCCTTCAAGATTCGTCATATGTCAGCCATGAAAACAGTTTACATATGAATCAATGAAGTTACAAACTCATATGTACATTCTATGTTACACTTGCTGATTTTAGATGCTTGACACTAATAAAAAACTGGCTTACTCGGCTCCTGTTGCATTTTTGTACTGCTCGACATCATCTTTAACTCGACACTTAAATATCACTTGGCACTTGTATCATACTCAACACCTAAAGTCATTCGGCACCTGAAGGCTACTCGGCACCTAAAGATCACTCGACACCTGAAGTCTTTCTTGACTCGGCTCATGTTGTGGCTTGGCATACATGGTGTACTTGGCTCTAATATAGAAAGTGGTTAAGTGTATTGGCATTCAATTGTCAAAAACCATTATCAGGTTAACAGAATGGATTCTTGAGAGATGAGTTCTTGAAATGAAAAAAATAGCTATAGAGATGATGGAATGTGGTTCTTGTGGATTCACCTTTTCTTTAACTATGCTTTCTACTAGTTTTTGTAATTCATCCATGCTGACCAATACTAGATCTATACACAATCTTGCTTGCTATGTAGATTGGTCAAGGATTCTTTTGAGGTCTTCTGCAGTTAATAGATTGATGTTCTGACCAGAAGTGTCAAGAACATCTTTTATAATTATAGTTTCTACAAGTGTGATGGGTACATGAGGAGGGCTAGAGGGTGGTAATTGTGTGTCTTGCACACTCTGGTCTAGTTGTTGCTCTTGCTCAACTATTGCCATTACATCTTGTTCTTGTGTCTCTTCCTCCTCTCCATCTTTCTTTTCTTCTTCCTTCTTCTCTTCTTCTTCTTTATGTTCTTCTTCTTCTTTCTTTTCTTCTTCTTCTTTATTTTCTTCTTCTTTCTTTTCTTCTTCTCCCTTCTCTACTACTATCTTCTCTTCTCTCCTTTTTCTTCTCTCTTCTAGTGGAGTAGCTACTTCTTCCTTGTATTCTTCTTCAAGAAAATCTTCAATCTTTTTGAACAAGTTTTTCCATGATTTCATTGTTCTTTGAACAATTTCTTCCATCTTGTTTTGGAGAATAAAGAATCCCTGTACTTAGGTGTAAACCTAGTATTATGCCTTCTAACTGCTTTCTTTATTTTTTCCTTAGTCAAATTAGGCAATATGCTTGCTAGGGTTGATTCCCTCATCTCCTTCTCAATTTTCAAACAAAAATGCCATCTATCTTCCACAATTTTAGACAGTTCTTTTGGCAATTGTCCATCTAGTTCAAGAGGAGTGTACTTGAACTGTGCCATCATTCCATAAACTATTTCCTCTATCCTATTATGTTCTTCTTTAGTAAACTTATTGAAATCAACTTTATTTAAGTTTCTTAAATCACCATTTCCAATCTTTTTACGTAAAGTATGAACTGAAAAATGGCTTACCTTTTTAGATTGATCTTCTTCTTCAGTATCAGGTTGATCCACATATCTTCTTCTTTTCCTCAGCTCTTCCTGTGTTTCCTTGATTGGTTTCTTCTTTGTAGCTTCCTCTGTAGCCTTTTTAGTGGAGGCCCTTGTTGGAGCTTGAGTTGTTGGCTTTTGAGGTGATGGCATAGTAGATTTCTTTGGTTTTTGCTGAGCTGGAGGCTATTTTGTTGCCTTCCTTTTCTTTGACTCAACTTCAATTGGTGCTTCCTTGGCTTCTTCTTCCTCTGTACCTTCCTCCTTGTCTTCACCTAGGCCTTCGGTCAATTCCATTGGGCCTTGTTCTTGTTCATCTTCATCATCATCATTGTCATCTTCATCTTCTTCTGCTTCAGCCTCAATTACTTTACCAAATTTCCTTTTAATCTTCTTCAACAATTTGTCTTTCTTCTTTAATGTGGAGGCAGTCTTTAGCTCCATATTTATCTTTGATCTTACCAAATCATAAGTACCAAAGTGTGGAGCACTTTTATCTGTCTCTTCTACCAATAATGTAGTTATTGTTGTAGAAGCTTCATCTATATTGATTTCATATCCAAATGGCCTTAGCCATCTCACCTTTGGAATTACTACTTGAATATAGGTAAAATCAATGTCAACTAAGAAGCACAAATCATTAGCATGTTTTTCCACTAAGGAAACTGGTATTCTTGATCTTTGCTTCATGGATTTCTTGAAGTCCTCAAAATAACTTGTCATCAGTGTATCAAAATTTTCTCCCATCTGTTCTATATATTCATTGATTTGGGCAATGATAGTCTTATCATTCCTCCATGTAACTTTTCCAAAAGAGGAAAATTCATTCTGAACATAAAAGAATATACAAACTAGAATTGTTCCAAATTTGCATTGAGCACCCTTTGTCCTTCTTATGGCAGCTAGGTTTTTAGTAATTTGTTGTAGTTGCAGTTCTGCAAGATCATAAGTATGATCCTTTTTCACCAATTTGTAACCTACATCTACTGGAATACATGGCACACTGTTGAGTCTACTGGATTGATAGAACTTATGGGCTATGACTCTAACAGAAAACTCAACTAGAGGATCTTGGATGGTATGAATTGCCATTCCTCTTTTATTCCACTGAGCACCAGTATTCTTTGCAATAACCTCCTTTGATTCACTTCTCAAGGTTTTGAACTGATCTAGGGTAGGATACCCAGTTACCCTAGGTAAGATTGCTTTTGTTAATTTGATGGGAATATCTTCCAACCAAAGACTTCCACCATGAATTCTGCTTAACACAAGTTTAACCCATTCTATCTTGAATAGGGTGGGAAAGCTCAAAACTCGAGTCAAACCCTTTCTTTCAAAAATTTTGAATTCATCTTTTAAGACTCCATCTATGCACAATTTTTCATAGGATTGCCTTATTTCCATATCTCCTAGGGCTCCTATCTTACAATTGTAGCATCTTCTCACGTCTTGAACCATTACAACTTTTGGGGTTATTTGGGAGAGAGCTCCAGCTGGGTCATTTTTGTATGCAACTTTAGGGATGGAATGAAACTCAAGTTCCTTGACCTCATTTGACACTAACTGAACTCCAAATGACTCTTTCTCCTCGGTTTTCTGGGAACTTGATGCCATTTATGCAAACTAGGGTTTCCTTTTTATGAAATATGAAATTGCATAGCTTGACACAAATGAAAATACCTCAAGATCGATGAAAATGCATTGAGAGATGTTGTAATCTACTTGAAATGTTGGATTCTCTACTATGAAGTTGCTCTGCTCTCTTTCTTTTCTTTTCTTCTTGATCGCGATGAGGAAAACTAATTGGAATCATGATAATATACCCTATTTTTATTGCATTAAATGCTCAACTTCCAACTTGGCTTTTGATGGATTTTAACATTACTCGGCTTGTACTACACTTCCACTTTACTTGACTTGCATTGGAGTTAACCAACTCGGCATCAGTTATCAACTCGGTCACTATTAGGAACTCGACATGTGTTGGAGTTTAGCTTGGCATCCAAAGACATCTTGGAGACATCATTTAGATTTTGTCTTGACATCTTGTCTCATGTAGATTTATACTTTGCATTGCTTCTTTGTCTTGGGACTTATGTCTGATATAACTTTGTTTATCAGTCCCATGTACTTCTCATGCTTAGTTTGATGAAGTGTGATCACTTGACCCATTGGGTGAAGTGATCCCTCTACTTGATGTGTTGCACTCATCTTTCTTTTTCTAAGTCTTATTCATTTTCCCGATTATCTTTTCGACATCAATATTTTCTTTTCTCATATTTTCTTCAGTCTTGGGTGCCTTTGACCTTGTAAGATAGTTTCTTCTGGTATGACTAGTTTTCAAACAACTAAAACATGTAGTTTGGCTCAACCATCTTTTATAGTTTTTCTTGAAATGTGTTCTTATGCAATTCTAGGGTGTATGTCCATATTCCTGACAATAATAACAGCTATACCTGTTGTTGTAATTCCAATGATAGTGACTTTCATTTCCTTTTGATTTTGCTAGTTGATTTGAAGTCCACATAGGCTTTGATATGAATTAAAATGCTCTATGTCCATACTTCTTGCAATTATGACAATGTCCATCAAATCTTTGAGTCCTTGTGGCATTAGATCTGCAATCTTGTGTTATATGTCCTTGCATGTTGCACTTGTGACAGTAACTCTTGCTCTTGGGTGTATTTGTTTGATTGAATCTCCTACTCTTGCAAATATTAGCAGTATGTCCCTTTTTATTACAATAATGACAAGTGGTTTTAGAATCCTTACCTTTGTCACTTCTTTGCTCAACTCTCTTTGATGATTCTCCAACTTTAGTGCTGTTGTATCCAAGTCCTAATGTATCATGGGCAGATTTTGGGGATTTCAGCAACTGTTCAAAATAATTGATCGCTTCACTTGACTTTTTGAGATTCTCTGCTACCTCTTTTTCTTTGTTTAATTCATTCTTCAGTTGTTCATTCTGCATTTTCAAAGTAGAGATCTCAATATCTTTCATATTGAGTTCAGGATGAAGGTTCATCATTTGGGCAAGTGTATCCATCTGCATGTTTGAGATCATTGTTAATTTAGTATATTTTTCTTCAAGTCTATTTGCAAGATTTTTTTAATCATTTCCCATTATGACTTTGTCCTCAACTGCTCTTTTCTTTTGTTTAGTGATTTTACATAACATTATGGCTTGTGATTCATGTTACATCTTGAGAGATCTTATCTCTTCTGCTTGAACTTTGTTTTTCTCCATTAGTTTTGCTATTGTCACATCAAAATCTTTGGTGTCTCCATTGGCACACAGTTATGTGGTATCAATCTCCTTGTAGTTTATATCATTTTCAGTTATGGCTATATCCTTCCTTTTCTCCAAGGATTTTCTCAATTCCTCCCTTGCTTCCTCTACTTTGTGTAGAGCCAGTTGCACATCAATCACTTGATTGTCAATAATCTTCTCAAGTTTGAAGACTTCCATCTTTATATCTTTTTCTCCAAGTTGTTAGACTTTTTCTTGTGAGAACCTTCCTCTAATACCAATTGTTGGAATATTCAAATAGGAAGAATGCTTCTGAGGGGGGGGGGGTGAATCAAAAGTACTATATTTTAACCATTAAATTTTTTTAAACTAAAAGTAGATTGCATGCATATGAACATATCAGACAGTTATAAAAAACACATAAGCATCACCACATAAGACTTGAGATTTTGGTAACCCAAAAACCCTCCAGAAATAAGAAGGTAAAATTGGGGTTGGGATGATACCCACAAAATCACTGTAGTAATAATATTTAACCACTTCTAATGGTTTGTCCTGTTAAAGGCTTTACACTGTATCAATAGTGACCTGATTAAAGGATTTACAAACACTTTACATGAAGTGTTACCCTATTAAAGGATTTAATCACCTATTTAAAGGATCTACAAAATAGTTGTTAAGCTAACCTATCAACATAGGGTTTTTCATTCTAATACAATTTCTAGAGAGTATTAGGTACAATAAACCTAATAGCTTGCAATCCTTCATTTTCTGAATATAGGCACTTGATCTGCTTTCTCTAATCTTGATCCTCTAAGATCTAATACTCTTTACTTTGAAATAGTGTTCCTTCCACACCCTTGTACATCCACTTCTCTTTCTAATGAGATTTCATCTTCCTTATGAAGACATTTGAAGACTTAAGGTTAGTTATGGATCTACCATCCATATTGAATCTTTGTTTCCCGCTCATTCCTTGCACTTTTCTTATTGGTTGCATGCCTTCTCCATTTTTCTTATTGGATGTATGTAGATTGCATAGAAAATAAAAAATATTCGATCTTATTATTTAATCCTTCAAGATTTGTCATATGTTAGCCATAAAAATAGTTTACATATGAATCAATGAAGTTACAAACTCATATGTACATTCTGTGTTACTCAACATTTGCTGATTTTATATGCTCGGCACTAATAGCAAACTAGCTTACTCGACTCCTATTGCATTTCTATACCGCTCCACATCATCTATAACTCAGCACTTGTATCATGCTTGACACCTAAAGTCATTCGGCACTTGAACTTCACTGGACACCTAAAGGCTACTCAGTACCTAAAGATCACTCGGCACCTAAAGTCTTTCCTAACTTGGCTCATGTTGTGGTTTGACATACATGGTGTACTTGGCTCCAATATAGAAAGTGGTTAAGTTTATTGGCACTCAATTGTGAAAAACCATTATCAGGTTAACAGAATGGATTCTTGAGAGATGAGTTTTTGAAATGAAAAAATTGAATGGATTCTTGAAATGGAAAGAATCAAGGGACTCTTGAAATTGAAAGAATGAATAGATTCTTAAGAGATGTGTTCTTGAAATGAGATGGGTTCTTGAAATAGGAACCTATTTCAAGAAGCCATCTTTCAAGAATCTATTTATTTTTATGAGAAATTAGTAAAACCATAGACAATGAAATGTCTAATTACACTTAGTCTGAAGTCCTTAGGATAATGATAACTATCTCTTACTCTAGTCTTAAACTGTACAAACCTCTTAATAAATTGATGAAAATATGATGCCCTTGTTGAATGATTTTTGAAAGGTAATGCCCATCTACCTAGAGCACACATAGATCACATATAATTCATATTTCCTTTTATATCTTACTAAAGAGCATATATTTCCTTAAGAAAAACATTGCTATACATTAATATGTTTTGATCTTTTAGTCATCTTCATTAGTTGATGCATTAATCATGTTAACCATTGCTATTAGGATTAGTCAAGGCATGTGTTGATAGTACCTAATTAACTTTCACCTTGTGAAATCTCTTTGAGGCATTTTGCAAATAATTAAGATACTTTGTCTATAACTCCACATTTTTCAAACATCTAGGCCTTCTAGAAATTATAGGATCATTTTAGTTACATTTAAAAACATTAATCAACAATTTCCATATGTGCAGATATAAACATTAAGTAGAACATGTCCAATTTATTTGTAGATATATTTTCCTATGAAGAAAGACAACACTTGAAAATATGAAGCCAGAAAAAAATAATGAGACAATGGTTGCATTGTGGTCTCAATTTTGAAGAAAATTTGATAAATGTTATTGTCCTTGCAAAAAGTGTAAGGGCTTAATAAATCAAAGAATTCTAATCACAACAGCTCAGAGTCATTGTAGGCACCACAATCACGTTGAAGGGGACCATGATTTTCATCCATTATTGAATGTGGATTTCCTACTAGAGGAACATAGAGGTGTGAATATCTAAGCTAAGGATAACACTCCCATGGAAGAAGATGATAATGTGCTAGAGGACATGATTGAAGAAGATGGTATTGGAGCAGGTGATGAAGAGTCTCACAATGATGGTACTAGCAAATCTGATAATGATGATGAAGATGGTCTTGATATACCTTTACTTGAGAAGGCATAGGAGCCCTTATATGAAGGCTCCCAAACAACTCTACTCTTAGCTATAGTGTTTTTGGTGAACTTAAAGGTTATGAATGGTTTATCCAATTTAGCAATGTCATGTATGCTAAGGTATGTCATTTTTTTCATCTTCAATGTTAGCATACAATTTCTATTCATTATATTAACAATGCATATTTATTGTTGTAGGTTGATAGATGAGTTTTTGTTACCACCATCAAACATTTTGCCTCATTTTTACTGAGAATTATCTACCATTATGAATTAGACTAGAATGAAGTATCAGACAATGCATGCATGTCCTAATGATCACATTCTATATCATAAACAACATAAATTTGCAATAGAAGGCCCTGATTGTCATATTAGTAGATATCGGTTAGATCAAATAACAAAAAAGGTGCCCCACAAGGTTCTTCAGTACATTCCCATTATTCTACATCTTCAATGATTATTCAGGTCCATTAGCCTGGAATAATTTATGGATTATCATGCATGCAATAGAAGTCAAGATGACATTATGTGAATGTATATTGATGATTCTACATTTAAAGAGATAGAAGAAACATGGTCACACTTTAAAGAAGAACCTCATAATCTGAAGCTTTCATTGGCAGTGGATGGTGTCAATCCATATGGAGATATGAGATATGTTTACTCAGTGTGGCCTATTTTTGTTATTATAAATAGCATTCCTCCTTGGATGTCCATAAAGAGGTAGCACACAATGTTGTCAATGCTTGTGTTAGGTATTTTTTCATTTTATAGTTATCTAAATTAATTTATAAATAGTGCATGAAAATGGTCATAATAATTATGTAATGTTAATATTCATTTAATTACTAAGTATGTAGTAAGTTAAAGATATGAATGTGTATATTGACCTCCTAATTGATGAGTTGTTGAAGTTATGGAATGGTGTCACTATGTATGACATCTATAGACCAATAGGACACCAACAATTTTAATTTCATGCAATGCTTGTATGGATAATACATAATGCCCCTGGGCTAACTCATTTTTGTAGTATGTCATATTGTTTAGATCACATATTTTTGGTCTATTATAGTGCTTACACATCACTATTTTATGCTTAAGTTATGCATGATAGTTGTAAATGATCTAATTGTACATGATCTTTTAGGTCTTTAGATAAAAGGAATATGTGCATGTCCAAATTATGGTCTGAAGATGAAATCTTGTCATTCAAGAAGTTTAGGAAAGTAGTTGTTCGATGAGTTTAGGAACTTTCTCCACAATAATAATAGGTATCGAATTTCTTAAAAACATCTTTTTAATTGGAAAGAAGAGACATCATCAAGGCCACAAAGAATGATACCTCATCTTATGAAGTTAGAATACGATTGACTAAATCATTGAGGTAATGTCCAATTTGTCATCCAAAGCTTAAAATTTGTATTTTGATATTGGCTTATATTTAATAATGCTGTAATTTATGCTCATGAAGGTCATCAAGGCATCAATGACTAACTTCCTAGAAGAATGAAAAGTTATCCTACTCAATTTAGTAGGTTACCTTACTACAAGGATCTTTCAATCATGCAGTTGTTTGATGCTATGCATATTGGAAAGAATGTAACAGAGACACTATGAAAAATGTTGGATGGAAGGCATGATAGAGAAAAAAATTGCCAAAATTTGTACTAACATTCATGAATCCAATCATGCACTAAAAGATTTCATTGAAACAAATAGCAATGGAGACCACATAAATACAAGTGCCCTTCCTTAGATATTAATGAAGCAACAAAGTGATGCATTAAAAGAAGTCATAAAAAAAGAAAAAAATTTAATAGGATTTTTTACAAATATAAGCAATCTTCTATCAAAGAAAGTTGATTTTGGGGCAGGGTTGAAAACACATGATTGGCATACCTTAGTCAAGGTAAGTCATGTTCTCTATTTACAGTATATTTGTAAAATTTAATGTACTACCTATTGAATTATTTAATAATATATTGAAATGATCATTTTTTAATGATTACAATATGTTCTACCTTTATCCCTTCCACACTAGTTTGAGAACAGTATTAAACAAGTTATATATGATCTTGGAAAATACATGAGGTTAGAAGTGTTTTTCTTAGATTTTTAGCTTTGTATCTGAAATCTATCGTATAATTTTATTTAAAATCTTGTTTATGTGATTTTGCATGTTGAATCTCTTTTAGGTGGTTATCATCTAAAAAAATTAACAAAAAAGATGTAAAATATTGGAAGAAAAACATTCCACAACTTATGTGTGAAATGGAAAAGTGTTTACCTCCAACTTTTTTCAATGCTCAAGAACACTACCTCATACATCAAGTTAAGGAGATCGAATTGTGTGGACCTATACAAACTAGGTCAATGTGGATTGTTGAGAGGCACTTGAAATTTATGAAGGGTTTAGTTTGCAAAGAGCACATCTTGAGGGTTCTATGGTAGAGGGATATATGGTATACTAGTCCATGGTGTAAATTAGTGAATATCTTCCAATGTTTGTAGCAAATATCCATGTAGATTGCATTTAGGATCTCAAATATAATGACAAATTTGAAGGGGAGTACTTGACAGGGAAAGGTAGATTGAGGAGAGTTAGAGGTAATTATAAGTTATTTTTTTATATAGTTTAATAATTCTTATCCATCATCAATATATAAGTTATTTATAACTAGTGTAATTGTCTTCTTTATAGTTGGTCATGAGTGGGATGAAATACATTTGTATATTGCAAACAATCTTGATTGGATGATAGTATGGATTGAATAGTCTCAAGAAAATGGTCTCTCATTAACATGGGATGGTGTTGCATTGTTGGTTAAAGAAGCTCATTATAATGGAGATACCAATGTTACGCCAATGGTACTTGATCTAGTATATGGCTTAAGAGATACAAAGGTACACATAATATTACTAATCATGAGACATAACTTTAATATCAATTCACAGATCGATGTAAATAATGTTGACATATTTGAATAATTACAGGTCAAACACCACAAATCCATGTACTACCATGGCTATAAATTTCACATAAAAAAGTCAGATGAAATGAAGAAAACATGTGATTTTGGGATAAGTGTTTTCTTCATGGTCACCTATATTTTTTCTAGAACTAACATACATCCTCAACAATCTTAAAATTAATACAATGGCATTTTGGATGATATACTTGACTATGACTTTAATTCATTCAAAATAGTTCTCTTTTTTGTCAAATAGTATAGGCTATAGCTGAATCAAAATGATCCTAATAGGACTGTTATTGAACATGATAGTGGATTTACTATGAATAATACAAGGTCATTTGAGCTAGTCAGAGATAAGCCTTATGTTCTTCCAAGCCAATGTGAGCAAGTTTTCTACTTTGGTGTTTCACACAAACCAAGTTGGTCATTTTTTATTAGACGTGACCCAAGAAGAAGGTCAATAAATTATAATGTGATGGAAGAAGAAGATATTGAAGAAGCATAAGGTGAAGTAAATGATTATTAGGAATGATAGTTACCTAGTGATGAAGAAGAAGAAGATGGTGATGATTTTGGTCATGCTGATGCTAATGGTGATAATGACGATGATGATGCTAATGATGATCATGATCATGGTGATGAAGATGGTGATGATCATGGTGATGATGGTCATGATGATGATGGTGATGAAGATGATGATGATGGTGATGAAGATGGTGGTGGTGATGATGATGATGATCAAAGTGACAAGTACGATGATGGTGATGATGATGATGATGATGATGATGATGATGACGACATGGATGAAGATCATGATGATCAATGAAATGTCTAGGTCAGATCAATGTCAACTATGATGGGGTCATGTATGACCAAAGTTTTTTTTTTAAACCATATGTGTAGATATAAACATTAAATAGAACATGTCAAATATTTTTTTAGATATACACATTAGTTACACCAAAATTTTGGCTAAATTAAGACAAATTATTTACATATACAATCTACTTTATTATTAATATTTTTTTTGGTAAGTCTATTACTTTAATTTCGCTGCTGATTTCTAAGACTTACTAATATTTTTTAGAAGGCGACATGGATGCACCATCTCACACACATTCAACGGAGGTAAACATTAATTATTGTAATTTTTAATGTTAATATAGAAACAAATTTCATATTATTATGTTCTTTTCTTTATGGCTTTGGACTTATTTTGATGAAACTTTACTGATATTTGATGTGACAAATGATAGGAAAAAGCTAGAATGATAGTTGATCAAATATGATTTGAAATACAAGTGTCATTTCTACATGAAATCACCCTTAGTGCTGATCCTATTTTCATGGCCCAAAAACTCAAACAAATATAAACTGATGAAATTTTTGACATTATCATTGAGGGTGACACAAGCAAGAAAGAGCAATAATTCAACTAAAGCAATAATAGAAGTTCAATAGATGTTAATATTTTATAGTATCTTGTGGATCATGATCTCTAATTTTATGTGTTCTTGTATAGAAATATGTGACAGTTGTGACATCACATGGTGAACATGGTGAGGGTTGTAGCACAAAACTTTCATGCAAGTAACTCTTTCTTTATTTGTTTTCATCACTATTATAACACTTAATTTTTTTTTTGAGGAAGCTTCTGGCTAGTATCCCATTTGATCTTTATCCATTGCAAATGTCTTTTTTAACAATATTTTATTCTGTAGCTCATGATAAAGTGTAGACACCTCCTTTAGTCGGCAGTCCAGTATTACCTTATGCATTGTCAACAACAAGTTCCATACAAACACCCTCATCTATGCCCACTACAACTAGTAAAACCTTGTTTTGCTATATTTGTAATGTGCTAATCATGCATTTTTTTTTGTTGGGTGGATTTTTTACTCATTTACCTATCATACGTACTAGAGTTTATCTTCATCTTTTTATTTTATTGATATGATAGCTCTCAATGGCTTGATGAATTGTTTTTGGTATTTTTTCAAGTCATCTCTAATATATATTATGTAGGTTCTTTCTGAACAATTTGATTTTTTGTTTAATCATCAACTATGGTTTAGCTAGCAGCAATTTTTTAATAAAATTGGTTACTATGAATTTATTTTCTGTCTATCATTTATTTAGGGCAGGACATTTTAGTAGTTGTGATTTCTTAAGAAAGGCTTGATTAAGTGATTCATCTTCATTCTTAAAGCTAATTATCAACTTGTTTGTTTATTGGATCTTGGTTTTTTCTTATTTGTTTGTTGGGAGAGATTGTAATTTTGATAAAAGTGTATATGATGCCTATAGTATTGTAGACACTCAAAAATGGTTCACATCTATGATTTCATCACTTCTTCATACTAATTTATCCCATTTTCTCATTCTACTAACTTTGATCTTTTGGCCAGATTGACCATATTTTGTCATTTGTATCCCCTTTCACATCAATTTCATATCAACTCAAAATCATATCAAATCAACTTGAAATCACCCCAAATTAACCTAAAATCACTCAAAATCAATCCTAATCAACCCAAAACATATCAGACATCCCAAATCAACCATCATTTATCTGCTCCTAGGCATTGTTGTGGCTTTCAGTGCCTTGGAAACCTATCAACTTATCAATCTTATCAATCTGACATTAGTACTGTCATGGCTCCCAGTGCTAGGTCAAACTATAATTCATGTCATTAAATCTTTGACATTGTTGAGGATTTCAATGTCAAATCATGGAATCATTAACCATTTTAATAATATTGATAGCGTCCATCGATGTTATTATGATCAAACCTTATCAATCAATTTCAATCCTATAGCATTTAAAATGTTGGTTAAATGTTACATATCAACCAATTCATGTCATGTGTCCTTGGCATGTTATCAATGATCTATCAATTAATTTGACCATGATTTTGGTCTACCTTTTCATCATCTTATTCGATATCCATCATCGTCACATTTTCATCAAAGGATACAGTCACATTCATTTAATCAATTTGGCCAATCATCTGCTAATTTTCTCTATAGGATTAAATAACCCATAATTTAATCCTATTCTTTCTAATTATTCTTCCCAATTATCATCCTCAATTAATTAATTTTATTAATCAATTGATTCATCATCTGCAAACCATGGAAATTCTTAATTTCCTAAGTTCCATTTTCCATCATTAATTCCATTTTCTACTAATTCTTATTTTGTGGAATAAGAGGATTTTTAATTCAAATATTCCATGAAATATTCCATCATCATGACACTTGGATATGACACTTCATGGATTCTCCTTCAACACTTGGCTAAGACTTGTCATAATCAAATATTATTACCTCTTACGCATGTCTCTATTTGGCTTCTTTGTCATAGATTCTTGGCTTTAAGTAGGTTGAGGTGTCTTATGACGCATCATAGATTCTCTTCCACATTTAGCCAAGTTTGAGTTGCATGTGTCATAGAATCTCACAATTGGCATATTATGTCATATGCATCATAGGAATCTCTTGCCATGTCGCACATCTATGGGTGACAAATCCAATGCCCTCACTTTGAGTGTTGATTATAAAATGAACACTCTTTCTCTTATTTTGGGTCCTTGAATCCGAATGCTTAAGTTTTGAAAGTCCTTGAATCTTTGAATCTTTGAGTCTCTACTTCTTTGCATGTTGCATTCTCTCTCACATAAAATCACACTTCAAGTATTATCATGGCATTATCCACATCATAGGCTTTGGCTTCAACCTTGTGTGCACTATAGGCGAATTGGAGCCACAATCATTTGGAGAAGAAAGTAGAACATGGGAGCTACAAATGAAAACGGGGGTTTCTATTGCTTTCTTAATTAGTTTGGCTTTCATGGTAGACTAGTGGGTGCTAACATATGTTGATTGAGTTTTGTGATTTTCTCATAGTATGTTATGCATTTAACCCATTTTTTTGGTCTTACATTTGGTGAACCCGATGTGAACATGCATATCTAACTTGGGTTTTCTTGTTTGTGCTTGTAGGTGCAAGGAAGGAGCTCACTTGGAAGGGTATAAAAACTATCTACTCTTACTTTTCACACCTAGATTAATTAGGGTGTCCAGTAAAATGCTTGTATGCTATTGTTTCATGAATTCTATTAGCTTGCTGTCATAGGGCACACTCTGCTCTATTAGGGCCCACTTGGGACCCCTAGGAGTAGTTTTAGGAGCCCAAAAACCACCAAAATCTCATTTTTCTATTTCTAGCTTACCAACTGCACCCATCTGGGCCCCAACTACATCATTGACATAGTCTGCACTATTTGGGTGCACTTGGGAGTGTAGCTTTGAAAATTTTAGTTTCTAGGTCTTGTTTGGGCACCATTTCCCCACACCCTGCACCTAACTTCCCATCTATGCCCTAAAACTACCAACTGCGCCCAACTGGGCCCCAACTATGTCATTGACATAGTCTACACTATTTGGGTGCACTTGGGGATGTTCAAAGCCATTTTGGCCTTCTAGGGAGCAATTTCCACTGTCAGAGCACACCTAGGTTCATAGTAAGCACATGCACCAATCAAAATCTGCATTTCAAGCTCCTATCACTCTCTAGGACATACATTAGGTGATTTTGTGTTATTGATGATCTATTTGCAGCATGTGGTGATTTTTGGATGAAGATATGATCATAACAAACTACTGATGTGTGTGCTTTGTAGGACGTTGTCAAAGACTTTGTGTTTCTTTCAAAACTATGTGTGTGGATTTCCTAGATTAGATAACATTTCATTTGGTGCTTAAAAAGAACCTTTTTCTTTTTTGGCTTGTGTGTCTACAGTGTTAGATCCCTAGGAGTTACATTGGACGTATCCTCTCCCCTCACCATTCGTAGATCTTGGGTGTAAGAGAAATTTGTGTAACTTCTATAGGAGGCCTGCCTTGGACCAAGATACTCGATATTGGGTATGCCAGGGGATGACCTCAGAGCGATAATAGGCCAAAGCCAGGTCAATTTTCTAGCCGCTATATAAAACTCAATTACAGTGAAAGTTGTGTTGGTGGTATTGCTGCGTGATAGCTCTCCTCCAGTTCCCTTGTGGTGCGTCAAACCCTGGCTCTTGGGGCTGGGAGACCTTCTGTGAAAGTTTATCATTAACTTGCCGAATGGGATGCCCTTACTAAAAACCATGTTTTAGTGGCCAAAATCCTTTCTATCCACTAGCTCAAGGGGTCAACCATTCCAGTGAAGACATCCTACATTCTTGTGGTCCTTAGTAGAGGCAACAATCCCTTGGGAAGTGGATCTTGGTAGCCTCAAGAAGTGAGTGCGCTGTAAGGGGGAGCCTGTGGTGCCAAGATCCTAGGTTGTCCACTTTGGATAAGCATGGCTAAACTTCGGTTCAAGTAGGAATTCAGTGGATACAGTCCTAAAAGCCTAGGTTGTGGTGTGTTTGTTAACTTTTTACAACAGCTATTCTTGTCTTAATATTTCTTGCATGTGTGTAAAACATAATCAAGATAAAAGCCAAACTATTAAATTTACACCTTGGATATCATTTGAACTTGTCAAAACCTCACACATTGCCAAAACATTTCAACCTTTATCAAACTTTACAAACATTTATTCAACACACTCGAACCTTGGAAAACATGGCAACTTGTGCTCTTAAATGTGCTTGGTAAAATGTAGATCTCACACTTGCATAGATTTCACTTGCATTCACCCTAGTCCAGGCTTCATTCTTACATCATATAGACTTCATATTGCACCTTTTAGTCCTCATTTAGTACCTATTACTTTTCATATTACATCCATTTAGGTTCAGTTTTACTTTCCTTAGTTTTTGCATTCCCATCTTAGAATTAGCACTTTGCATTCACCGCCTTGCATCTTTGCATACCTATTAATCATCTTGACCACTTTATCTATCATTTTGGGTGTCCTAATCATCATTTTGAGCATCCAAACTAGCCTTAACATTGTCCTCTACCATTGACCTCTCTATGATATCAATCCTGAAACCATAGCTTCCAGAATTGCCTCAGTTTCGGCCTAGCTTACCGACTGCGCCTAGAAACTACCAACTGCACCCAATTGGGCCCCAACTATGTCATTGAGATAATTTTCACTGTCTAGGTGCACTTGGTGGTCCTAATATCTAGTTTTGGGTTCCAGATAACATTTTAGGGCTTCAACAGTGTCCTTAGGTACCTGGTTAGCTCCCCTTGCACTAGCTTGCCCAGATCTGCATTCTATAGCACCTAATCGTCATCACCTTCACTTAAGATATCATTCTATACATCATAACCTTAATTTTTCATCTCCCAACCCATCCTAACATCAACCCTAACATCCTGGCTTCTTGGCATGTCATTTTGGTAACCATACCCCTCAGAATCAGCAAACATTCTTCCTAGCTTACCAACTGTGCCTAGAAACTACCAACTGCACCCAAACTGGCTCCAAGTGCATCAATGACATAGTTGGTATTTTTAGGGTGCACTTGGCACTATTAGGGAACACTTGGGTACCTGCATGACCATTTTGGGCCTCCGAACTGCACTTTAGGACCCCAAAACTGCATCTAGGAGCCTCTAGACCTACCCATTCTGCACTTGACCCAAAATCATTTCTTGCACCCAAAATCCCCTTTTGCATTATAGGCATTTTTTGTATCACATATCTGCTCAGCATCACAATCAATTTGAGTTCTCAAAATGTCATTTTGAACCCCCAAAACCTTTGAATTTAGTCAAAAATCTAAACAAAGTATGAGTCTTAGAGTATCTCCTAGTGTTGACGCATAATGGATCTTGACTAGTCTTTTAATATTTTCTTATCATTTTCTTTGGTCAAAATATATCTATGTCTTGATAGATTTGACCTTTTCATCTTTTATCAATTTGATCTATTTGTCTTTTATCAATTTTTTTGGTCAAGATCCAAAGTCCTTTATTTCAAGGTTGCACTCCTAGACAAAATACTTTCTAAAAGGTTTTACCTAAGTTCAAAAATTTCCATATACCCTTGTTATAGAATAATCATATCCCTAGCATCCCCAAGCATCATTTTGACTTACCCTAATAGTATATCCCCTTCATATTGCATTAATCAAAATCCTTAACATTATTTTCACTACCAAACCCTATCAAATTGTCCATCAACCAAATTACCTTCTTGAGCATTTACCCTCATTTTGCATGTCCCAAATGTCATTAAAAACCATATAAAATCATCCTTTGCATGATATACCTTTCATACATCAACCTTTATCATCCTTAACAAGTCCAAAACATAACCCTAATCATCATTTTGCATACCTTAGAGTCATTTTCATCCCCTCTAGTCAAACTTCAAAACATCACCTTGCATTTTGCATTTGCATAATATCCCTAGGACATTTTCACTTTGCACATCAAAATAATAATTCATTTAGCATTTTTTCACATTGCATAACATTCCTAAACAATTGCAAATCCAAAAAACACTCATTTCTTGCATACCCACCACTCTAAAATCACCCAAAACACTCAAAAATTCCATTGCATTTGCACTCTTAGGTATCATGCCAGCACTTACTAGGAGACAATCAGCTTAGAGGCTCGAGAAACTCTATCAACCTTTGACTTTTGAGGCACAAGAACAACCAAAACCTTGTCCAAGATAAAGAAAGAGAGGGAAAATCCAACAAACCTTTGACAAAGACCAAATCAAGGCATCACAACCATTACTAGCAGATCCCTTGAACATGTATCTGCAAGATCCTCATAATCAAGCTATGGCACAACAAACCTTGAACAATGAACCTACCATGATATTTCCTCCAAACCCTTCCCCCACACATGGGATGGTTCAATGGAGTCCTAACTTTGAACCTATATTCATGCCAATGCCACCAGGAGGAGGAAGTGTACCAACCTCACCTAAAGATGAACAATCACATGCATTTGAATTCAGCCAACCTAACACATCAAACATACAACAAGGTATTGTACACCTAAGTGATGACTCTGACACTAATTATGGCATCACTAATGAAGAAATGGCTAGGGCATGTCAAGACAAAATTTTTTGCAAGAACTTCAAACATTTGGCAGCCCAAGAAATTGTCAAATTTAACCCAAACTTGGAAGGTCCTAGGTCCAAAAATCAAACCATCACAACAATTGAAAACATCCAACCCATGATAAATTTGGACTTAGACAAGGAAAAAAAACCTTTGGAGTTTTCAAACACAATAATGGCACCTATAAGGTCCCATCAAGAACCAACAATTGAAATCGTCCAAAGTACATTTGAACACATCAATGTTAAACCCTTGTTTGATGAAATACCACCAATCCCTAAACACCCCAAAAGGACATTAAGACTTGATTTTAGTCACATGATGCAAGAACAAGATGCACCTAAAGGGACCCATAATCTAGGGATGCTAGACATACCTTCTTTGGAGGAAAATCAACAAAGTACACCTTTGCTTCTAACTTTACCTCATGCTACGACATCAAACACTATGGAGCCTCTCATAAATACAACATGTGAAACATCAAGTGCAACCATCCCTATAGATGCACAAAGGAAAAGTCTTATTGACATTACACCCATTCCTAACAGGGACACATCTCATAGCCAAGTCAATATGATGTCGCAAGCAGGAACATCTAAAACACAAAGGTACCAAAACAACAATACAAACATGACATTCAATTCTCAAGGACTTAGTCAACCCCCACGACAACAACAACCTACAGTGGTACAAGGAATCAACACTTCCAAGGAACAACCAAGTCTACATCCACTTGACACACATCCCACATATCAACAACAATGTCAAACACAATGACAACAACCACAAGTGGGGCAAACATCCAACATTCCTAACACGCAATCCCATATGGACCCACTTGACTTACACATAATTTATCAACAACAATTTCAGCAGCAATTCCAACAACAAAAAATGATGTTTGCTAAACAACAAGAGAAACTTAAGCAACAGTTGGAATACCAAATCACATACTAGAAACATTTGTTACAACAACAACATGTGCCACAACAACCTCAACAGATACCTCTAGAACAACAAGCATGCACATAGTCTCACATACAACCAATAGAGGTATCCCAACAACAACCACAACACACGACACAACAACAACACATGATACAACAATTGTAGTCAATCCCACAACTAGTGCCACATCAAATACCACAACAAGTTCCCCAACAATAGGGACCTTTCTATCTTCGAGGTGCCAACTTACCTCCACCACCCAGTGACACTTCATTAGACTCATCAGGCACAGAAATGTCAGAACCAAGTAGACATAGTTCTCACCACAGCAAACAGTCTACTCATAGACACAAAAGAATTGATGGAAAGACCATGATGCAAAACCCCAATGAAGAACTATTACAACAATTCAAACAACTTTCCAAACAAGTCGAGGCATTGGGAGTCCAAAAGAAATAGGCTCTATATATAGAAAGGGATCTACATCCTAATCCATTCGATAAAATTCTGTATATGCCTCCATTCCCAAAACACTTTGAGGCTCCAAGGTTTGAAAAATATTGAGGAAAAGGAAACCCTATTGATCACATCTGAGAATTTTGTGCTTCATGTACCAAACTCGGTGATGAGCCCAAGTACCTTATGAGATTGTTCCCTTGTTCTCTAGGTGGGCCTGCACTTGAATGGTACTCCAAACTTCCTGGTAATATCAAATCTTGGTCAGAGCTAGCAAATAATTTTATCTCCCACTTTGCCTTTAACATTACAAATGAGGTGACACTTTCTGATTTGTGCTCAACTAAACAAAAGACAGGAGAATCATTCATCACATTCTTACTGCATTGGAGAAGCCTAGTTAGTCAATGCTCACTAGACATTCCTGAAGAACAACAAGTAAACCTGTGCATTGAAAACTTAGTCCCAGACTTAATGTATGAACTCAAAATCAAGAGTCCAAGCACCATTTCTAAACTAATGAAAAAAGGGGCTAGTATTGAAGATGCTCTTATCCGTAAGGGAATCCTCAAGATAAACAAGGATAACATAAATACCAACTTGTCTAATGACAAGGCAAAAATTTTCTCCAAAAACAAGAATGTGACTAATGATGGGATTGTGGAGGCCCACACAATTAGCACATCAAAACCTCAACTAACTTTGAAAGGTGTAAACCCTAAAAATTCACAAACCTCTAATCAAACATCAATTCCACAACATAAAACCTTGACTTCCACACAAGACAAAAGACATCCTAGAACCAAAGACAGGAAATTCACACCATTGGGAATACCACTTGAGACTGCATTGCAACAGTTACTGAGTAATAACTTCCTGTAGCTACCCCCAATCAAAGATGAACCATTACCTAAAGCAGATTGGTGGGATGACAAAAAGTATTGTGATTACCATCACACCAAAGGACACAAGACTTCATCATGCTTCCAATTGAAACATGCAATACAAGACCTTATTGATGATGGTGTAATCATAGTTGATCCATCACTATTAGCATCCAACTCTAATCATACTATTTTCAAAGATCCTTTGGGTAATCATGAAAAAGAGAAACCCTCAAGTTCAAACTCAAACTCACAAGGTAATGTGAATTACACATGCACTGGCTATGACTACACCATCAATTACTTTAATGAGTCTGACTTCTACATATCCACGTTCACATTGAAGGCAGAAGACCCTCTATGTGCTGTCACTACACACCGTAGCAAGATCAACCTATCTGGAGCCCCATCTAGACCTATTGCTTCTACTAGACCTGCACCCCCCAAGTAGACCTACTGCTCCTACTTCATCTAATTATAGCCTTGTTGAACAACTCAAAAAAATACCTGCACAAATATCCATTTTGGACCTACTGCGTGCATCCCCCCAACACTAGAAGATCTTGGAGCAAGCCCTTAAAGAGTCAGTAGTCCCAGATAACATTGATGTTGCCCAGTTTCAAGCCATGGTATTCCTAAGGACAAACCTAACCATAATGATCCCCTTTATCTCGAAGTCTTCATCCATCATGCCAAAGTCAGACGTGTCTTAATAGATGGAGGAGCAGGACTGAACATCTATACTCTTAAGGTTGTCAACAATTTGGGTTATTCTGAAGATGATGTGGATCCCTCTCGAAGAAACACAATAAAATCTTATGATGATGGTGAAGGCTTCTCTAGAGGCATCATCACATTACCGGTCAGAGTTGGTCTAGCTACTGAAGACACATTGTTCCATGTCCTAGACATCGAAATGAATTGCAACATGATACTAGGACACCCTTGGCTTCATGCTATGAAAGCAATCCCTTCTACATATCATCAATGTTTGAAGTTTTCCTATCAAAACATAGAGGTTACCATCCCCGATGATCTAGATCCTCTCCAATTTTGTGCTAATCTAAGAGATGCTACTGCATACCAAATCCCAACAAATAATGAAGCACAACCCACAAATTCCTCTAAGTATGTGGATGCTGATATACTACTTAGTAAAGCCAAGGAAAAGATGAAGATTGAAGACAATGGGTGTGGAGAGTACTTTATGTCTCAAGTCTCTCACTTTAGGGAGTCACTAATTTCTCCCATCAGTACAAAGAATGATACTTCTATCAATGAGAATACATCAGTATGTATTGAGAAAGAAAAAGCAGAATGAGAACCCACTTTGATATCTCCTAGAAAGTATGGACTTTGGTTTACCATCATGCAGAAACAAGGCTATGATGGCTATAGTGGTCTTGGATCTCAGAAACAAGGAATCATTGAACCTATCACTATAGAAGGACAACCTTCTAGTTTGGGGCTTGGATTTAAACCATTATGAATAGGTCCTCCTAGTACTATGGTACCTATGTGTAAGACTATGGATGTTTTGAACAATGAAAAGGCATCTGAGGATATCCCACTTGAAACAAACAAACCCCCTAGCCTTTGAGCATAACCCCAATGACCGATTTGAATCAGTTACCCATATATCTACCTTCAACCAAAGCCCATTCAACACTGATGATGACATCTCTTCAAGTTATCCTGAACCTTTGGATTGGGACCAATGTGGACCACCAATTTTTGATCAATTTGACGATGATGACACTCTCATAATAGACTTTGAAGGAATTATGATTGAAGATCATAAAGAAGCAATTTCTTCTAAAGAGAACACATTGGCATACTTTGGGGAGCGTACTCCACCTTCTAGTTACGAAGCAAAAAGAAAAAAAGATAGCAAGCATAGGTCTCTTGGTGAAAATCAAAAGGTGCCATTAGACTATAAAAAATCAAAAGCTACGTAGCTCCCATTGCTACAAAATAAAAAATATAATGCCATGAATATCAGTGTTCCAGTGTTCAACATGCCACAAAATCTTTTGGAGCTCTCTCAATCAGCATTCATGCGAAAGGTCATTGGTCTGAACCCTCCCAACCCTCCCTTATATCCCTTTGTTTATCCCCCAATCTAGCTACCTAATGTGTCCTATAACCAAAATCAATCCTTTATCTAACCAGCCTTTGCATATGTCATCATCAGTGACATGCTACATGACATTTCTATGACCCAATTATCCTTAGATGCCTTGATTCGCAAGAGACAGACATTGTCTTACATACGGTACATGATGGTATATCTCGAGGCCTTTCTAGTGGTTTGATTTTAGCTACAAACTCAGAATGGATCCTATGTAGTTATGGTCAGTTATGGCTCTAGAGCTTATCAGCTAGTAGCACCAACAACATATATCTTCTCAGCATTTGTCAGTGACATTCTTGATTTCATCTAAAAGTCTTGAAAAAATACCAAGAAAATACCAAAAAGTCATGAAAAAAGAAAAGAAAAAAGTGAAACAAGTCATGAAAAAATGGATGCCTTGATGAAAACTGGCAAACAGGCATCTTGGCACAAAAAATTTGAGTCAAGAGAAAAATTCCGTCCAAAAGTGAAAACCTAGCAAACAGCTGCTTTGGACAAATACCATGGTGAAAACCTGGCAAACAGGTGCCATGTGTAATCAGTGTCACTCCTCCATCTATTAGGATTCCATCTAGTCTTTTCCCCCTCTATCATTCCTTGATCATATCCTTCATATTGCAAGACATCCTTGGTCCCTTATCATGGCTCACAAACTGGTTAATGTCCTTTGTTACCTTGCCTAAGCATCACCAGTCTACACACAAACTCTGTCATTGGCCTTTGTACATAGTTTGCATCTTGTTTGGGGGCATATTACCTACATGGTGCATGAGTTTGAATTTGAACTAGGGGCATATCCCTAAGTGCTTTTTATCGGTTGGACCTATCGCATAACGAACTGGAGCTAACACTTGTATATGCTTATATGATCCTAAAAAAATCCCTAAAAATCATAAAATGATCTTGAAAAAATCCCTAAAAATCATAAAATGATCTTTAAAAAATCTCTAAAAATCATAAAATGTCCTGAAATAAACCCTAAAAATCTTAAAATGACCTGAAGAAAAACTAGTCACACAAAAAAATCAAATATCCTCAAAAAACCCTACAAATCACAAAAATCGTTAAAAATACGCAATAAACCTTGTACATAATCACTATGGATAACCACCCCTTTTGTGTAAGCACTTGCACTTCACAGATTGAAACTCAAAGCACTACACTTTCAAGACAATCACACTATCTGACCAACATGAACCAATAATCAATCTAACAGATCACTATGAACTTATCAACAAAATCCACAAACAAAGCTACCACATCATCAACATGTCAAACAACATCTAAACACCTAAAACACTAAAAAGCAAGTAATAATGGACAAGGATAGCTGTTGGCTCATGTTGTTTAGTGAGTGATTTATTTTTTGCTTTATTTTCTTTGATCATGTTCCTATGCCACTCGATGATATAAAACTAATCTATGAGACTGGCCGGGATGGTTCATGGTCATCTTTTTTCCATTTTTGTCTATTACAATGTACCTTTGAGAGTCTGGGGCATGTACATATGCCTTAGGAAGGACAAGGTCATTTTTTATCTACATCGTTCTTTTTTACGCAAAAGGCTTGCATTTGCGCTCTGGCCCTTTATGCCATGATGCTTTGCATTCCATTTGCCATATCAAAATAAAACTCCATTTGACATATAGTGCACTTTCTAGAAGCAAAAGTATTTCCCTCATACTAACATCTCCTCATCTCATCTTTCTTCTTCATCTCATTCTCCATCACCATAATCATGTCTTCTAATTCACCAAATCATCTTCATCTCGCATTCATGCATTCTTGCATCATCCTACACTGTCAATCAACTTTTTGTGGCTTTCCACCTAGTTCAACCTCAGTCTAACATTTGTCTCATCATATTTGACCAAATACAATTTTTTTTTTATGATTTCCCTCATGTTATGGCATCTTTCCATCATTTTGGGCATGCACACACAGTTTCGAGTCATTCCGAGTCCAATCGGGCTGATTTTGGGCCCTAGAGCCTTTTAGGGCACAATCTGCACTTTCAGGGCGCAGTTGGGCTTCCCAAGTGCATTCATTGATGAACTTGGTACTGTAATGGCATACTTGGGCTTACCAAGTGTGTCAATTATGCACTTGGTTGAGTTTTGGGCACAGTTGGGGACCTAGGATGTCCAGAACTGCTCCCAGAACCCCTAGGTTGCACTCCAGAGGCCATAACTTTTGTGTTTCAACTCCGATTTATGAACCGTCAGTTACATTGGACTCATATATTTCTTTTTAACAAAATGAGCTATCATTTTAATTATTTGGTCACTATATGGAGTTTTAATCCTTGCAATTACTCTTGGGCTCCTAGTTCCCCCCCCCCCCCCCCGTCATGTTGATTTTGGCCCCCAGAGCCTTCTCAGGCACATTTTTCACTTTCTAAGACCACTTGGGCTTCCCAAGTACACCATTGATGCACTTGGTACTTTCATGGCATACTTTGGCTTACCAAGTGCGTCAATGATGCACTTGGTTGAGTTTTGGGCGTAGTTGGGGACCTAGGATACCCAGAACTTCTCCCGGCGCCCCTATGTTGCACTTCGGAGCCCATAACTTTTGCATTTTAACTCAGATTTACAATCTGTCAGTTGTGTTGGATTTGTATCTTCATTGTGGAAAACATGAAATATCAATTTCATCATTTTTTCTTATTCTTGATTGGTAACCCATGCAATCATTCTCAGGCTCTAGAGTGACCCTGTTCTGCACTCTAGGCCTCATAACTTTCACATTTTAGCTCTGATTTTCATTCCATTAATTGCTATGGTTTTGTCTTATTGTTTTTTATAAATTGACTTATCATATGATTATCTTAGTCAATTTCTTGGGGGGGCACCCATATATATGATCCCTACTGGGGCATGTTGTAGCTTTCTCATCAATTATTCTTTGATACAACGCTCTAAATCACATTGTATCAAAGAGTGGCAAAATGTAGATGCTCAAAAATGGTTCAAATCTACAATTTCATCACTTCTTTATACTAATTTGTCCCATTTTCTCATTCTACTAACTTTGATCTTTTGGCCAGATTGACCATATTTCATCATTTGTATCCCCTTTCACATCAATTTCATATCAACTTGAAATCATATCAAATCAACTCGAAATCACTCAAAATCAATGTGGAATCACTCAAAATCAATCCTAATCAACCCAAATCATATCAAAAATCCCAATCAATCATCATTTATCCACTCCTAGGCATTGTTGTGGCTTTCAGTGCCTTGGAAACCTATCAACTTATCAATCTTATCAATCTGACATTAGTACTGTCATGGCTCTCAGTGCTAGGTCAAACTATCATTCATGTACTTCAATGTTTGACATTGTTGAGGCTTTCAATGTTAGATCATGGCATCATTAACCATTTTAATAATATTGACAGCGTCTGTCGATGTTATTATGATCAAACCTTATCAATCAATTTCAATCCTGTAGCATTTACAATGTCGGTTAAATGTTACATATCAACTAATTCATGTCATGTGTTCTTGGCATGTTATCAATGATCTATCAATTAATTTGACCATGGTTTTGGTCTACCTTTTCATCATCTTATTCGATATCCATCATCGTCACATTTTCATCAAAGGATACGATCACATTCATTTAATCAATTTGGCTAATCATCTGCTATTTTTCTCTATAGGATTAAATAACCCATAATTTAATCCTATTCTTTCTAATTATTCTTCCCAATTATCATCCTCAATTAATTAATTTTATTAATTAATTGATTGATCATTTGCAAACCATGGAAATTATTAATTTCCTAAGTTCCATTTTCCATCATTAATTCCATTTTCTACTAATTCTTATTTTGTGGAATAAGAGGATTTTTAATTCAAATATTCCATAAAATATTTCATCATCATGACACTTGGATATGACACCTCATGGATTCTCCTTCAACACTTGGGCTAAGACTTATCATAATCAAATATTATTACCTCTTATGCATGTCTCTATTTGGCTTCTTTGTCATAGATTCTTGGCTTTAAGTGGGTTGAGGTGTCTTATGATGCGTTATAGATTCTCTTCCACTTTTAGCCAAGTTTGACTTGCATGTGTCATAGAATCTCACAATTGGCATATTTTTTCATATGCATCATAGGAATCTCTTGAAATGTCGCACATCTATGGGTGACAAATCCAATGCCCTCACTTTGAGTGTTGATTATAAAATGAACACTCTTTCTCTCAATTTGTGTCCTTGAATCCGAATGCTTAAGTTTTGAAAGTCCTTGAATCTTTGAATCTTTGAGTCTCTACTTCTTTGCATGTTTCATTCTATCTCTCACATAAAATCACACTTCAAGTATTATCATGGCATTATCCACATCATAGGCTTTGGCTTCAACCTTGTGTGCACTATAGGCGAATTGGAGCCACAATCATTTGGAGAAGAAAGAAGAACATGGGAGCTACAAACGAAAAAGGGGGTTTCTATTGCTTTCTTAATTAGTTTGGCTTTCATGGTAGACTAGTGGGTGCTAACATATGTTGATTGAGTTTTGTGATTTTCTCATAGTATGTTATGCATTTAACCCATTTTTCTAGTCCTACAAGTGTTTATATTGATACATCTCTATAGCTTTTGCACAAGTCTGGTTGAATTTTTCATTTTCATCAATCATAAATCATGCCAAAGAGTGTGGTGGATTTTAGATATTTGTAACTCTTATTGGGAAAGAAGCCACCATTTGTCCCTATGCTCATTTACACTTCATCCAAAATATCATTATTCAGATACAAGATGACTAGCAAAACTCTTGTAATAATTTAGGTGTATATGTTGGCTTACAAGCTTTGGAAAATCTAAAATGCATATGTTTGGGAAGAGATGTATTCTAGTATTTTTTTTCTGAAATTTTTATTTAAGGTCCTGTTTGATAGATCTGCACTCTAGTTTGAAGTAAAATAATTCATATGGCAACAATTTTAATATTGTGATTGGTGGCAGTACTTTCTTATGTTTTTATATATGAATTTACCGATGAAGAAAGTGTGATTGGTGGTGTTTCTCTGTCTTTCATTTCATTTGATGTGTGCTTTAATTTTCATGATGTTTCATTTACATTTAATAAACTTCATATTTTGATCCTTCTACATCAATGTTTATGTATGTGTTTTCTTGGAAGGATTAAATGTGTTTCCAAGATAACATAGTTAGGAAGTCTTAACTAGAAGGTTCATTAATTTTACTAGATTGAACTAATGCATCTTAGAACTGCATTGTATCACTTTTGGGAAACATTTTTGTAGATTTTCTAAGTTCATTTTTGTGTATACAGGTTGGAATGGAGCATTGGGCTCACTGGGTTCATCAAAAATTCTGGCATGATGCTCTTTGGAATATCCATGAGGTATGAAATTAATACTATTGTAGTTTGAGCTAAAGTGGATGAAAAAATGATCTTCAACCCTAAAATTCCACTATAACAAAAAAAAGAGGTTTATTTACTCTATTCTAATCAAACATTCACTTGGTTTTGTAGTCTCATCATAGGCCTAGAGATGGACCTTTTGAAATGAATGATATCCTAAATTCCATCCCTACCTATGTCTTACTAAAATATGAACTCTACTACAAAGGCCTTGTGCCAAATCTTTTTTTTGGTGTTGTATGGACTGTCCTTTACCTTGTCTTCTATATTTTTATGAATTCAATCTTGGAAAATGGTGCAATAATGTTAACGATCCCAAGTTGATACAACATCTTCTCATATAGGCCAAGGATCGGTTGCCACTTATTTGAAAGGCCTTTCAACTTGCATTTGGGAAAAGCAGTTTATTTGTCTCTTCCTTTGCATAGATTACCTTAACTATTTACTAATCTGTTTATAACCAATACATGAACTTGTCCTCATAGAAATTTCTTGAATGTTTTTCATATTAAATTTGATCTGTTGCATTGTAATATTCCAATTTTCTTCTTGCATTTTGTTCCCAATGAATCTGAAGAATACTTGGCCAAGGAGAACTCATATGCATATGTACATGTTTATAATTTTAGAATTTCTTTATAGCATAAGCTATAGTAATTGCTTGTGATATTGTCATTTTAAACCTTGCCTTTTAGGAAGGACTTGTAGTTCCATGTTTTGGTTACTACCTTTTATTTTTGATATTAGAATGTTTTAATCACTGGATACAATCAATTCAGCTGGATATATTCAATAGAAAAGTATCAAAATTCTAGAAGTTTCTTCTGGAACTAGATATAATAAAGGAATACATCTTATTACATATCAAGAACTTAACCCATGGAAAAAAATGAAATGTTTATATAGCACAAGGAGTTAAGAGTAGAAGTATAATTATTAGAGCACATCAAAACTTGATAGTATCAAACTTGATAAAGAAGTGACTAACATCCTTTATGAGGGCCCCAACCATCATTACTTTCCAGAGACTCCAGAAAGTTTGTAGCAAAAAGTTCATCATTCTAGCTTGCTAGGACATATTCCTTTGGTGCATTATCATCAGGGCCCATGAAATCTTCATGTTTATTCTTATCAGGGGAAAAGTTCTAGGTGTCATTGGAAATATTCAGATCTTTCGTCATCTTATCTAGTTGATTTAGTTCAATAGGATCCACCATATATTTATATTGATTTAGATAGTGGATAGCTTGAAATATTCCTTGTGAATGAGAAGCATTCCATCTTGAATTAGCATCAGAAACTAAGCCACAAAAATCTCCAAAAAAATATGAGTTTACTTGTAAGCCAAGTAAGTCTTTTGGAGTACTTGGCTAGGGAGAACTCATATGCATGTGTACATGCTTATAATTTCAGAAAGGCTTTATAGCAAAAGCTTTAGCAACTGCTTGTGATATTGTTGTTTTAAACCTTACCTTTTAGGAAGGACTTGTAGTTCCATGCTTTGTTGACTACCTTTTATTTTTGCACTATATACCATATATTAAATATCCACTCCACTTACATTGTTTTAATAATTTGTTTTTCTCTTAGATGAAGGACTGGTAGCTTCACTAATATTTATTTCTAGTTATGTCAGCTATACAATCTAAAATATGAAATAGTGAGCAAGAAGAATGGATTGAATAACATTGACAAGGTGATAAAGCAACAAGACCTTCAATATATAAACACAACCTTGCTATTTTTCATGGCATTGAAGCATTGCATGAATAAGGCTAGGTTTCAATTGTAAATTCTGATTTGCTTGGCAATATTTAATTAAAACCTTATTAAGATGAAGACAAAAACTTTCATTTTAGCTAGAGAAATCACAAGTGTTAACCAAACAAATAGGGCATCATTGTAGGATATGTACATAGTCAGTTTTTTTGAAAGGGATTTGGAGCTTCTTTAAAAGTACAACTATCAGGTACAAAGTGTGACTCTGTAACCTTTTCCAGCATCATCCCTATCTTAATCCTATATCTAAATAATGGAGCATATTATGTCTTTATGTAAAAATAGGAGATCTAGTAATTTTCAAAAGGTAAGAGGATTGATAAAAGATAGAGGAATAAAAGAGCTACCTAGATGCAACAGTATTGAAATCTGTAAAATGGTCCATTATTTTGATATAGGGTTAAGATTTCCCACAAACATATGAGAGTATAAAAAGTTGAAAATTTATCTTTCAACATGGAGAGAATGGATATATTAGTATTTTAGCTATTAATTATTTTTTGGTTAGTTAAATTGATTAGAAATTTTCTACTTTTATTTTAGTTCCTCAAATTCTGTTGCAGTTTCATAGTTTAGCTTGTTATGAAGATATTCTTGGTAGCATTTCAATGGTCAGTTGTTAATGACTAATGCATTTCTTTATTACAGTAAATTATATTGAGAAGGAAGAACTATTAACCCTACACGTAAAATACTCATGAAATTGATGCTTGTATGTGGAATCCTCTTTGTGCAGGGCAGTGAGAAGGACTAGTCATGGAAGGAAAATAAATGAGTTCTACGATTTCCTACTATATAAATTTTGACACATTCTTCATGGTAATTACTTTTAGGAGCAATCTCGAAGGAAACCATAAGCAATCCAACCTAAAATATTATATTGCGCTATTCAAGTACATATATTATGTCCTACTCTATATTTTTTTGGGAAAAATGGGCATGATTATTAGTCCTAATTTGTAATTGGGTTCTTTGATATTTTTTTTTGGGTAACAAAAACTCTAATTTCTTATATTCTCCATCATTTTCCATCATTTATCAGTAATTATAATAAAGAGCTAAAGAGACCTCAAAAAAATTGTTGATTACAGATCAATAAACTAAAAAGAAAGAGGAGGGGATGTCAGCCAAGGTTATAAGGAAAGGCCTTTTAGTTAACTATCAATTTTAGAATGGTCATTTCTCTATCAAAGTAATGGCTTATAAAATAGGATTATTCTACTCAAGATTCAGGTAAATTTGCTAATGAAATATTATTTGAATAATTGGGGGTCACCACATTTCCTCTACTCAATATTTAGGTAAATTTTATAATGAAAGATTATTTGAATAATTTGTTACATTGAATGGTTATAACTATATTCATAGGCTTCACTCAAAACATAAATTTAGGAACAATTTCATTTTTTTAGAATATGGAAATCATAGTATAGATTTGAAAGAAGAACACTTCAGGGAAGCACATAAATTCATGCCTTTACAATTTGATGATGAGGGAAGGCATGTTTCTCTATACACATTCTTACCCTTTTCGGCAGGCCTACGAGTTTATGTAGGATTAGATTTTTCAAAAACTAAGAAATTGCTATTTGTATATCATTTCATTAAGATGTTTTCAAGCTTCACACCAATCAACCTAAATGAAAAAAATTAGGTTTTCCTATAAAATTTTTTGCCAGATCATAGAATCATTCCATGGAGGCAACCAAAATACATTTGCAAGTCACTCAAGTGTTGTTTTCAAATCTTGGTAGCTCACATATGCCTTATCAATTAGGATTATTGGATGGCTTGGAAAATATGGAAGGTGGAGAATTGTTGTGGGAAACAAGAAGATCGACATCTTAATGGAAAGGCCCTTCTTTATGTTGTGACTCAAAATTGAAGCCCCAATTTTGAGTACCATTGAGAAAATTAAGCCCCATAGGTGCTTTTAAATGCATGTGTACTTGACTATCAGTTTGAGGCCTGTGAGGTGTTTAATGTTTCTAACACCTTCCATTTAGCCTATCCACTTTTTTCATGAAGATAAATTGACATTCCGAGCCATTTCATGAAGTCCTATTTTGAGCATTTGTCAAATCTGCATTTTTGCTTTAGGTGTCAAATAGTGATAGAAGGCCTTGTTTGCAACTGAATATCCCACACCTAGTTATGTTTTATGACTCACTTCTTTGGGATTTTTTAGTGTCCATATCTGAGGGCCTATGTTTCATATTTTGAGTCATTTTGAATCTATTTGACTAGGTTTTGAATCCCTGAAAGTAGGTTATGTGTCAAGTTTGAGCTTATGATGTCATAACTCAAAATATGTGATAGATGAGATCGAATGGATTGTACCACTATGTTGTCCTCCAAAAATACTTCAAATGTGCCAATGTTTAAATCATGACAAATCTGTTTACACACTTTTCTAGGTCCATTCCATTTGCAAAAATCACTTTTTTGCCATTGTTTCCAATCATCAAATTTGAGTAGCTCACTTTGACCACTCACCATTTGTGCCTAGTTATTTTTTATGAGCCCAAATTTTAGATTTATACTCTCCTCATGATAGTGAACCAACACCCTAGTTTTTGTTTCCCCAATTATCAGTTTACCCAATTTTTGAAGCCAAATTCAAACGCATTTTGTTGTTTTTTGACATGTTTTCTTGTAGGTAGTTCTGAGAGGGAAACATTGATGGTCAATATCTTTTGACTAAGAATTCACCATGAGATGAGATTTGATAGGGTAAGAGTATGCAAAAAAAAGAATTAGTGTGTCTGATTTTAGAGCTCGATCATGTGTTTAGATTAGTTTTTAAAGCCAGCAGATAGGCCTTGTTAGCAAAAAGTCACAGTTTGTTGATCAGTGATAAAAGAGGTTTTGAATGATTGTTAAATGGTTGAATGTGTTTTGAATCAGTATCAAGCAAACAATGGATTAGTTTGATGGTTCAGGTGTTTGAAAATGAAATTTTTTTAGCCGGACCCACTTTGTGGCTCGATTGATGAACCATTAAATTAGTAAAGTGTCATGGGGACTAAATTTTTTTTATTATAATAATGAAGTTAAAATGTTGTGTAAACAACACTATGGATAAACGCAATACTCAAGATGGAAAATGGAAGGAATTCAACGGTTTCAAAGATTGCAAACTGAAGAAGGATCTCCTAAATCACTTGGCTTTTGACATTAACATTGACATGCCTACAACTACCAACAATTAAAACCACCTTAGATTGATATATAGTTGTATCATACTTTTGTATCAAGGGAAATCTATGACTGTAAGATAGGGACGAGAGTTGAAGGAAACAGGGAGAAGCAATGATAAGATTAGAATTATGGAGGAAGTTGAGGAATTAAGAGTAAAACAAGTTGCCACATAGTTTCTTGAAATACTTCTCTAGTCACCTTTACCATATTTATTAAGTCCCATTATAAATATCCTCCATTGTATTACAAAAGGAACAAAAGATCTAGTTTAGCCAAGTTGGGTTAGAAGCGATATCATGATATTAAATATCTCAAACAAAAAATTGATTAAATGAATATGTACAAGATTTGTGAACTTTAATCTACATGATACGAATCGAGAGTACTAAAATTAGAGCTCATCAGTTCTTCATATGATGTTCATCAATGGGGAACTCTAACAAGTAGTTATGATCAATAAATTCATTACAATTCCTGGATGCAGCTGAAAAAGATGAAAAATAGAGGGTCCATGCAAGACAAACCCATGCATTGAAGGTATGGCACAAAGGGATGCCATAAGCATGGATCCCCATGTTTTAAAGCAAGGAGCTAGCCAAAGAAACTCACAAAAAATAGGGGAGCATAGTATTGAAAGGGAGTCCACAGCTAAGCATGGAATAGAGCCTCCCATGCATCATATAGGGTAGTCAATTACAGGAGGGACTGGATTGTCTTGCGCCTTTTCTCTCCCCATTCGATCCTTTTTAGCATTATGTGGATACTTAAGAGGGCTAGGAGCTATCATAGAAAAAGTTAAAGGGTTTTCATACTAAGAATTTTCATTGCTTGGATCAAAATCTAATTTTCCTACCTTCCACGAGCTATGGACGTTCACTTGGTGGCAGTGAAGCTAGTGGTGCATACTCTTCTAGCTATGGCAATGACTATTTATCATCTAGCAGTGCTGATACAGGTGGAAGTTCTTACTTGTCTTTGTATTCAAGCCATTTCATTAAAAAGAAGAATCCAAGCATGAAAGAAGACCACACTGAAATAGAGAAAAATGTGGCATAGATTCAACGCTAGTCCAATAAGTAGCCCCATGCATTTAGAGTACTCATCCCTAAGGAGGAAGCCCCAAGGTGGCATTAAGAAGGGAGATCACACCATTTGCAAGGATTAGCTCACATGCAAAAGACAAAGGCACAACAATGAAGAAGAGGAAATCCACGTAGCCTAGGCAAGGAAGCTACTTTAGAGGAAAAAACCACATTAAGAAAACCCATGCATTGGAAAAGTGAGTAGTGTTTTGTTTTTAACAGAGCAAGGCATAATGATAAATCCCACATTCACTGTGTTGGGTAAATTTAAAAGTTTAAATACTACTCAACACATCAATTAAAATGAATTAAAGACGTTCGCTTTTGGAAAGCCATAGGTCAAAGGGTGGGGCCCATGGTTAGCCAAGAGACATCAAATTTTGAGCCTTTGCAAAATTTTAAACAAAGATTCATGTGCAATGATGTGGCACCAAAAATGGAGAAGCAACCAAATGTTGCCACGTGTCCTGATCATGTGATGGGTGCTTGCCCACAATAGTAAGTTGTGCAAGGTTTAAATAATGCAAGTAAGTAGGCTACCGCCACATGGCAGTGGGTCCCAATTGGCAATGAGGTGGCAATCGATAGAAAATCAAGATCGATGCACCAAACCATGACACATGTCCAAATCCTATGATCAGTGCAATCTCAAAAAATGAAGATTGAAGCCTGTTGAGAAATGTGGAATTGTGGGAGAGCACCACGTGTCAGTGGGTCTTAGCTAGTGATGACATGGCAGCGATGAGGTAGGTGCTATCTAGGCGATGATGTGGTAACTTGGCAGGGTAGTCAGAGGCTGCCATGTGGCAAAAAAGTCAAGCCATAGTTGACCCCAAAATTTAAGGGAGAGGGTAGAAAAATGAAAAAATAAATTTTTTTTTTTTTTTTTTTAAGTTATTTTTTCAAATGTGCAGACTTTTAAATCTCACAAAGACATTTATTCTAAAGTTTAGACTTTAGACTTTTTTAAATTCTTGAAAATTTAAAATTTAAAAGGTTGCAAACTAGAGAAGCCATGCTAGGGGGTATTTTTCAAATTAAGGGGGCTTTCAAGAGGCAAATATAGGCATATTATATATCCCTAGAATCGAGAGAAGATGAACTTTCAATTTTAAGGTTAGTTTTCACACATGAATTTGTTTGTTCAAGCTATAGGAGGTTTTGTCCCAGATTCCTAACTTGCAACCACATTTAGGTATCAAAGTTTAGTTGTGATTTCTAGTAAGGTAATGACCTGAATATGGGTATAACATGGTAAGAATGCAGTTGGGGTCAATTTCGGTCACCGTTATTTAGTTTAAACCCAAGTTTTTACTAGCATTTCATGATGCAGTTCAGATTTTTGGTGACAAAAAAGTTTTCATCATTTTAATAGAGATATGTCCAAATTAGTTATAGGATGATGATGGAAACCATATCAGATCAGATGGGTAGAAAGAAGAGAGAGGTTATTTAGTTGTAGGGGATGGAATTCCAAGTGGACAGATGTCATTCTGATATCAGATCCGAGAATTCATCTTAGTCTATATCTTTCTATATTTCATCCATTGTAAGGGTTCCATTTTTTTTCATTGTGAGACCATTGTTGGTTGGAATTTTCAGTCTTTCTGTCAAACCAGTTTGTTGGATCCAGATCTATGATTCCACCTTCATTCTTCAGCATAATTCTCTTGTATGAACAATAGTAGGGAACATGATACAACTAGTTCTAATATGTTAGGTGTTTTTATGTTTTGATTTCATGCATTTGATTGTATTGTTTCAAGGAAATGAATACAAATGAGAAAAAAATTCATTAGTTTCATTCTAATTCTCATCTCTCGTCTTAGTGAATTTTCAATGTTTTATGATCTTTAAATAAAGAGCCTAGGTCATAGTTGTAGTCCCTTAAGGCTAAATGTTGTTTCATTGTTGCTTATAAATCAAAGGGTTATGTAAATGCTTCAGGGAATCAACAGGGTTGCAAGTTTATTGAGAGGGATATCAAGTAAGAATGAGATTTAGATTGAACATAGATGTCTATTTACAAGGTGAATGGATAGATCAGATATCTGAATAGATGAATATGTCTCAAATATCCATATGTATTTGATTGATTTATGGATTTTCCCAATAGATAAGGCACTGATCAGCTATAGGATCATTAGTTCTTACTACTGCATATTAGGGGTTTTGTTGAATTCAACATTATTAATCAAACACTTTTCCCTTTCATGTTGAAGAGCTATAATAGAATGCCCTCACTCAGCTTATGAATATCATAGAATTGCAATTTGCTACTATAAATCTATGTTAATACATAAATTATTAGGATATATAAGGGTTAAATATAATGATTATAGATTCAGGAGTATGTTTTTGCACTAGTACCATATTGATTGAATCTGAGGTCCACCTGCCTAGGTTTTGTAGAGCCTGAAGTAGAAGAAGGGTCAAGCCTTATAGTTGGCCCAATGTCTGAAATGGCATGTTGAAGATGGGAGTTGGCTTTCCCTATATGTACCATAATCTAATTGGGGTAATTTAAAACCTATAACATTTTAAAACACCAACACTTTACACAACCAAAGATTTTGTTCACTGGACCAAAAAGAAGCACCCTCTCCATTCCTCTAAGAAGATAGGAATGTGGGAGTGTTTGTTCATTGGGTCTTATTAGAAGTCATTAAAACTTTCATTTTATAGAATTTGAACTCACTAAAACCCCCTTTTTAAACACCCAACAAAGCAATTTTCCAAATGACACACCGATCACATAGTAACATCCAATATTTATGTAAGCAATGTAGGATTGCCACCTTGATCCCACTGCTACCCCTATTTCAAATTCACAAGGAAGAAGAATGCTTATAACTCTTACTGGTCATTACAGTTTTTACCTTTCTTTTGAGATACCATGTTTATAGCACTATCATTTGGAAAAAGTAAGTCAATTTTGAACAAAATAAGGACTTATACACATAAAATAGAAAAATTGTTTACCTGATAACATTGGCTAAATACTGTTGAGGAGCATAGTAAAGGTCAACAAGATTGACAATTTAAAAATTGCATCTATAATTATGGTACCATTTGTGAAAATTAGACCAAATTCTTGGAGAACCACAAGTATGAGAGAACAAAAAACAAGGCCTATCATGGTTGAAGTAATTGCAAAAATAATAATTGCAAAGTTGGCTCCTTTGACATTTCCATCCCCTAGCTCGTTGGCTACCCTCACACTACATTCAAAAGCATACAAATTTATATAACAATCAATACACACTAGAATATAAGACATAATGCATATGATATTAACTCATTTGTTGTAGAATTTGTGACTGCTTAACATATGAATTGGATCATACAAAGGAGAAAGGTAATAGTTACTTTCTAATTTCATAGAGTAGAGGTGGCTAGACTTATATAATACATTTGATGTTTTAAAATGTTTAGATGGTTCATTTAAAAATATAGTAGTTTTTCAATAATGTCCATCTATTAGCATGATTTCAGATCATCTTAACAAATCAGAGCTTGAATATTTTTTTTAAGCCAAACCAAACTGGAAGAAGTATAATCTAGGTTTAAATGTAGTTATAACAAGAAGTCGCCATTGGAAAAGTGGGAAATGCTAGAATTTGGATATAACAATAAGAAGGTAGAGAGGGTTTTTTGGTTAAAATTTTTAGAGCAGGCATTTAGTTATTGTTTTAGATAATCATCATATTTCATTTCCTTGTGTGGAACCAAAACTACCAAATAAAATGAAAAACTCAAATAAGCATGCAAGCGATTCAAAGAGTCTAGCATAACAAGAAAAAGGGTATTGAAATGGTTGACTTGTCCATAATAATGCTTAAATGAGAATTTTATGAAAAATAATGTAGTTTCAAAATCATGGGAGACTTTGAATGACAATGAGATTTTATTATCTAAAAATGCATGGGATGAGAATAGGATGAGGCTTCCTGTCCTTGGAGCAAGATGGACATGTCTTCAAAATAGTAAAGTAGTTGTATTCAAATTCTGAAATATGTAGTAGAATTTAAGAATATGACTTTAAATAAACCTAAACCTATAAGCATTAGGGATAAACATGAACTATCATATCAATATTATATATTCTTGTTGTGTCGAAAACATTTACATTTTTTCCATTTTATTAATTACAGGAAATACTTTTGAATTGATTAGTACATACCCAGTGGCAACAAGGAAACCAAGTGGTATCATCGTCTCCAGACCATTGATGCTTATGCTGCAAAATGCATATCAAGGTTTCAAAACATAAATTTTAGCACCATTGTATAAATCCCTTCCCTATATTTCTTCAAAACATATAATGAAGAGAAAATGGTTTTATTTTCTAATACCAGATTGAAAGGGAATTAATCACAATTTTTGAATCTGACAAGTTTCTTGTTAATAGGACCATAATTCTATAGTACCACATCCCTAAACTATTCACAAGATGGAAGTTTTTTAGAAGTTAGAAGCATAACCATCTGAACAATTAGAGCTAGTGATATTTAAAATGTAGTGTAATAGAATAGGAAACTATTCGGTTGTATATGTGTGTTGAGATTGTATGCAAGTTTTTAACCATCGATGTTTTGGATCATACTCGATCTATCTTGGAGTATGATCCAAAACATGGATAGTCAAAAATTTCTATCATAGAGTATGATCTAATACATTTAAAGTAAAAAATTTGCATGCAATCTCAGTCTAGATATACATCTAAACAATTCAAAAATTGTACAAATCTTGTATCTTCAAAATAGGAAACTTACTAGAGCATGACACTAGATGTGGCAAAAAACTTTTAAAAATTCCACAAGTTAGAGAATGTATCTTTAGACAGACCTATCCATGTTAGTGAGCTAACCCCATATGTGGGATAAAGAATGAGGCCAATTGTGGGAATTTACCATGCCAAATTCATTGTAATGGAAGAACCAATCAACCCCATTTCAAGTTTAAAAATTAATAGCCAACTGAGAAAAATGTGGAACACCAAAGTGGTTTTAGATATCTAGGCAATGACCATGTTCTTCAACTAGGAATACAAAAATGTTTGGGTTGGAAAGTACAAAACATATGCAAAATGTTGAGGAATGAGCCAGATTGAAAGTGTTCCTATTAATTCAACAATATCATTTGATTTTCCAAGTATCTTCAAGATGGGGGTTGCATAAATATACATTGGCAAGAGAAGAATTACAACACCAAAGATCCCTAATTTTTATCCTATTTCTCCATTGGGAAAACATGGTCTTTATACTTCTATTACTGGGCCTAAGATCAAACATGTCTTGAAGGCATCCCTCAATGAAACAAGATTTGAGTATTATACAATTGGGACTTACTTCACAGACATTGATGGGTATGTTCTAGACAATACAAGTGTTGAAAAAAAATATGGACTAAGATATGATTATGGAAAATTCTATGCATCCAAAAATTTGTTTGATAGTCATAAGAATAGAAGGATCTTGTGGGGATGGATCAATGAGTCAGACAACATTTAGGATGATATTGCAAGGGGTGGTCTAGTGTTCAGGTAAGGTTTGACCCAAATTTTCACTTTTATATATTTATGTAGTCTTATTACCTAGAAACTAATTGTATTGAATGTGTTTTGATGAATTTTAGTCTTTTAGCTATTCATTTTTTTTTGGTTGGAGTATATTGTGTAAATGTAAATTTGTTTAGTTGTCATTTGGTTGATTCTCTAATTTTTTTGTGTTGGTTCATTTTTATTTAAAACTGATGAAAGATTGTATTAATTCAAAAATGAATATTGTTCCTCATCTTATACTATTTTCACATTAATATCTTGTGGAGATTATATTTTTTTGGACTGTACAAGGTTTTCATGAGTGACCCAATATCTGATTGTTTTGCAAGAAGAAGTGACAGTGATTCAGAAGAAATTCTGAAGATGAAAGTGACAAGAATGAAAATCAAATTAAACCCATGGTATGATGATGGATTGGAAGGTTTCCATTTGGCAAGGTATTATTCTATTTCTCATTCTAGCTTATAGCTCATTTAAGACCTTCTTGATGAAAGGTTGAGACTACTAGCAAGAAGAGGACTTTGTTGGAGTCATCTACAAAACATAAAATTACTGCTGATAAAAAGGCAAAGACAACAATAACTGGTGAAGAAAAAAATTCAATTTAGTGCTGAAATACTTTCTCATTAACAATGTGCTAAAATTTTGAAAACTAATTTGATATTGAAACTTGTCTTAAATTATGAAATTGGTAACATGACTAGAGGGAAGTTTCAATTATTTGAAAGCAAATGGCTTACACTCAATTAATAATAAATATAAGTGATGATGAAGTTATTTTAGACTAAATTCTAGTTGATATGGGTGATCAACCTTATTTTTGTGTACTTGGTTACCTTCTACATCACTATTCTCTAGTAGATTTCATTTCATGGAGCATTTAAGGAATTTGTTAGATTTCTCCAATGTTAATGACTGAGTATGTAGTTATAATTCCAATTGAATTATATTATAGGTTTTAGCTTTTGTAAAAAATCTTATGTATTTCATATGGATGATGGATTTTCCTTTGTGCTTGGTTAAAACACGAGGAATATGCTAGTGGATTTTTTTGTCTATAATTGATATGAAATAGAAAAACAACAAGGATTTGTGTGTTAATTATTGTTCCTATTATGTTTAGATTTTATGATGAAAAAGAATTTCAAACAAGGAGGGACCCATAGTGGATACATTTATATCTTTTTTTGGCTTTTTCACTAATTAATTCCTTTGAAACATATATGCACTTGAAGTACAAATATTTTCAACTAAGAAAGAGAAATATAGAAGCAAATAATAGAGCTTTAACACTATTGCATTGTTAAGCAAATACCATTTATGAAGGCATCTACTAATCTTGCTTCTATTCACAAATTTGTCTCCAAAAATTCAAGGGAATGATGGGATGTCATGTCTTTTTGGTCTGAAGTTGTTGTGACACAAGACAAATGGCAACCTATCTAAGAGTTTCACTTTGGCTTGATTAAATCATTTTGCTAAGCTTACTACATTGAACTAAGGATATTCAAATGAACTCAAAATCTTTGTTGTTTTCATGTGTCTAAATGGAATGTGATATATATAATTTTCTTCTAGTGCTTGAGATTGACTCCACTAGTACATACATTAGGTAAATAGTTATTTTTTGCATTCGTATGCTAATCAATTGAAATTGTAGAAGCTACTGTAAACTTGGGAATATTTGATTGAGCTTCGTCTTTATTGTAGTCATATCCTTCTAGGCCAGAAGAAGTAGCCAACAACCTATTTCCTCCTAGGGTTGTACATGTAATAGTTAAAGAGGATGCAATGCTACCCCTAATTGTTGGACATTGAAGAATTGCCCAGTCCATAGCCCTTAAATAAGCAATGTTGACCAAGTTGAGATTAGAAACCTTATTCAACATGCTTTCACTTATTTTTCCTACTTCAACTTCTACATTAGAACTCACATAGGAGATAGGAGCCCACAACAAAGATGAAGATTGTTAGTCTGTGGTGCAAGTAAATAAGTGAGAAGGAGTTCTTAAACCATATTATGCAATTAAAAAATATGAAGTGCCTCACACCCTTGTAAGTATTTCAATATTCTTAGCTTCTTTGAGGCATTCTATAAAATAATTCACATGCCTTACCTATGATTTGACATTTTGCATGCATCCTGCACTCTGTCATCTGGCTGATGCTAGATTATAGAGAGTGATCTAAAATAATGATGCTAAAAAACACACACAATCAAATCCAAAATGAACTTGCATTACAAATGGATTGTGGAAATCTGATATTGTTAATTTTGCATGCATGTCTACTAGGACAATCACAACTTAAACATATATAAATCTATTTATACATGTTTAAGTTGTGATTGTCCTGGTAGACATGCATGCAAAATTAACAATATCAGATTTCCACAATCCATTTGTAATGCAAGTTCATTTTGGATTTGATTATGTGTTTTTTTTAGCATCATTGTTTTAGATCACTCTCTGTAATCCATCATCAGGATGAGAGAGTGCATGATGCATGTAAAATGTCAAATCATAGGCAAGGCATGTGAATTGTTAGACTAGAATTTTTCAACCAACCATTGGTCAAACTTTTGACCAATTCCTGGAAGTTTTCAACCAAGCATTGGTCAAAATGTTGACCAATGCCCTAAAGTTTTCTACCAAGCATTGGTCAAAATTTCAACCAATGCTTGGTAGTTTTCGACTAGGCATTGGTTAAAATTTTGACCAATTCCTGGTAGAAATTACACTATGGCTATGGAAATTTTTCGACCAATAGATTGGTCAAAATTTTGACCAACTAGTAAGTTGGTTAAAATTTTGATGAGAAAAACTCTAACCAATTTTTTGGTCCAAACTTTGACCAACCTAAGTCAAAATTTTGATCAATATTGGTAAAAAAATGGGGTCAAATGTACTAGTGTTGCGAGGAGTTGGTAGATTAATTATAATGTATACAAGAAAAGCCCATTGCCCTAACATGTAATAATACAATCCAGTTCTTTCACAAAATAGATATACATACAATACTTGCTTGTTATTATAACTTGCATTACTCTGATCTAACACCAGATTTCATAGTTCGCATGTCATATCTAGTCATGCAACTTCCACAATATCTGCCCAACACATACATTCACTGCACAACTCACTTTTTCCCACTTATATGTGCAACATAAGATCTTTACTTATATCTTCCATATTTACAAATTGTTGCTCAGTTGACTTCCATGTATTCACATGCTTGACATAATAAAATAATAGCCACATAGTTGGCTTAACATGACTTAGTAATTATTTTGAAACCAAAATAATTCCTAAAGTTTTCAAACACTCTTTTTTGCTATTTTCTATTCTAGACTATTAAAGTACTGATTGTACACACATGTACACTAGTATAGATTACCATGACAATGTTACAAACCTTTCCTTAGTTTTCCATAAGCTAATTCTATATGCATCATCTATTCACTATACTACTAAAACTATCTAATACTTGGACAATTTCCTAACTTTGAATGCATAAATGAAATGTTGAGTATATGTTGCCATAAATGACAATCATCAAGACATCTAACTGATCATATTTTGAACAATCTTTGCCTTTAGCATTGATGGTAACATTTGGGAAAATTGGCTAAGTCCAAAAATGATGTCATATAAAATAGAAACTAATAAAATAATTATACAAAATATTGCCTTCAAAACATAATAATTTTATTCATGTTTTCATAGATCAATACATTCCTTATCACTACTTAGATTGATACATACATAAGCTCCCCCTTACATATACATTATCATCTATACATTTTCCTTTACAAAGTAACATAATACTCCCCCTTTGACATCGATGGAAAAGGTGTCAAAAATTATATCTTAAAAACTTGCTACTTGCTATTGATTAGATCTTCATTCTAGATATGCAATCTAAAAATTCAATCTTCAGTCTATCAAAGTCCCAAACTTCTAGTTTCCTTTTACTATATCTAATATATAGATGAGTGCACAAAGTGCATAGGTTGCCACTTCAACTATGCTTAAGTCAATATAGGAGAAATCATCATAGGAATTCTTTGCTAAAAGACATTCCTCCAATTACCTCTACAAAATTTAGACCTTGGGTGCTAGATATTCTTTGAAAATAGAGAATCTTCTTGTTACCTCTCTTTTTCAAATTCAATGATTTTGATAGCATTGTGGATCTTCTTAATCTCATTCTTAGAATCTTCAATTTTGATCTGTAGTTGCTGAAATCTTGTAGTGAGTGACTAAAGCTCACTCATATGGCCTTTGATCTTGTCATCAAAATTAGATAAATAAGTATAAGACATCACACGTTGTCTGTACAACTTCTTATCTTCAGCAATACACTATATCAATTCCTTGATGTCTCCATCAAGTGCCTTCAAATCATTATGTACATTAGTGTACAATTTGTTGAATAGGGTTGTATCATGATTATTTTGAGCCTGTGTTGTTGCTACTTTAGCTAAGGTTGTGAATCCTTGGCTTGCAAGTCTAGATCAGCTACAATTGTGGAAATTGTCTTCTGCATGCACTCCAAGACTCCAACAAGGGTCTTCTCTAAAGACTTTATAGAATTTTTTTTCTCAAAAGAATTGCTCAAAGTGCCCATTAACTCTTTCTAGTCTTCATCATCAAATTTAATGGGTACTGATGTTTAAACTACTAATACTATTGAAGATACTGTAGTCTTTTTCATCTGTACCTCTACACTCTTCTTATCCTTAACCTCTTTCTTCTTCTCCTCCTATTCTTCTTTTTGCTTCTTCTCTTCATCTTCTTTTCTTTTCTTTTCTTTTCTTCCTTCTTTTTCTCTTCCTCTTCATCATCAAAAATAGTATATGTAGTGATATTGCCAATAATATTTGTTCCATATGCTACAAATGGATTCTCCTTTGTATCCATAGTTATGTGTGTACTATCCACTTGCATGGATTGAGTACCCATAACAATGTGAGGTGGAGATAGTATGATGGGGACAAGACCTAAGCACAGAATGGACACAACAGGAAAGGGAAAATTTTATTAACTATAAAAGTATGCTAGTACACTTAGTGTAGAGAAATAGACTCCAAAACATTCCCTAAGGGCTTACAATAGTATAAATCTAGAGATAAATTCTTCTCCCAATACCTTCTCTCAAACTCCACTCCTAACTACCTTTTACAATGCCAGAAATGTTCTTAAATAGACCTCGAAGGGTTAAGGATTAGGAATACATTCTAGAAAGTTCTAGTTGGCATCCACCAACCAAATAGAAGGCTCTAGAAGTTGCATTAGAAGTCAGGAGAAAATTAGAAGAATCCAAAAATGGTAACCGAACTTCCGAAAGGCATAACTTTTGAACTGTAGCTCCGATTGACGAATCATTTACATTTTTGAAAAGCTCTCAAAGTGCTCTATAGCCCTATGGACAAGCTTTGTTTGTCCCCCATTTTTTGGCCCTGTTTGAGGTCATTTAATTCCCCTAACCTAACTTTGAAGCATTCTTAGGAGGTCTCCAAAAATTGAAAACTATGATAACTTTCAAACCATGGGGCCTTTTGACCTAATTCTTTTTCTAGAATGCTCTAAATTACAATTACATTCATCTAGCCAATTTACACCTTCTAGTTCACCAAAAAGATGGCTCAATTACATACTTCTATTTTTTTGACATTTACACATATCCCAAGGTGTTCAAATACTCTAACCTAGAACACTGATAGTGGAACTGTGAGAGTTGGAACCTTTATTTGACCCAAATGGATATCCAAAAATGAGAACACATGAAACAAAAACTAAGTCTAAGTACTTTTTTTTGGGTGACATAGGATTGCCCTTATATCTCTGGATACTCCTACATCATAGTGCTTGATGTGTCTCTTCTACCTCTGTCTCTTGACTAGAATGTGTGTCTTCTTGTACATATACTTGACTATTAACCTTTTCTTGTGCACTCTCCTTAGGTACTAAGGACATATATTTCATTATAGCCTCCTCTTTTTCTTGCCTTATCTCCTCATAATTGCCTTCTATTAGAAGAATTGCTCTTCTTTTGTTGCTCAACAAGGGCTCAATACACTTCAAAATTGTCTCAGATTCCTCTTTTGATCCAACATCACATAACTTATTTATGGATGAGATCCTCATATTTAAATCTTCTTCTACTACTCTTCTCTTCCTATTGATCAACCTACTGAATAGATCTTCAAGAATCTTATTCTAAATGCTATCAAATCTTATTCCTCATAATCATATTTGATATTGTAGCATTCTCTAATTGTAACCTATCCATACTGCAATACATGGTATAAAATTTATTCAACTAGGCAAATTTTTCATCATTTATAATTTGCATATTTAGATTCTCTACCTTTAGTTTCCATGCCTTCTTGCCTGTGGTTGTCTTGGCTTCCTACACATCTTTCTCAATAGTTTTATCTTCATCATCATCTTTTGAGCTTTTAAAATTGCTCACTTGCATGGTTTTCTTCCTTTCTCTAGGTGTGTTACTGATCTACTTTACTTTTTCTTTACATGAGGTGCATGTTCTTAACCTTCACCAATCTCCCTAACTTCCTCTACATAGTAGGTACTTCCACCTGTAACTGCCTTCTTGCTTTCTCTTACAAGTTATAGTTGCACAACTACTAAATATGGTACAATAGGAGCTTGTGTGCATGGTTGTGCCACCATTACTCCTTCTAAAGATCTTGCTACTACAATAGATTTTGCTACCAACACTTTTATCTACCCACTAGTCTTCATCTCCATTGTAATTCTCTTTATCTCATTGAATTCTTGCCTAGTCATGCCAAATTCCTTGAGTATGATCTATACATACACTTTATTTAGTTCCATGCTCATCTCATAGCCCATAGCCTCAATGAGTTTCACTCTAGGTATTACTACTTCCATGCATGTGTTATTAGTTACCACCATGAAGCACAAATCATCATTATATTTCTCTGCCATAGAGGGAGGTAACATATACCCTAGTTTCTTCTTAGACTAAAAATTATTCATCATTCTATCAATATCAATGTCTCTAACATTCTTAAGTTTAGATATGTAGCTTTGAGTTACAATATTCATTGTGCACTTACTAATATTCCAATTAATGACTCTAGGAAAATTCTTTGTTACGTAAAAAAATAAATGGTTCAATAGGGACTCAAATATAAATATTGTGCTCTTGGTTTTCTTTATCTTTGCTATATTGTCCAAAAGATGCACACTAACACTATTTCACAAATTTACTTTACTCATTTCAATGGCCATCACATATGATGTATGAAGGAAACCGGCTGGTACAGAGTTTAACCTTGATCCATGGTTCAACTTGTACCCTAATATTTTAGTCAACAACTTGACTCCTTTATCCAGAATAGGATCAACCCTCATATTCCTTTTGTCAAACTTGGTTTTCAAGCTGGTCTCCACAAATTTCCTGATGCTTTTCTCATTAACAAGATTACAACCTTCATTGCTAAATCCTATGACCTTGTGGATTAGGTCATTATTAGTGACAATCTATGTATCACCTAACCAAAACATATCATCATGTATTTAGTATAGTATAATTTGGGTCCACTCATGATTGTCAAACTTTGTGTAGAACATATACTTCACCAAATTCAAATCTTCAAGGTTTGGATACTTAGATTTCAAGGATAAGTCACTATTACACATGACTCCTAAGTCCTTGGGAATTTTTTCATCACCTATACTCTCAATTTTGCAATGCATATAGCTCCCTCTATCTTCTACATGTAACACATTTTCTAGAACTTGTGAAAATGCACATATAGGATCATCTAATAAAGAAACAAATGGATGTTTCTTGAACTCATACCTTGGTTTGTCACTAACATCATACACTCTTTGACTAGCCATTCCTCAATAATTGTAAATACTTCAAGAAATTGTATTCAATACTCTATAAAATACCTCACATTTATGATTTTAGGGCTTCTTCAACTTTCATCTTCACAAACTTGCTTTTCACTTCAATTGTTTTCAAATCACTCTTCAATTCACTCAAAACACTTTGCATGAATAAATTGTTTATCAAATCTTGTTCGCAATCCTTAAATCATTTCAAATCACACTACACAATAAATTCATATCTACCACAAACTCAAAATACTCTTTTTGTTTACTAGTAACCTTGATCTTACAATTCTCACTTACTATGATCACATCATGAGACTTGCACATTGAACCATAGCTTTCTCTCTATGTCTTCTACCTTATCTTAACTAGGCAATCTCTGATTCACTCTCTAATGTTAGTTCTGATCACTAATGCTCTATTGCATCTGCAATGGCATAATTTAGATAGGTTGAGCCACAGACAATCTTTGACTTCAACTTTCCATCAGGTGCATCAAAGGATTTCTCTTCCAATACTATATGTGAACTCTCTGGATTACAAGCCTTCACAAATGATTTTGTTCCTTGACTACTTCTTTTTTACTATTGTTGCCTCCATTTTTATTCCTTCTATCATTCTTCTTATTGTTCCTTTTGTAATTAGGGTTCCTGATAAAGTTCCCTCTATCCATTCTACAAAATCTTGCAATGTGTCCAAAGTTATTACATAACTAAAATATGGGTGCTTTTCTCCTTTAATTGTTCCCATTCTAACTTTTAGGTGCTTTGTAATTCCTTACAATATGTCTAGGATTGTTAGATTTGTAACAAAAAAGCTACTTTTTCTCACCATCATGTTTCTCTCCATCATTAGATTTTCTTTGTGATCTACTTCTTCCATTACCTATAGGGTTAGTATTCCTAAATATTCTACTATTATTATTATCATTAACAAACTTAGGTTTCTTACATTCTACTTATGTCCATAACCATGACAATTATAATAATAGAAATTAGTAATAGGTTTAAAAGGCTTACTTGTACAATCTCTCTTCATATGTCCAACTTTATTACATATATAGCATTTACCTCTGAATTCATGTCTTACCTCTTTGGATGAATCATCTTGACTTCAACTTGCTCTATTGTTCTAAGTTCACCAAATTTCTTTACCAATTCAATTTTCTTAAATTCATCAGACCACGTGAACATTTCTTTAGGGATTTATTTTGTAGAATCTGGTTCTATCCTAATCTCATCTTTCTTTTATGACTTCTCTCCAAGAAGATATCCAAGGCTTGTCTTTTCATAAAGTCTTTGATAAAATATCTATTCATCAATTTTCTCAGAACATGTGTAAAGTTTCTCTAACTATTTTTTTTCCTGTGTCAACTCTCCTTTCACAATGATGTATTTTTCCAACTCTATATGCTCTATCTTAATAGAATCTAATTTAGATGTCACTTGACTCAACTGGGTCTAAGATCTGCATTCTAAACTTTTAGATCAAGTTCACACTTATTGCCACTAGTCTTAAGACTCAACTTCAGTTATATTTATGTAAACCTTTGAATCTTTGTATCTATCTTGCAAGTTATCTCTCTCTTCAGTAAGAAGGTCAATCTATTCAAGAGATTCTTGAAGATTGTTCTTCAACTCTTCCATGTTCACTGGGATCTTACTTAAGATGTTAAGCCTCTTCAAAGTAACTATGCTTTGATACCAATTCTTAGAAATAGATTATTTTTTTTTTTTTTTGGGGGGGGGGGGGGGGGGGGGGGGGGGTGTGGGAGGATCATTATTCTACTAATTTTTACCCACAACTAAATATTGTTAATTTATATATAACTTGCATATGAAATTCAACCAACAACGCCAAATAATAAATATAACCAAACACATAGAAAACTCATCAAACCCTAGTGGGGATGATACACACTAGATGATTCACCAAAAAATAGGATCCAATTAAGAATATTGACCATGTTAGGAGTCTATGAAGTAAATATAGCGTCTCGAGTTCTTGTTAGAGGACTAGGACTTGTTATAAGCCTCAACCCTATTAGGAGTTAGTAGATTGATTACAATGTATGCAAGAAGAGCCCACTACCCTAACATAAAATAATACAATTTAGTTCCTTCACATAATAGATATACATACAATACTTGCTTGCTACTATAACTTTCACTTGCTCTAGTCTAACATCATATTTTTTAGTTCATATGTCACATCTAATCATAAAACTTCCACAATATCTGAACAACACATCCATTCACTATGTAATTCATTTTTTCCCACTAATCTGCATAATATAAGATCTTTACTTATATCTTGTGCATTCACAAATTGTTGCTTAGTAGACTTCCATGTTTTCACACACTTGACATAATAAAACAATGTCCACATAGTCAGCTTAATAGGACTTAGTAATTATTAATGCACTTTTAAATACCAACATAGTTAAACTTATTGTAACTTGCATTGTACTAATCATACACACATGCACAATGGTACACATTGTCATGATAATGTTACAAACCTTTTCTCAACTATGCATAAGTTAATTCTCTATGCATCATTTGTACTGTTAAGATATATTCAATGTACTACTACAAATTGTCTAATACTTAGATAATTTTCTATCTATGAATGCATAAATGAAATGTTGAGTATATTTTTCCATAAATGAAAACCATCAAGACATCTAACTGACCATATTTCCAACAAATCTCACTTGATGCCAAAACTTATAGTGTTGTTTATTGAATTGGAGAAACACTACTTATCTTTCCAACCATCCATCATGGAATCAGTTTGACTATTTTATTAGCTCCATATGGGAGGGTAAACCCAAAAACACCCATTTTTTGTCTATGGAGTGTCTAGAACAATTGTGACCATCATGCACCAAAGTGTCTCCAAGGTGCACTAAGCATGTTTCAGCTACCATCTTTGAATGGTCATATCTTAGATCTCATGAAGGTTATAGAAAATTTGTGAGATGGTACATGACCGTGTTAATGGAACCTACAATAACCTATCTCAATTTTGAGAGATTCCAAATGGATTTGATTTGGGACAATATTCTTACTTGATGCCAAAACTTGTAGTGGTTCTTAGTGAATTGGAGCAACAATTCATATCTTTCCAACCATCCTTCATGACATCAATTTGACTTTTCTATTAGCTTAGGATGGGTGGGTGAACCTTAGGGACACCCTTGTTTCAACTACAAAGTCTCTAGAACAATCATGACCACCATGAACTAAAGTGTCTGTAGGGTGCAATAAGAACATTTCAAATACCATCTTCTAATGGTCATATCTTGGAGTTCGTGAGGGCTTGAGAGAAATTGTAAGATGGTGAATTTTTTTAACAAACCCTATGGTAACTTGGCTTAGTTCTAAGAGAATCTAAATGGATTTGATTTGGTACAACATTATCACTTGATGCCAAAACTTACAATGTTTCTTAATGAATTGGAGCAACACTACATATCCTTCCAACCATTCATTATGGCATCAGTTTGACTATTTCATTAGCTTAGTATGGGTGGGTAAACCTTAGGGACACCCTTATTTTGGCCATGGAGTGTATTGGATAATCATGACCACCGTGCACCAAAGTGTCTCTAAGGTGCACTAAGCACATTTCAACTTCCATTGTCTAATGGTCATATCTCAGAGTTTGTGAGGACTATAGAAAAAATGTACGGTAGTACATGACCATGTTGGAAAATCCTACAGTAAAATGTCTTAGTTTTGAGACATTCCTAATTGATTTGATTTGGCATAGAATTCTTGCTTGATGCCAAAACTCATAGTGTTACTTAGTGAATGGTAGACCATACAATAGTAGACCATACTTGGATTTGAGATGTTAAGAAAATAATGGTAGACCATACAGTGGTATTTATGACAAAGTAACACTAATAAAAAAACTACATACCCTATCAACATGCAGTCATAACACTTTTAAAAAATTTATATACAAAATTTGGCATTTAAATATGGACATGTTACATTTTGACAAGTTTTCTATACAAAAATTGGCATCTTAATATGCACATGTTACATTTTTACAACTTTCTATATAGAATTTGGCATTTGAATATGCACATTTTATAGTTCTTCTCAGTTTCTATATACAAAATTTCCCATCTAAATATGCACATTTTACATTTATTCTTAGTTTCTATATACAAAGTTTGGCATCTAAATATGCACATGATAGTGAAGCTAATTTTTTTTGCATAAGATATATACAATTTTTAAAAATATTATTCTACTAGATAGTGTAGAATCATTCTTTTGGATCAACACAACATTCTAGATCAACTCTAACCCTTATTGTGTTAACTATTGCATTGTGATTAGATTCACAATATTTCCACAAATTCTTGTTAAGAGATTTACCATGATATTTTATCAACTGAATAGTTTTTGCAACAACAAGGTTAGAGAAATGAAGAATATATCTATGTGTCTTAAAATCCTCAAACAACCAGGCACTAGAATTTTTGATAGGTTACCTTCATTTTATTAAACCTTATAAGTTAATGCCACAATAATTATAAAATCACTTTTATCTTGGTTTTAATGAAACTAGACACAATAATAGTACATTCTAAGCCAAGTTCGCATAAAAATAATGAATCTTATAGGGTACGTAATACCCTCACCATCAGTGTCTATAGTTGTCAATTTCTTTTTGGCCACAATACAATGACACAAAAAATAGTCTACCCCTTCTTCATTATCCTCATTTATAATAAATGCATATACATGACTTGCATTTAACGTACAAGGATATGTTAATACCAAAATCAATGGAGAGTACAATTTTAAAGAACTATTTTAAATTGACAAATTATTTGGCTCAATTAAGTTAGATACATAGTACCAATTTATTTATACTTCAATCTATTTCAGTTTTAGTGCTCTAGGGATTTCATATGAATGAGGAGGCTACAAAGGTCTACAAGACCAATTTTCAACCCATTGTGCTGATTCACATTCATCCAATACAAAATGCATAAACATGGAGCAAAAGAACACGAGTTGTCTAGTATAAACTGTTAGTGATAATGCATTTGAACTTCTAAAAAAATGAATTTCATTGATCCTTTAAGGGTACAAAAATCTTGCAAGTTTTCAATGTCATCTTTACTTATCAACCAAAAATATCTAGAAATGAAAGACTTGCATTACCTTGTCCCATAGTAGAGTTATACCATTGCACTATTGATTTTGCATATTCTATTACTACACCATGTTTGTACTTCACTTCCTCTCTAGTAAGTTCTCTTTTCACACATGCTCTTGCACCATCATTCTCTCCCTTTCTATGACCTACCTCAGTGAAGTTCCAAAAACTTTTGACACTACTTAAAGTATGCCCAAGTTCATCACAATGATGAAAAGTAGGATTGCCTATGGATTTTGCATTTCTTTTTTTCCCCACTCTTTGATGACTTTCCTTCCCTAGTAGATGAAGAGTGCTTGATATGTCCTAGACTAGAAGTATCAATGGATGACCTTGGTGATCTCATTAGTTCTTTAAAGTATATGATAGCTTCACTTGGTTTGTTCATTCTTTCTAGAAGTTGTTTCTTAGATCTCAACTCATTCCTTGGTCACTCTGTAATCTCATATTTGTGATCTCCATGTCCTTTCTTTTGAACTCCTAATTTGCAAGTAAAAACTAGCATATCATGCCTCGTTGATTGTTTGTAAGCTTGTGTACATAAAATGCTCTTTCCTTAAGTCTAGTAGCAATTTCTCTTTTGTCTTCTTCAACCATGATTTTTTCTTCTCCAAAATTCTTTGTTTTCTTAGGTACTTCACATAATCTCACTAATTGGATTTCTTGTTATCTTTTGAGTTCTCTGACTTGTTTTTTTCTTAATGTTGATCTTCTCCATTAGATTTTCTATTGTTGCATCACTATCATAATTATTTCTACTTTTAAGAAAACCTTATGTATTAGCTTCCTTATAAAGTTTTTCATTCCATTGAATGGCCATATCTTTCCTTTACTTTAAGGATATCCTTAACTCATCTTTTGCTCCTTCAACTTGTTGTAGTATGATCTAGATTTGAATCCTCAATGATTTTCCCATTTTGTATTCCTCCATTTCAAGATCTTGTACTCTTAAGCTATTAGATTTTATTCAAGAGAATTGAGCTCTTATACCAATTTTAGGAAATCTTAATAGGAAACAAAATACTAGGAGGGGGGTGGGGGAAGGGGTGGAGGGTGAATCAAGAACTATAAAACTTTTCACCAATAAAACAATTTACTAAATTTACACCTAATCCATCTCATATCTCATATCTCATATCTCATATCTCATACCTGGTGGAAATCTTAATGGGAAACAAGATACAAAGAGGGGTGGGGGGAAGTGAATCAAGATCTATCATGCTTTTACTTATAAAACAATTCACACCTAATCCATCTCATATCTCAAATCTTATACCATAAAACATAAACATATAATGCTGAAATAAAATCTATCTGAGAATAACATCCTTGAAAATCATCAACACATAACACAATAATTTTGGTTACCCAAAAACACTTCAATGTGAAGGAAAAATTTAGGGTGGGGATAAAACCCATATATCTTTATTGTTGCAACAAAAAGGTTAACTTGTTAGGGTTACAATTTTAATCATATCATATGATATACCCTGTGAGGGGTCTACTCTATTAAAAGAGTTTAAGACTATAAGGTCTTACCTTATTAAAGGATTTTAGACTTACAATAAAGTAAGGACTCTGTTAGGAGATTTGAAATAGGTCTATTAGAGCCACTCTATTAAGAGATTTTCCTTGACTTAATCTATAAAACTTGATTTAGTACCTAACCCTTTGGTTTTCTCTAAAGTCTTATTATGAATCTCCTCTTTTCAATGTAATCTCCTTATCTAATATCTATGTTATGTCCTTTACTTCTCTGGTTGCATTGTTTGAACTCCTTTTAGACTTAGTCTTCCTTTTCTCTATACTTATCTTGATCACTCCTTCACTTCACTTCCATTCACATACATGCTTCCATTTCTCTCTAAAACTGATCCTAGGTAAGAAACCTTCTTAAATAGATAATCCTCGAAAGTTCAAGATTAGGATCAATGATCCATATCTCATCATTTTTACATTTTCCATTCTAATTTTTTGATTGGTTTCTCTTCTTTCCTAGGGATTAATACCATCTAAAAAAAGTGTAAACTCCACCTTAATTGTCTCTTTAATCTCTAATAGTCATGTAAAGGTTGTCTAGAATGATTTACATAAGTGTTTGTGCAATTACAAACTTATATGTCAATACTAGTTTACTTAGTACTTGAATATTTTGATACTCAGTCATAACTAACATTCATGCTATCACTTAGCTTCTACAAACAGGATGTATTCTATCACTTGACAATAACTAACTTTCTACTTGCTTGATCTCCACTAAATTACTTGTCTTATATGTGTACTCGGTCTCAATTGGGGTACTAAAAAACCTTTGATTTGCTTGGAATTTGTAGATAAATAAACAAGTCCTTTGTAGCTTTACCTTCTTTAGATGGTTCATTCACAGTGATGACTATCCAATGATGCCTTGAAAATGACTAAGTGTTAGACACTAATAGGAAACTTAGGCTTAGAGATGAAAAATCTCCCCCTTTGATATTAGTGACAAAAGAACTTTGTCATGACATATCTTTTCATGCAAAAATAATACTCCCTATGAGACTGTCACTTGGTCTGTATGTGTCTGAAATCTCTCTAAAATATCTAATGATGTTCCATTTGATAATATTTTCTCTGATTGCTGGCATCTTCTATATTTCCTTTTTAAATCTCTAGATATTTCTTCCCTTATTTCTAGATATCCCTTTAATATATTTCCCCCGTGAAATATTTCTCTTTAATATATTTGCCCCCTTATTTTTGTCACTTATGCATTGGGAATTTTTGGGGATATCTTGTACTTATAAAAAAATGTTTGATGAGTAGCCAAAATTTCTTCAAGTCCTTTAGTCCATCTAGCTCTTGAAGATTCCATGACTTGAATATGAATCTGTATCTCAATAGCTAGATCAATGAAGCTTTCAACACTTGAAAAATGTGAGTCTTTCTTCAATAGACTTTGAACTATAGATGATTCCTTTTGAATAATATGCAATTGTGGTAGTAGCATAAATTGAATAGAAAAAATTTGTTTATTATGCCACTATCTCTATCTAGTAACTCAGCTAGCCTTTTTTGACCAAATGTCACCTTATTATATGAAGATAAGCTTGAACTTGCATCCTTTACCAATGAATGTGAACAGTCCTTCATATCTACCTAAATCATATCAATTAATCATTGATTCTCCAATGTAAATAACTCAACATCACAAAGCTTCATATATAAAGAATGAATAGTCTTCAAAATTTCTTCCATCTATTTGACTAAATTAGAAAGCTCTACTTGTCTATGTACAAGTTCCCTACAAAATCTCTCCAAAACTTTATGCTTGAACATTTACTCAGATCAGGGCATCAATTTATCACTGGTCTTAGTATCATCTATTTGAACTTTGTCAATTATAAACACTAACTAATTCAAAATTGGGTGTTGATTATTAACATCAGTGATTCCAAATACATTAACAAAAATGTCTTTGATGTTATGTAATACCTACTTCTTTTGTAGCTCTCTTCTTAGTTGTATTGATGTTTTAAAACTACAAGTTCCAAAATCATGAGAACAAGGATGCAAAAGAGAGGGGATGCCTAGGGATCATCTAATTCCCATATTTAGAAAGAACTCGCTTCGATCTAGACCACCTTGTCAAAGCACAATGAATTTCTACACTTTAGGCTTTGTAGGGCCAAGACAAGTGCACCTAGGGATTTATCACCCATTTAATAACTTTCATTATGCAATATTTATCCATTCTAGTAGAAAATGGTCACACAAATCTTATTGAAATTGTAATCAAATTATTGATTTATAGTATCCAAATATACACTCAAAGAAAGCTATTACAACAAGGGATTGACCAACATGAAGTTATTTCTTACAAAACTTGACAATTGATTTTGATTTAAGTTTGTATTATGCAACCAAATAAATGCTTCGATGTTCATCTCAACTAATTGAATAGTGCCTTATCCATTGCTAAATAGATTCATACAAGTAAATCTTGAGATATTTAGTTGACTTGAAATTAAATTTATTAGCTATTAACCCTAAATCCCATTCTTTTGGTATCCCTCCTATTCACTTAGAAAACCTATCAATTCACAGAAGCATTTATTTAATTGCTTCAATTAAAAACAATAATAAATTGATATACAACCTATCCAAGCTACATTAAATTGAAATAACTTTTCTCATTCTATCTTAAAGTTACAAACATATGGAAAAGGAGACAAAAACCAGAGAAAATGATGTTCAAAACTTCCTCTTGTATTAATTTCCTTGATGGAATACATTGTAAGAATTTTCCTTAGGGAAAAATCACCCAATATCTAGGAACTCAAGCTCAAGCACAATGGTAGACCAACAAGGTATGATTAGTACAACAATATCCAAAATTATTTATTATCATTCAATGTTATGTCATGTACATACACACTAGGAGTGCCTGAATATAAAGGCCTTTGGTATGCTTCTAGAATGCCTAGGAATTAGCATATCGATAAGTCTTACAACCAAGCACATATCCACCAAGTGTGGATTATCCTCCATTAAGTATAGGAGTAAGTGTGATGATGAGAGGATAATCCTACAAAGGTGTAGCACATAAAATTATGTTGCAGAGACCATATGCTAAAATAAAAGTGCAAATAAATGTGTTATTTACATGACAACTTAGTTAATTATACAAACTCCAATGTTGTAGACACTGTGTGCTAAATTAGAGTTGGTTACTTTTGTGTTTGTCAACACGAAAACTCATAAGAGTACACAAACTCCTAAGTGTCAAACTAATAAATAATAAAATAATGCATTGAACTAAGTAAACTTAAGTAAAGCATAATAAGTAAATAGTTATTTACACCAACACCCCCCCTAAGTGCAACTTAGGAGAATGCACTTAAGCTTACAAAAGCTAGGATAAAATGCATAATGGGTTAGGTACCCATGTACACAAGCAATGCAATCTCTCATAAAGCAGAGAAAGAGGGAAAACCTCATGGGAAAAACACTCCACAAAAAGGAGAGATGAAAAATGAGATGCATGGATGGATGGAGTAATAAAACTCCCCCCCATTACAACATACATCAAGTATATAAAATAGAGAAGTGTGAGAAGAACAAAAACCCATAAGAGGAAAGAGTCCCTCCCATAAAAGAGAAGAAGAAGGAGACAAGGTAGCCCCCCCCTAAATGTAGAATGTCAATCAGTGATAGCTGCTCCAATATAGAAGCTAATCCATGATTATTGAATAATGTTCCTTCCTTTGGGAAGAAACAATGGTAGAGGTATAGGTGAGATTCTTACCCTTTGTGTAGAAAGAATCCCAATGATGAAAGGTATCTTGAAAACATGCTCAACTATCCCTGTGTGAATGGTGATGGTCGCTCCTTCCAATACTACTAAAAAGAATGAGTACAGTTCTAGCAAGGATGGATGTAGAACATGTCCCAAAGAACCAAAACTCTCCTTAAATGATAAAGAGACCTCCTGCAACTACTGTAAGGATTCACAATCATATCAACTTGTGAAGACTAATCATGTAGAGAATGGATAGGAGGGTCAAAGTGTGTCCTCACGACAACTAAAGAATGATCATCTTCATCAAAGAGAAGATGTATTTCATTGAAGATGTCTCCCAAATCTGCTATGTGTGACTCCACAAACAAACTTGAAATATTTGTCAAGAAGTCATCCACTAATGCTGGAACTAGAAGACAAGTTGTACCCTACTATGCTAAAGTACATGGGCCTATCAATGTAGCAATGGATGAATTATTTGCCTCAATAAAGAGAAGATGAATATCATTGATGATGTCTCCCACATCTTCAATGTGAGGCTCCACAAATAGACTTGTAATATCCGGAAGAAATTTGTCCCATGAAGCTAAAGCAGGAAGACATGGTGTTTCCTACTATATTGAATCAGAAGCATCTGTGATTGGAACTAGATTAGTAGTAGCAATAGGAGCATGAGGAGGTGAGATCTTAACTAGAGTTGTAGGGACCATGACTGAAGTGACTGGTGATAGAATGTCCTCTAGAAATGGAGGAACTATTGGATCTCCATATGCTTCGCAAAGATCCATCCAAACATCATGAGGGAAACTTGCCATTCTAAGAGGAGTAAGACATTCCTTACTCATACTATTATACAAAATGTGAAGAATTTTAGTAATATATGTCCAATTAGGATTTGGTGGCAACATCTTTGAATAGAGATAAGGAAGGACTTCCTAATGTTCTCTTAGATGATCAAGTATCAATGCACTCCATCTATGATAGTTCCTTATTGTCAACTTTGGTCTAACACCAAACTAACATGTGTGACAATACTCCATGAGATCAATTAATGAACCCCCCAAGATGCAAAAAATCAATCAACCCCCCCTAATGTATAATTTTGTGCTTTATATGTAGCACGTGTGCAATATGCCACTTGTCAAAAAGTACAAGGTGGACTTCTAATTTTTCTATTTACAACTACCTTTTTAGGTTCAAATCTGTCACTAAGCACTATAGCTCAGATGTACAAAAATTGTGAAAAGTAATCAAAGCAATACAATGTAGAAAAGGCCCTAAGTTTGAAAGTGATATTTCTATCCAAACAACCCTATAATCTAATTGCAGATCTAGAAAGTAGACGAAAAACTAAGCACATTTTTTTAAAAATAGAACCTAAAAATGTGTCTAGATGAGCTCTTACAAAGCATTTCAAGTTGCAAAATGCAGGATTAGACAAGTACAATCACCAAAACACAATTTCTAACAAATTTGTGCACCAAAACTAGAAAAGAACAACACCACTGAAATGTTCAAGAAATTCTACCCAAAAGAAAAAAAATCACACTTCATTTGGAGTCCATATGACTGAGTTATGGCCTCCCATAGTTGGACTGTCAAATCAAAATTGTATCTAAAGAGGGGTTTGGGTAGAAAACTATGAACTTAAATTTGATGGTCAAATGGTTGTCACAATAGTTCAAATTTTCTTGGGAATGATGATCAAATGACCATCAAATTTAAGATAGGAAAATGCTAATGTCAGCAAAAAGGGGCCCTGGGTGATGTTAGTGTATGATTGGGATACATGTCTAGCCTATGTGGGTATATAGTCCTGCATGTCATACAGAAGAGTGACACATGTCTAGTTGGCTGGTCTTTACAAGCTAACTAGATGGGTGTGCACATGGCTGTCTAAGGTTGAAGGGTTGCCATGTGTACTAATTGGCACTTGGGCTATAGACATGGTGTTGTGAACTGGTGCGGCTTGAGTCACCATAGTTACCACATGGTGGTCCTGCTAAGGTGCCACATGGCAGGGCTATAAAGCTATGAACAGCTCTTAGGAAATGGTTCATGAGTGCTAGAAGTATTCATGGTAACCAAAGAAGTTAGACATGGGATGAATTAAAATACTAGTAGTCGTTAGTATGTTCTATGGCACCAGAGTGTTCTATGAGGCTGAAGTTCATAGTGAGACTGTAATCTAAAAATTGGGGGTGTCAACTAGCTACTAAAGATGGAGATTTTGTGCAGAGGTTGGTGTGAATCAGCAACTGGAAAAATACAATCAACGAGGTTTATGAATATTTATTCCACATGCATAGTGAGGACACCCTACGGGTATTTAGAAACAAATTCCCATGGGGGTTAAAACAAAGTGACCACTTGTTCTTGGTTTTCATTTTCCTGTTAATTAAAAGGTCCACCAGGTTTGGAATCCTATGTGTGGAAATTATAGATGTTGCTAGTGCTCGTGTAAGCTAGAACTTGTAGTGTGATATACCCACCAAAAATGAAAGGAATATTCTCGAATCAACTGCAGGGGCCAAGATTTCACCACCCAAATCCTGCAAAAAAAAATTCTCTATAGGCCCGACAGACAAAAAAAAAAATTCAAAAATTTCCACAAAGAAGCAGATGGAAATTGTAGAGAAAAAATAAATTCAATCTAAAAATAAAATTTTAGATCTAAAAAATTATCATACCATACTTGGAAATTGACCCTTCAGGTACCGATTTGCAAAATGTTTTTTTTCTCAAATTTGGCTATGGCCTAGGGTAGGTGAATTTATAGTCAAATTTTATCGAATTGACATTCTAGACATAAAGGCAAGGCCTATTTTGGTTCTAGATGCTCCCAATGACTATGATACTCTGGATCTAGGTCGAGGTGTCTTGAAAGAGATGAAGCAAGATCGGTCTCAAATAGCTATGTAAAGAGAATTTCCCCCAGCTCTGATACCATGTAAGAATTTTCCTTAGGGAAAAATTGCCCAAGATCAAGGAACTCAAGAAAAATTACACCAATAGACCAACAAGGTATGATCAGAATAACAATATACAAAATTGATTTATTATCATTCAATGTCATGTCATGTAAATGCAAACTAGGAGTGCCTAAATATAAAGGCCTCTGGAATGATTCTAGAATGCTTAACAATCAGCATACTAATAAGTCATACAACCAAGCACATGTCCACCAAGAGTGGATTATCCTCCATTAAGAACATGAGTGAGTGCGATGATGAGAGTATAATCCTAAAAAGGTGTAGCACATAAAATTATGTTGTAGACACCATGTGCTGAATTAGAGTTGCTTACTTCTATGTTTTCAACATGATAACTCATAAGAGTATGCAAACTCCTAAGTGTCAAACTAATAAATAATAAAGTAATGCATTGACCTAAATAAACTTAAGTAAAGCATAATAAGTAAATACTTATTTACACAAACATACATATCTGATATAAAAATTAGAATAACTCACAATTTGACAAATTTGTCACTCCATATTCATTATGTTCTCAGAATACAAAATTTGAGACAACATATGATTGACATAAAAACTAAACTAACTATAAATAACATAAGCACTAAAAAGAAACAGAACTCAGACCCTCACTCTATATCTTGGAAATCCTTTTATAGAAAAATATTGCAACAAGCTTCAAATGGGAGGACATGTGTAAAATTTGGCTCAAAAATAAATACAAAGATATTTTATATACTTTTTCTTTACAAACATTCTTTGTACTTGGACAAAAATGAGGAGGCAGTTCCAAAACTACCAGGTGGAAACTTTCTTCAAGTGTCCCTAGGATGAGCAAGTGTGTATTTTAACAACCTATTGTTGTCACCATCTTTTCTATATTTTGTTTCTTTTTCCTTTGGTTTTGATCTCAATTGTTTAATCATTGTCCTTGGATGGAAAGACCTTTATGCTAGCTAAGACTTCCTAGATAGCTACATCAATTTCTACATCTAGCCATGTGGCATCTATGATCCCGTTAATCTCCTCAATGTACTTATTCCACTTAGCATTTGTGATGGCTTTAACCTCTATAATTAATTTGCCAATTTTTGAATCTAGTTTATAAAACACATTAATTAAGTCATACACCACCACAATATCTACCTCACCATTACAATAAGCCAAAAACCTATCATGATCAAGAATTCCATCAAAAGAAGATGACCATTCTTGTCACTCCTTTACTTCTCTTCTTTAATCCAATATATTAGGGGAAAAAAATGGAGTTCCTATAGAAATTATTTTCATCTTATTTTGAATTAATTTTAATTTCCCTACAAAGAAACCATTCAATTCTTTTACCCTAAGAATTAATTTTCTGATAGAAATAATCATCCCTTTTGGTAAATCTTTCTTCTATGTTAGCATGGGTACAAAGTTTTCAAAATAATTGAGTATATGGGCCCCATGAGATGAACAAGGAAGACAATAAGGAGATTGCCTTAGAATATTGGAATTTAGCCCCTTGCAAAATAATATAATTGATGTGTACATTCTATGAGGCATACTTCAGAGAATTTATTTTATGAATCAACAAATTCTTTATAGTGATGATCTCTATCTCTTTTCTTGATTCCATTTCCTCTTCATTAGTAGCCATGGCTTGGCCCATTAAATAATCTATTTCAAGTGCACAACCCTATGTTTTCACACCTTAATCTTTAATCTCAATTATAGGCCTAGTAGTGTTCTTCAATGTGACTATCTCATTTTCCAATTGGAGGCTCCTCTATTCTATTACATATGTTTTCTTCATCTCCTCGCCATAGTGCCTCCTTGTATTAATATACCTCTAATAGGATCTATCTAGTTGTTCATCCAACACATCAATTCTATTTTTTTCCTAGCAGAGATGCTAAATTCATCAGTCCATAAATCTAATTGCTGGATGTAGAGTGGACATTCAAAAATATCATGTTCCCTTTAGGGGACTCTTTGATTTCCATGAGAGTGGGCTTTTCATTTTCTCGAGCCAAGCTCCATATGGCCATGGTTTGAGCATCAATGCTATAGCTAGATCTTCTTAGCTCTCCTTGTTGGTTCACATCTTCAAAAGAAATAATTTTCTCATCTTCTCATACGATCAAGAAAGAAAGAGGAACTAATATCCCATCCTAGCAAAACAATAATACCACTTCTCTCTATCGACTCTCTTGCATCTTCTATAGACAAAGTTTCACTTGTAGCATCATACTTTTATAAAAATTTTACCATCTTTGCTACCCTTTCATTAGAGTCACCTAGTTTCATTTGTAAGGACAATTTATTTTGTTTTAATTTGAATAAGAAGCTTTTGAGTTCTTCTATTTTTTATAAAGTTATCATCATTCATGAATCCCCTAGATTCTATAATCCTATCATCCACCATTTTGGCTTGAAGTTCCAACTTCTTTTCCCTTTTCTCATCCTTAGTAGCTTGAGCCATCAGGAAGTTTCTCCTTGCATTGTCAAAATACTAGCTATTCCTTAGCATGATTTTCAAAGCTTTTTCTCTTGCCTTTCTAGGAATTTCTACCAACTTATGCTTTTTCCTTTTCTGATGAGCCCATGCTAAGCTTTCTTGTTGGTTTTCATCGTCACTTATTTCCACTATAATGTCATATTCAGGAGATTCAAGCTTACTCTATTCTTGATCTCTTTAGGAACCTAAGCTACAATCTCATCAAAATTTTCAATACATTTATCAAACCTTGGCTAGTAGCTCTCTTCATGATAAAAACCTTTGAAGGATGGATCAACATTATTCATTTCTTTTTCAAAGCTCATCAAATCTCTCCATTTTATCATTATTTCTCTACATACACTTTTTGGTTCAAGTAATCTGCAATTACATCTTCCTCCCATAAAACCTTGGTTGGTGGCATGTTGTATCCCCTCATCTATTTTAAGGTAGTCCTAACTACACTAAAAGGGTCATGTGTTCTTGCAGGAATAGTTGGCAATTTATAATTTCTTAGGAATACATATGTTTCCTCAATTGCCTTTTTTCCAATTTCAATGTCTCCAATTTTGGACAATCAACATGAAAATGTGCCCTTCCTAACATTTCAACCCAAGTATTCCATATTTAATGAAATTAATTGCCAAAATAACTCCACAATTCATAATCTCTCTGCAAAAATTTTTGGGAGAAGATGGGGTGGTTGAGGCACCCAAAATCCCTAATGAATGTGTAATCTTTAAATAGAAATACACTTCCCCAATCATGCCCTAATTACTTTCCTTCATCATAACATTTCTTAGGCTTAACCAATTTTCTAACATTTCTAGGCACCCTTTCTACTATAGCTCTCACCAAATTCAAAAAAGGGTACAAAAAGCCATTATAAAATGAAACAATATTTGAGTAAGAGTAGAATATTTTCCATACCCTTATCCATCACTTCATGGGCACTTTATGTCCCCATTCTTTTGTGTTTTCAATGAAGCTCTGATCAATGAATTTAATATTCTTGAACAAAATTAGATGTATGAGTAGTAAGTAATGATGAAATCTGAAATTCTCTAGTCTCTCCTCTTGAGCTACAGCAATTTCATTATTAACTTGACCAGCTATATAGGTAACATAGTCATATCCAACCTTGGTGTAGGGATCCTAAATATTTAGTGTCATGACATAATGTGCACCAGTAGCATCCATATTTCTAAAGATATCTCTGGAAAAAACCTAGAGCCATAAAATCTCCCATTTTTTTGCTATATCTCCCTTCTCCTTATTTGACATTGGGATGTGTCTTGTCATGGTTCTACCAGTGCAAAAACTCTTATGGTTCTTGAAATTCTCATTTAATTTACCCAGATCTATTGGCAATGACATAGGTCCCCCCAAGTCAAAAGCTTCAATAAAAGTTTCTTTTTCCAAAAAGAAAATAATTCTTTTGTCCCTCATAGAGTTATTAATAATGACTTACTAATAGGGTTTTAAGCCTTAATCTCCATTAAGTTCATCAAGTGATAAGTATAAGTTATTTTCCAAAGCAAGTCAAATTATGATATTGCTATCAAGATTTAGCTGTATAGTTTTTGAGTCAAATTCATTGACCCATGTATCATGAGTAGTGGTTTACACAAACTAATCTCTCATGAAAATGAATAGAATACTTAGCACTCATTGGATATAGGTGATGCTCTCAAAGGTGAAAGATCAAGACTTCCAAGGAGATCACCCATCTTAATTCTACTCTAACTTGAGTGTGCTTAACTATAGAGTTTCCTCCATGGTTAAAACCATTCTTCTTGGAATGCCATTTACAAAACCTTCACCAAATGTTTTTCCTTATGAACCATTCATTGGTAGTTCCCTTAAGCTTGTGAATTGATAAGTAGGAGATATTTTCCACAACAAGTCAAAAGTGTGATATTGCTATCAAGATTCAACTATATATTTTTGAGTTAAAATCATTAACCCATTTATCATGAGTAGCGGTTTACACAAATCCATATCTCATGACAATGAATAGAACACTCTTTATACATTAAAAACCTACTTTTTGGGAGCACACTTAAATAAGAAAAATGTTAGTTGTACATGTTCATATATTAAGATTCAAACAATGAAAAAAACTAAAACTACATGCATTTTACTAAGCCAATCAACTAGTAGATATGAGTCTCATGCAACCTTGGAGCAACTCAAGAAGGGAACCCATGTGAACCTTGTTTTTGTTAGAAATATAGGAGGAGTAACTAAGAGGGAAGGGGTGAATCAGTTACCACAAAAATAAATCATAGATACCTTAGATGTTAGCACAAAATATAAACTTTACTTTGTAAAATAATGTTTCTCAGTAAACACACTAGCACTCAGTTAATACTGATAATATATTATAACTTGCTAACCACTAAAACAAAAATTTTAACTTGGCAAATGTATAACATGAAAACCATAAGATTTTTTTTTGATTAACCTTAATTAGCTTAGCTGCATACATATGAAATTAATAGCATGAAGACAACACCAAGTTTTAATGTGGAATCTCAATTCGGGAAAAACCACCAATTGCAACTAGTTACTATTTTTCACTCTTCTAAATTATGCCCTATTAGGAGCCAACCCTATTAAAAGTTACAAAACACACTATTATGTGTGACCCTATTAGAGGATTTAATCACCCTATTAGGAATGGCCTTGTTAGAGGTTTTTAGACACTTCAATCTAGAAAGGCCACCTTGTTAGAGGATTTACAAATAGTTGTTAAGTCAACTCTATTAAGAGATTTAGATCATTGCTACAATGGTTAGAAAGTAACAATGAGATGACCTAATTTTTTATGTGGCTAAATTTTTGATGTGGCTCAATTCTGGCTTGAATACTTGATCCTTCTTAATCAAATGTATCTTTGTAGCTCCTCAAGGATATTCTTCTTATCATTCTAATTCACTTCCTCTAAGAATCTCCTCTTCTTCCATACACTTGCACACACTCAATCCTCAACTAGACCTTATACTTATATCATATCCATTGTCAAGTTGGCTTGTCTACTAATCTTCAACATGTTCTGGTTGATGCATCACTAAACTTCATTTAGTGAGCTTCAGATAGGGGAATAACCCCTAACTTACCTCTTAGATACATGAATTCAGTTTTAGGCAATGGCTTAGTGAATATGTCTATAATTTGTTCTTTAGTATTCACATATTCTAATCTCACCTCTTTATCTTGTACCAATTCTCTCAAAAAATGATATTTTATAGAAATGTTCTTGGTCTTAGTATGCATCATAGGATTCTTTGATATACTAATTTCACTAGTGTTATCATGAAAGATAACCACTGAATCCTTAACCTCTATCATCATACTTGCCAATAGTTTCTTGAGACAAATTACATTGGAACAATTAACTACTGCTACAACACACTCTTATTGTGTTGTAGATTGAGAAATACAATTTTTCTTCTTACTTTTCCAAGACACTAGTCTATTACCAAGAAAGAATGCTCCACCACTGGTGCTCTTCTTGTCACCAATGCTTTCTGCCCAATCAATATCTATGAAGGCTTTCAAATCCATATTGCTTTCTTTTTTGTATCATAATCCATAGTCTTCAGTATTGTTCAGATACCTAAAGATTCTCTTGATTTCTATCATGTGATTTTCTTTAGGATTTGCTAAGAATCTTGTCACCATACCAACTACCAATGCAATATTGGCCTTGTATGCACTACATATTACAATTTACCAATCATTGATCTATATGTGGTTTGATCTACCTCCTTAGAATCATCATTCTTGGAATGCATATTTCTAGTAGATATAGGTGTTTGAAGTGGTCTTGAATCTTCCATTCCAAAATTCTTTAGTATCCCCTTGGTGTACTTGGATTAAGTAATGTAGATACCATCTTTCTTTTTCTGAAATTGTAAGACAACAAAGAATTTTATCTCTCCAAACAAGGACATCTCAAATTATTCACCTATCTCTTCTAAAAAAGAATTAAATAAATCATCATTTATAGTAAATAATGTTCCTTCAGGTGCATGCTGCCTTCTAACATATTTTGCTAACATAGGTGCTTTGGATTTAAAACTTGTTCCACTAGCCTCACCATGATCTTCTATACCAAGATTGAGTCCCACTATCTATGAGTGAAGTTTTTTAGACTTAGTTTTGTCTGGCAGCAACTTGGTAGCCTTTGATTATGACTTAGTTCCTTCAAACTATGACTTAGGTTGCATTGGTTGCAACTCGATAGCTTCTAGAGGTTTTGGGGACTCAAGAGGTGAAGTCTGCCAACTTCCAATTGGATTTGACAATGTATTAGGTTAACAGTAGATAAAAATTTTGTAGTCCTTAGGTTCTTTGCTACTATCTTCACTTGTTTTTGCAAACTCATCAATTCTCACATGTGCAATTTCTATGATCTTATGAGTATACATATTCAAACATTCATATGATTTACTTTTGGAGGAATATCTTAGGAATATACCTTCATCTCTTTTGACATCAAATTTACCTTTCCTCGATTGCTTCAAGATATAAAATTTGCTACCAAATAATTTCAAGTAACTTATATTAGGTTTGTAACCATACCATAGTTCATAAGGAGTTTGATTTGAGTCTTTCTTTAGTTGTGCTCTATTCAAGGTATGCATTGCAGTACTGATTGCTTCCTTCCATTATTTGATTGTAGCATTCTTTTCTATCATCAAGGATCTTGTAAAATCTATGATGGATATGTTTCTTCTTTCAATCATATTATTTTGTTGTAGTGTACCAAGGGCTGATACTTGTCTTTTAATTCCTCTTTTAGTGCATAACTCATTGAATTCATTGGAAATGAATTCAGTAGCTCTATTTGATCTCAAACACTTTTGCTTCTTTTCTATTTCCTTCTCTATATTTTCCAGATACCACTTAAACTTTTGAAATTATTTAGACTTATCTTTCAAATACATTATAGTCATAATTCTAGAATAATCATCAATAAAATTAATAAAATACTTATCTCCATTGTAGCTCTCAAATCAAATAGGTCCACATAAGTCTATATGAACTGGCTCCAAGATTTCTTAAAAATGATAGTTTTTACTTTCGAAACTTGTCTTTACCATCTTACCAATTTGAATTTTTTGCATAAGCCCATGTCATGTTTCCTCAAACTAGGAATTCCTCCCACTCTTTTGTTTTTTCTTATCTTAATTAGGTTATCAAAGTTCACATGTGTATGGAATAAAACCTAACCTATTGGGAGCATGCATAAACAAGTAAAGTTAGTTGCACATGTATATCTAAGAATCAAATAAGATTGAAATACAACTATCTATACTTGAGTTTTACAACTTAATACAACCAAAAGGAAAATTTCTCATGCAACCTCAAAGTAGCTCAACAAGGGTGCCCATAAGAGACCTTATTGGTGTGCTCAAGTTGCAGGAATGTGGATGTGCTCTCCCAAACACAACTATGGATAAATCCCTTTAAATTATTTGAATGAATGCAAGAATGCATGTATAAAAACTATGCTAAGAGGTATATGAACTACCTTTAAGAAATGACTAAGTGAGACAAACTCAAAGGATTCCACGGATGTGAATGGAAATGAGATGCAATGAAAAAAGAAACATAACAATGTTATGCTACCATGAACTATGTAAAACCTAGAAATTGAAACAATGCAAACAACTACCAAGGGTTAGCTCTAAGCATGAAAATCTCTAAAAAAATTAACACTATACTAGATGACAACAATGCAAATGGAGGATATGAGAAATGCTTGAGAGAAGGGCTCTATTTATAGGTTTGAGAGAGGCCTTGGGGAGGTGGCATCTATGAAGCATCAACATAAGTGCCACAAGAGAGACACATGTGCTAAGGAGACATGCCATGTAGAGGTCAACATAAGCCTTTTTAGTGAAACTGATGGCTCAAGGTTTTCTCACACATGTGTGACAAACCTTTGAGAAATGAAAGGGGGACAAGTGTGTAAGAGTGTAAGGCTTTGGATAAAATAATAAAATGGAAGCTTTATTGGATCCTGATTTGCTCACACATGTGTGAGAAAATATTTAGGGTCTAAGATATGTTTAGAAAGGTGTTTAGGATTAGTTAAGTGGGATTAATTAATGGGTAGGCTTAGAAGGATGAAAGTGATGGGTGAAGACTAGGTTATAGGATGAGATTAGGATTAAATTAAATAGGATTTAACTTAATCATAAGGTTAAATAATTTAATAAAGTGGAGGGAATTAAATAAATTTAATATACTAGGAGAGATTATTTAAATTAAATTTAAATCCATTACAAAAATGAACCTATTTAATTAAATAAGTAGAAGAATATGAAAAATATAATTAATTAATTAATTAATAATTATAATGTCAAGGGAAATATTAATAAATTAATATTGTGTTTGAGATGATTTTAAGCATCTAAAACATGACATAACCTTTTATGCCATAACCATATTTCTTCTACTTGAGCAATGAAACATGATCTTTCACTAAGATCTCTGTAGAAAAAAGCTACCTTTTTTTTGGTTACTAGACCCAACTAGATTTCCTTTCCCATCTAGCAGCTTGGCCTTTCCATTCATGAATTCTACCTTGAATCCAATGTTACTCAATTGTACCAACTCATTAGATTATGCTTTATTCCTTCAACCCAATAAGCATTATCACATCTAAGTTCATGGGTTAGTGAGATACAACCTTTTCCCTTTATGCTAATTGGTTCATTGTTTCCAATCTCACACTTCCACCATCATAGTGTTCTATATGTTCAAACTTTTTTTGGTCACCAATCATATGATGAGAAAAACCACTATCAATAATCCATGTATCATTTTTGCTAACATGAGAAATAAGTTTCATTTTATCTCCTACATCATCAAATTAATCTTTTACAACAATATAGACCATCTCATCATCATCACTACTACATAAATTTCTAGCAATAAACAAGATTTATTACCTTTATCCTTGTATTTCTTGAAGTTATTGAATTCCTTCTTTCCTTTAAACCTATTGTGCTTCTTTTCATCTTTGTCTTATCTATTTGGACACCTTGTAACAATGCCACTAAATTCTTCATAAGAGAAGCAATTCAAAGGAATTTTACCTTTATACTTTCCTTTTCCTTTGGGATACCTTCTTTCAAGTAATGCTTAAATAGTTTCAAAATCACTATAAGAACTATCTTCTTCTTCACTTTTAGATTGTTTTCCTATTAACCTTTTAGCTTTCTTCTTGAGTGACAACTTGGCTTCAAATGCTAACTCAAGATTGCTAGAACTAGGAACATAATTATCATAGTTATCTAGTTCAAATGTTTTCAATCTACCAACTAATGCATCCAATGTTATATCATTATTTGGATTGAATCTCATCTCTTGAATTGTAGATACTCTAATTACATATATTGGAAGAAGTGTTCTAAGAAACTTACTTACCATTGTCTCATCTTCAATCTTTCTACTTGAAGCTTTAATTGCACAAACACTACCTTTGATTATGTCACTATAATTTTCAATGTTCTCATATTGTCTCATCATTATTTGATCAAATTATCCTTTGAGACTTTCATATTTAGCTCTTCTTACATTATCATCTCCTCCATAGATGGGCTTTAGCTTGATCCACATCTCATGGGTAGTTCCATAGTCTTTGACCTCATCAAATTTGGCATAGTTGAGAGATGAAGCAATATCAATCATCATAATGTTATGACTCTTTTTCTTTACAATTTCTTCAAATGTCATAGTTCCATTAGGTATCATATATTTGGTGTCAAGGTACTTTAGGCCTAAATCTCCAATGGTTGATAAATGCAGTCTGATGAGCTCTTTCCATGCCTTCAAGTTATCTTTATTCAACTTGGGAATCTCTCTTCTATAAGACATCCCGATCCTTAGCTTAGGTCCTCGAAACCTTCTTTGTAAGCACCAAAAGCTCTGATGCCAATTATTGGAAATATAGGAGGAATAACTTGGGGGGTCAATTAGTTACCACTAAAATAAATCCTAGATCCCTTAGATTTTTGCACTAAACATAAACTTCACTTGTAAAATATTATTGCTCAGTAAAGAGATAGGCACTCAGTTAATACTGGTAATTGTTAGAAATGCTTTAGAATACCTAAGAGGGGGGATGAATAATTAAACTATTTATGCATCTAAGCTTAAACTTTTCCTACTTAGCAAGTTACTATAAATCAACATGCAAGCATAACACATGAAAAATCAACACACAAGACAATGATTTACATAAAAACCTAATTTGGGAAAAACCACCAGTAACATGCTACTCAATTCTCACTCTTCTAAAGTGATGCCCTGTGAAAGGCCTGCCCTATTAAAGGCTACAACACACTATTAAATGTGACCTAGTTAAAGCATTTAACCACCCTGTTAGAAGTGGGCCTGGTTACAGAACTTTAGAACATTTACTTGGAATGCCACCCTATTAAAAGATTTACAAATGGTTGTTAAACAAACTATGTCCATAGGATTTTACCCTAACTTGCACAATTGTTAGAGAGTAACAACAAGGGCTTTTGACCTAATATAACTCACAACTTAACTTGTAGATTTTAGATCACAATTTAGCTCATAACATTGCCTGGCTTTCAGTCTTTTTAGCTCTGATAACTTATGCGTCTTTCAAGATTCATCTCCTTGAGTCTTCATGCTCGATGTACTAGTGCAATCTCCTTTATGACCACTTATCGAAGTAGAGTCTCTATCCTCTATTCTTCCTTCTTAATACCTTTTCCTTGACATCCTTCAACAACTTTGCATTTTTGCACCCTAGCCTCTCTTGCTTCTTAGCCTGTGACTCCTTAAATAGAAGTCTAAATTTGTTTTTCCTACTCGATTCTTCCCTCCTTTAATTTTAGTTCAAATGAATTAGGTAGGATTTATTGAATCTAACCCATATCTTGTTTCTTCTAAAAACATCATGAAGAATCCTCCCGAATTCACCTAAAAATTGTTTATCTAAAATTCTGTGCCACCAACTCATCATCCTTATCCCCCATTTGGTTTAAAAAATTCAAGGTAACAAACTTGTTAGTTCAAATTTGGTGAATCTTTGACATTTCAAATAATTTAGTAGCTTGGCACTATTGAAATTCTAGTGCTTGACACATATTTTGTTACTCGGCACCAACTACATTTTACTGGTGCTTGACACATACTATGTTACTCGGCACCAACTACATTTTACTAATTCTCAGCACCTAATGTGGATTCACTTGGAATCCACTAAGTTTTTCTGATGCTTGGCACCTAAAGTTTACTCGACACCTGGACACGCTCGAATTCTTCTATATCATTTGGCACACACTAGATTTTACATTTGCTCGGCTCTAACTAGCCTACTCAACACTCACTAATGAACTTAATTAAGCTTTGTAGGAAACCTTGTTACAACTTATTCTTCTAGTGTTTCTAAGTGTAGCCAAACTCTATATCTTCAAATATATTATCAGTACATCATTTTACCATTGTCTTAACTGACCCTTGCACTTCATTACAAAACCATAACTCAGCCTTTCCCTTAGGTACTTTTGTTACATCTTATTAATTAAATCCTCTTCATCAATCAACTGAGTGATAGTACTTGGATCTTATAAGAAATTGTCATTCTAGCAAATAGAAGGTTTGATATTAGTGAGAAAAAAATGATTGAAAATATTCTTTATCAATCATCTTCCTTCTTTGCAACAATCTCCCTCTTTGATAGTACTCTTTTTCAATCGGATTTCCAACAATCTCCCTCTTTGGCATTGATGGAAAACCAAACTGATCAACCAAGTTATCAAAATGATAACTAGGTTAAAGTAGTAAATCAAATGCCAAAAAGAAAACTTTATTCAAAACTATTCATTTTATCAACAACATAAGCTAGCTTATGACTCCCTCTGAATTTTTTGATAAACTCTCTTCTCCCTTTCTACTATTTCTCTAATTGATTCTTAGTTGTACTATTTTTCCTTCTCCACTATTTTTCCTTCTCCCTATGAGCTTATATTTCCTTTTTGTTTGTTTTCTACTATTCTCCCTAAACATTCTTTTTCTTTCTCTTTTCTATGGCTTACCATTATTTACTTTGTTCTTGTGTTGTTCTTGACTCCCTCTTACTTTATTTCTCCCTCTATATGCATTGATTATTTTCTATTATATCAGCTACTTCTCCTTCTATCCATTTGATCCTATAGATTTGATTAGTTGATCAATTTCTACTATTTCTCCCTCTTTGACAACAATGCCAAAGATACATTATCTCAACATCTTAATCATGTAAGTGTATCATTTGCAAGTACTCCAATTTCTCCCTTTGTCACCTTACTTGTGACTTGTTTGGAATTTTAGTACTTTTATTACTTTAGGCAAAATCCTAAAGTAAGTATCCTCTACATAAATTTGTAATATTCCAAAAATCAACTCATTTGATGCAAGGCAATCTTGCTTTTGCTTCAAACAACCTTGGATAGGGTTATCACCCCTAATTTATCTCTAAGATACTCAAAAGCATCTTTAGGTAGTACTTTTGTGAAGATGTCAGCAATTAGTTCCTTTGAGCTAACATATTCTATCATTACTTTCTTATCTTCCACCAATTCTCTTACATAGTGATACTTAACTATAATATGCTTTGTTTTGGCATGCATCATAGGATTCTTTGATATGTTGATGGCACTTGTGTTATCAAAATAGAGTATCATAGGTTCAGTTACCTCTTCCTCCATGCCTTGTAGTAGATGTTTGATCCATACAATATTAGTTAGTTGATAGCAACAACAACATATTCAGCTTCTGTTATGGACTGTGAGGTACAACTTTGCTTTTTTCTGGTCCAAGTAACCAATCTTTTACCTAAGAAAAGTGCTCCTCCACTAGTGCTCCTTTTGTCATCAATATTTCCTCCCGAGTCTGCATCAATGTAGGCTTTCAACTCAAAAATTTCACTCCTCTTGTAATATAAGCCAAATTCATTTGTTCCCTTTAGGTACCTTAGTATTCTCTTTATTGCCATTAGATGATTTTCTCTTGGATTTGCATAAAATCTTGCCACTATTCCAATAGCTTATGCAAAGTCTAGTCTATTGTGCACAACATACTACAACTTTCCAATCATTGATCTATACATTGTCTAATTTACTTCAACTGACTCATCATTCTTAGATAACTTATGTCTTATTATCATTGGTGTACTTACTGATTTTGAGTCTTCTAATCCAAATATCTTGAGTATCTCCTTGATATATTTTGATTGGGTCACAAATATGCCATGCTTTAGTTGATGTACTTGAAATCCAACAAAGAATTTGATTTCTCCAAACATTGACATTTCAAATTCATGTTTCATTTGGTCAAAAAAATCTTTGCATAAAACATCTTTTCCTCCAAAAATTATATCATCAACAAAGATTTTAAATATCAGAATATCTTTACCTTTTTTTGCCTTGATATACAAATTGTTATTGTCATTTGTTCTCTCAAATCCTATCTTCACAAGATATTTGTGCAATCTCTCATACCATGCTCAAGGTGCTTGCTTTAGATCATAGAGTGCTTTGTGCAATTTGCAAACCATATCCTTGTTTTTGTCATCAATAAATCCCTTTGGTTGTTCTATGTAGACTTCCTCTTCTAGTATACCATTCAAAAAAGTAAACTTTACATCCATTTGGCAGACTTTGAAACCTTTGTAAGTAGCATATGCAAGTAGTGTTCTCACTCCTTTCATTCTTGCAATAGGGGTAAATGTTTCCCCATAATCCAGTCCTTCTTCTTGTGCATAGCCTTTGTAGACTAGTCTGGCCTTATTTCTTGTTACTTCACCATTCTCATCAAGTTTGTTCCTAAACACCCATTTGGTACCAATTACATTCTTATTAGCTAGTCTAGGAACTAGGGTCTAGGTTTTGTTCTTCTCAATCTGGTCTATCTCCTCTTCCATAGTTTTATGCTAATTATCATATTGCACTGCATCTTTTACTATTTTGGGTTCACTCTTGCTCAATAGACATGATTCATTCCTTAGTTTGTTCCTTGTCATTAGTCTTGCTTCCTTATCTCCAATGATTTCTTCTGTAGGGTGATGTCTTCTTACATATTTGAATAGTCTTGGTTCTCTCATTCTTTCCATGCTTGGTCCTTTAGCTTCAAAGTCCCTTTGCACATCTCCATATGGTATTTCATTATCTCTTCCATGTGTATTAATTTCAGAATCAAAATGTGCCTTATCTTCATTCTACAACTTGTCTTTTGAATGTAGCTCAACATTCACTAGCTATGACTCAGCTGATACTAAGATTTGTTGCTAATTTTCAACTTGATTGTAACTTCATCTTTAGTAGGCATTCCTTCATAGAATTATACAAAAGATCTATAATATTTTGGTTTCTTGGATTCATCAACTTAGACTTTTGCATACTCATCAAATTTTACATTTGCACTCTCCACAATCTTGTTAGTGTTAGTATTCAAACACTTATATGCTTTTCTTCTAGCGGAGTATCCAAGGACTATGCCTTCATCACTCTTTGCATCAAACTTTCCATTCCTAGTATCCTTAAGAATATAGCATTTACAACCAAACACATTGAAATGTTTTACATTGGGTGAGTGACCATACCATAATTCAAAAGGTGTTGTATTTGTACCTTTCTTGACTTGGACTCGATTCAAGGTGTAAATAGCAATACTTATAGCTTCTCTCCAATATTTCATAGCAACATTTTTCTGCATCATTAATGTTCTAGCACAATCTATCACTGATCTATTCCTTCTCTCAGCAATGCCATTTTGTGGAGGATTTCTTGGTGCTAATATTTATCTTTTGATTCCTTTATCATTGCAAAATGTCTCAAATTATTTTGATGTAAACTCTTCTCTATCTAATCTTAGGCACTTCAGACTCTTTCTTGTTTCCTTCTCAACCCTAGCCAAATGCCACTTAAACATTTGAAATGCATTAGATTTTTTCTTTAAGAACATGACAGTCATCATCCTAATGTAGTCATCCACAAATAGCATTATGTATCTATCTCATTGGTAGCTTTGTACTTCTATTGGGCTACATAAGTCAGTATGCACTAACTCTAGTACTTCTTTGGAAGTGGTCTTTACTTTTGAAACTTGACTTGGTCATCTTTCCTAGTTGACATTGTTTGCACATTATATTTTCAAGATTCTTCAGCTTAGGCAAACCTCTAACTTTCTTCTTTTTGCTGATGCTAATTAGATTATCAAAGTTAACATGACATAACCTTTTATGCCATAGCCACACATCATCCATTTTTACAATAAGACAAGTTGCATCTTCCATATCTAGGTAAAATAAGTTACTCCTAGTTTGTTCTCCTCTTCCTATTAGATTTCCATCAATGTCATAGATTTTGGCAATTTTGTTTCCAAATTCTACTTTGCAACCTACATTGCCTAACTGTGACACACTCAGCAAATTGTAATTCAATCCTTCAACATAGTATGCATTATCACATGAAATTTTCTCTATAATTTTAATTGAACATGTTCCTTTAATTTGACACGGAGCATCATTTCCAAATCTAACACTATTTCCATCATACTGGGTAAAGGTGATAAACTTACTTTTATCTCCTATCATGTGATGTAAGCATCCACTATCTATGATCCATTTGTCATTCTTGTTTACATAGGTTACCAGTGTTGTTGGCTTATCTTCATCTGATTCATCCTTAATGGCTACATAGTCTACCTCATCATCATTTTCATCAGAATCTTCTTCTTCAACAATGTAGCATTTTTTGCCTTTCTCTTTGTAATCTCTGCCATCATCTTCTCTTCTATTTTTGTTCTCGTTGCCTTCTATGTAGTTCTTCTTTTGTGTGCATCTTGCAGCAATATTTCCTACTTCATTGCAATTAAAACAAATGATAGGAAGCTTACCTTTGAATTTACCTTTGCCTCTATGAAATCTTCTGGCTAATAGTGCTCACAATTGTTATCATCTATGCTTTTTTCACTGGATGCATATTTTACTTTTCTTCTTCTTCTTCTTTGATTTCATCTCCTCAGTGTCTTTCAATGATAGCCTAGCTTTGAAGGCAGATTCAAGATTCTCAAGTCTATAGTTATCAAAATTGGGCAATTCAAATGTAGTGAGTCTTCCTACTATTCCTTCAAAAGTTAGTTGGTTTCTTGGTACACATCTTAACTCTTGGATAGCTGAAACTCTAATAGAATAGAAAAGGAACAAGGTTCTTAAGTATTTTCTATTGACAATCTCATCTTCCAAATGACCACTCAAACTTCTTATTGTACTTACTAGTTCTTTCATTCTAGGGGCATATTGCGTAGCATTCTCACCTTCCTCCATTTTCATGTCGTTAAACTTTCCTCTGAGGCTTTCTCTTTTTGCTCTTTGAACATTTTGGTCTCCTCCATAGATATTAGTCAAGGCTCTCCACATCTTGAATGTAGAGTCACATATCTTGATGTCATCAAATTCAACATAGTTAAGGGTAGAGGCAATCTCCAACATTGCCTGATTATGCTCCTTTTTCTTCATATCTTCTATAGTAGGTACAGCTGGATCAACATGTTCTACTTCAATTGAGGTTTGAGCATGGTTGCTTATTAATCTCAAATGCAGCTTCATCAACCTTTGCCATGTAGTGAAGTTGTCTTTTTTAAGCTTGGTAACTTCTCTCTTGGACATTTTAATCTTCTTGCTTCTAGTACTTTTAAACTAAATCAGCAAATGGCTTTGATACCAATTGTTAGAAATGCTTTAGAATAACTAGGGGGGGTGAATTAGTTATTCAAGGTCCAAATGTTTAATTAAAACTTTTTCATCAAGTAAAGTGAGCCTATTAAACTGTTCATGCATCCAAGCTTAAACTTTTCGTACTTAGCAAGTTACTATAAATCAACATGCAAGCATAACACATGAAAGATCAACACATAACATAGTGATTTATGTAGAAACCCAATTTTGGGAAAAACCACTAGTAACATGCTACTCAATTCTCACTCTTCTATTCAAGTGTTGCCATGTGAAAGACCTACCCTATTAAAGCTACAACACACTATTAAATGTGACATGGTTAAAGGATTTAACCACCCTATTAGAAGTGGGTCTGGTTAGAAGACTTTAGAACATTCACTTGGAACACCACCTTGTTAAAGGATTTACAAATGGTTGTTAAACCAACCTTTGTCCATAGGATTTTACCCTAACTTTCACAATTTTTAGAGAGTAACAACAAGGGCTTTTTATTTGATACAACTTATAGCTTAACCTACAAATTTTAGATCACAGTTTAGCTCAAAACATTGCCTGGATTTCAGTCTCTGCAACTTTGATAGCTTGTCCTCCTTTCAAGATTTGTCTCCTTGAGTCTTCATGCTCGATGTACTAGTGAAATCTCCTTTATGACCACTTATTGAAGTAGATTCTCTATTCTTTTTTCTTCCTTCTTAATACCTTCTCCTTGACATCCTTCAGCAACTTCACATTTTCACCCTAGCCTCTCTTGCTTCTTGGCCAATGACTCCTTAAATAGAAGTCTAGAATTTCTTTTCCCACTCGATTCTTCCCTCCTTTAATTTTAGTTTGAATGAATTAGGTAGGATTCATTGAATCTAATCCATATCTTTGACTTTTCAAATAATGTAGTAGCTTGGCACTATTGAAATTCTGATGCTTGACACATATTGTGTTACTCGGCACCAACTATGTTTTATTGATGCTTGGTACCTAGTGTGGATTCACTCAGCATCCACTAAGTTTTTTTGATGCTCAAAACTTGAAGTTTACTTGGCACCTAAACATGCTCGGCTTCTTTTGTATCACTCAATACACACTAGATTAAAAAAAAATGGGTGAGCCCACAATAGTGGGTTACACTTTTTTGCCTGAACTGAAACTGAACTCTGAATTTTCAAAAAAACTTTCACTTTCAAATGCAAATTCATGTTTAACGGTTAGGAATTTGAAGATGAGAAAAAATAGAGTCTTTTAGGATTTTGTGTCTAGATTCTAAATATATTTATTTTAATTTATTTTAAGTTGAATTTATAGAATTATTTTTTCTCTTACGAAAATTGATATGATATCAAAAACCTAATTCTTAAAAAGTGACATTATTTTTGACACACATAACTTTTTTTCTACAATAGATATCAATGTGATTCTTTTGAATTTAGTTTGTTAACATACATATCTAAACTGTAGAGTTGGTCTTATATCTTTATCATTAGTATTTCATATTTTATTGTAGTTTAAAGTTGGCATAACACTAATTTAGACATACGTGACTTTTGACACATGTAACTTATTATATATTTAACCAATTTCAAAAAAAAAAAAAATTGATTGAAAGGTGACTCAAATACAGAGACTGTACTTATTTTTCAAAAAAAATATTTTTTTATTTACTATTTTTCCATGAGCGTCGAATATCTCAGTTTTTTTTTTATAATAAACCTATATTCAGTTCATATTAAAAAATATATACCTAAAAATTTCAAAAAGCACCAAATTCTTAGTCATTAGAAAGCTAGTTCTGAGTACTTTAGTCATGCAAAATTTTAGGTCGTCAGTGCTCAATTTGAACCTTGTAATTCAGCTCTGAAGAAAGGAAATCACTAAAAAAAATTAAACTATTCATGTAGCCTTCTATCTAGCTAGTTTTGATAGAAACTAAATCACTTAGTTTCTATCAAAACTATGGGCAATTTAATCGGGCAGTTAACAAACTACTTTCTAGTTTCGATCAAAACTAGAAAGTATTTTCGATCGAAACTATGGAAACATGGTGTGGGATCTTGCCTAGTCCACCCCTAGAGGTGTTTCTCTAGTCAGCCCCTAGGGGTTTTTCCCGAGTCAGCTAATGAGGAGGTTTTTTAAAAGAATTTTTTTTATATAAATATGAGTTTCATTTTTTTCAATTTACATTTATGTGAAATCAAGTTATTGGCTTTTGAATTAGGAAGAAAAAAATATTTGACAAACTTCAACCTATTTTCAAAATTTGGAGGAAGAATTTACGGCATGGAAAATAAAGATAAAAGAGCAAGTAAATATGCACAAAGAAGAACTAAGGAACAAGAAGATGAAAATCGTCGAAAAATGCTAGCAAGATACTATCTTAGATTAGGTACACATGCACAATCTTTTTTCCAACATATCTAATTAGTTTATTTAGTTAGGATTAGGGTTTAAATCCAATTAGGAATATGATATTTATCTTAAATTAGCATTACTATTAACTTAATATTAAGAGTTTTTTTGAAATTATGTTCATATTTAGGCCATTAGGGTTTATTTAATTATGTCCATATTTAGTCCTTAGGGTAAATATTACATTATGAATAAATTTAAATTATGAATTTATTTAGCATAGGAATTACCTTGTTTATTCAATTATGTTAATAATTTATAGTCCATTAAGGTTTATTAGATTATGATTAAGTTTAAATAAATGAATTTATTTAGGATGTAGTCAACCAAGACAACCTACCGACATTGGAGAAGGTTCATCCCAAGTTCAAACAGGTACATGTGCATCTGTTGCAAGCATATAATATAGATCTCTCTAGATTTCTAGGTCTCTATCAAACTTTATATCTTTAATTTTTAAATTTAGTGAGCGATATTTCCCCTTATAAACTTACTTGATTTTATTTATTATATCATGCATGTGCAACTCTAGTAGATGATGAAAATGTTGGACATGAGGAAATTGAAGATGAAGCAATGGATATTGAAGAAGGACCATCTGAAGGTTAGATAATTTAATCAAGTACATAATATTTCACTAAAGTTAAACATGTATATATGTATACATATATGTACCCTAAAGAGATTGTATCTTAAGACTTTGTTTCATTTTTCCTTGTGTAACCCGAGATCAAACAACAAATGAGAATGTTAATCTAGCTCAAAGATTGAAGAGAAAAATTAATCATAGAAACATAGATCATTTAATTGAAATGGATGTGGTAAAATTGAGAGAATATGCTAATCAACCTACACATACTATGAAGAGGAAATTGAATAAAAAGTCTACAGACATAATTGCACAATTTGAGAATCTATCAATAGTGGAGAAAACTCAACTATTATCAATTTCACTTCTTAAAGATGAATTAAAAGAGCCACTAAGACTATTGGGTATAGATACATGTATAAAAAAGAGGAGAACTTCTAAACTAGAAAAAGATATTGTTGAAAGTGTTAAGGAAGGGTTACATTCCATTGAGAAAAAAACTAGATCTGTAGATAAATCCATTACACGAAGAGTGATACTGACATCTATTTTAAATAAGAAAACATCCCAAAATAGACAGATCTCTTCATTATCATCTCATTTTGGGTATAGTCGAAAGATAGTACTACATTATCTGAAAAGGAGAAACAATTTGAATGATAGTACATTAGAAGGCAATTGGGCACTAATGTGTAGAGCTCCTTGATCTGATAGGATTGGGGAAATAGTTAAGAACTTAGTTATTCAATTTTAGATTGATAATACTTGTCCTTCACCAAATAGAAGGGATATCATCAAGAAGAGGATTGGACCTAAGGAATATATTCAACAAGAAAAACATTGGTTGGATGTCACTCAACATGAATTGTATCTCTCATTTTGTAATTTAATTTTTAACATAAAGATTGGATAAACAATATTTGAAAGATTGAAGCCCTATTTTGTGAAGATAAATAAATATTTTGAAACATGTTGTTTTCAATATCATGTTGAATTTGATCTGTACTATGAAGGGTTTCAAAAGATGATAGAAGAAAGTGGTGGAACTATTCAAAATACTTTTCCTAAATGACCGAGTCAATTCATAACATCAATCTTATGTGACAAACCAAATGATTGTGCAATAGGTGAAATAGATTGCATAAGAGGAACTTGTGAAATATGTGGTAACTTGACTAAATTTCCTTTGAGAGAAGAAGATACTAATACGACAAGGATGGTAAAATGTAAGAGATATAAGTACATAAAGTTAGAAATAAAAGCTAGAAAAGAATCAACAAGGTTAGACTATGTAGAGGATGAGATATCGGTTGGAGAATTTATGTCAAATTTTTGTAAATTGATTCAACCATATATACGCCATGCATTTTTTGCTAAGTGACAAGCAGAACAATTTCAAACACTAAGAGAAACTTTCCCACTTGGAACAATTCTATCTGTTGTTGACTTTGCAGAGAATTACTCTTTCGTGTCTCAAAAATAACTTCAAGCAGAATACTACTATACAGAACAGGTTACTATTATGGTTCAAGTATCTTATTGGCATGCACAAATTGATCTAGATGGTGTGGAATGTACAGATCAAACACGAGTCATTAAAAAAGAGTATCACTTTTACATTAGTGATGACAAAGAACATGACACACATTTTGTGGAACATTGTTTTAAGACATTTTTTGAATATTTGAAAAACAAAAACATTAAAATAGAAAAACATTTTGTATGGTTAGATGGATGTGCAACACAATTTAAATCAGCTAGGCCATTTTATGCATTATGTAGATATCATTGATACCTTAATATACCATACATTTGGAGTTTTTTTGAGAGCGGACATGGAAAGGGTGAGCATGATGGTGCAGGAGCTTGTATCAAATGTCCTTTAAGAAATTATCAAATGGACTATAAAGGATATCACATTAATAATGCTCATGATGTGGTTGAGTGGTGCAAAACACATTTTTCAGTGCCAACAAATATAGATAACACATCATCACAAGTGGATCGAGTCATACCATTTAGAGTGTTTTGGGAGGTATAAGGTATATATAGATTAATTTGTTCATATTTTTAAATTGAATCTTAAATTTATATTTAATATGTTACCTTAGATGATCTCTAACTAAATTATGGACCTTGTGTACATTTAGGTGTTGATAGAAGATCAATGCATGCATGCAAGAGGGTAAAGAAGACACGATCTTTGCATTCAGTTATGAGTACAAATAGTAATGTGTGGTCATTGTACATAAGAGAATACTCATGTTATTGTCCTGATTGTATTAGTGAAGACTATGATGGTTGCATTAATCAAGGATGTGGATATGTGAGTGAATGGACTTTGGTGCCACTAGATGTTATTAATACAAATGAGTTTAAGGATGAAAACTATGATGATATTCCATTGATTTCTAGTGATTATAACCATATTTTAGGATTGATTATAGTTGGTATGTATGAACTATATATATACCTAGATCATGTACATGTATAAATTTTTCATAATTTTGATTAATTTTTATTATATATATGTACTTATGTACATGACATGTATCTAGAATTTTGACATATATAAGTTTGTGTAGGAAATTTTTTTGCAGTCACGGCAAAAACAAAAGATATAGAAGGTGTTAGCTATTATTTATTACATTGCACCATGAAAAGAGAGAATCTAACAAAGACTGAAATAAGTGATGAAATTATTTTTCCCATAGGTTAGTATATAGTTGTAACTATGTTTTTTATGAATTCAAATTCTTTGATTTAAATTCAAGATTGATGTATTTTTTAAATGTGTACATGTGCAGGTTCCATTGTTGTATAGGGAACATATTTGAAGCAAAGAAAAGTACTTAAAAATGGGATTCATTTCACCGATTATCAACCTAACAATAGGGTATATCAATATAGTAACCATGTTATTGCTACTAGTCTAACTCTTCATCCAGTCAAAGGACCTGGAATACATAAGTGGAGGCTCCATATTGATGATCATGAGAAAATATTAAATGTTATCCAAGAATGAGCTGATCCACTTGATATGAGATAGAAACAACTCCTAATTTGAAATGTAATTTAAGAACAATTTGAAATTTTGTTGAACAATCATTTGATCAATTTGAAATTTGGTGGAATAACTAATTTTCTAAATTGAACTTTTACTCTTTCATTTTTAACTCAATGTCTTGAATTCAAATTGTCATAAAGTAACTAATTATAGAAATTATGAACTTATATTTATGTGTGTACACTAATTACCTAAGATGTGCACATTGAGGGAAAGAAATTCAAACATCACTTGTCTTAAGGGGATGAAATTAGGAGTCTATAAAATTAATTATAGTGAACTTTCTATTTCACTTAACTTGTCAATTTTAGGACACATGTATGCTTTCAATTTAACTAATTAGGACATGTGCTTTCAATTTTAGGACATGTGAGCTTTCAAGTTCAAATTGCGGTTTGTTTAACTAAATTTTGAACATGTACATGTTTTAAGTTGGACTTGAATTAGAACATTGGGCTTAAGGGGATAAAATTCTAGGATATGTGTACAAATTAAAATTTCACTATGATTAAAATTTGAAATGTAACTCAAGAAAAATTTGAAATTTGGTTCAAACTATTTGAAATTTGGTTGAACAATCTTTTGATCAATTTTAAATTTGGTGGAATAACTAATTTTCTAAATTGAACTTTTACTCTTTCATTTTTAACTCAATGTCTCAAATTCATTTAACTTTCTATTATATTGAACTTTCTATTTCATTTAACTTGTCAATTTCAGAACACATGTATGCTTTCAATTTTAGGACATGTGAGTTTTTGATTTAACTAATTACTTGACATGTGAGCTTTCAAGTTCAAATTGTGATTTCTTTAACTAAATTTTGAACATGTTCATGTTTTAAGTTGGACTTGAATTAGAACATTGGGATTAAGGGGATAAAATTCTAAGATATGTGTATAAACAAAAGGGATGAGTTCTATAGATTTACTCAAGTTATGAATTATGTGCAACTAATTACTTGATACTTGAACATTTAATACATGATATGTTACCAGACATTTAAATTACATGAACTATATATATATATATATATATATATATATATATATATATATATATATATATATATATATATATATATATATATATATATATATATATATATATATATATATATATATATATATATATATATATATATATATACACACACACACACACACATATACATATATATATACATATATATATGTATGTATATATATTTATGTATATGTATATATATATGTATATATATATATATATACATATATATATATATGTATATATATAGATATGTGTATATATATATATATATAAATTTAATCAATATATTACATGTGTACATATCTAAATAAATTACTTACATATCTTAGATAGAAACAATTTATAATATACTAGATCTAGATCTATAATATATTAGATTCCACAACATAATGTAACAAGTATCAATCATCTCGAGAACAAATAGCAAAAACATGTATCTATCTAGAGATCTATCAGAAGATAATATCAAATATAAATAGCATGCACACATGTAGACATGCAGATCTATGTACATCTATATCAAATCAAATATAAATATAACATGCATCATGTGTGTATATAAAGTGTCTATCTAATATATGAATGTCTCTCTAGATGAAAGTCTAGAACAAATCATCTATATTTGAAAAACTATAGGTCATCAGGTGCAGGACTATCATTGCCATGCCTCCTCACAACGCCATCTAAAGACTAACTATCAAGGTGCTCACTAGGATGTGCTGACCCCTATATATAAATTCAAGAGAAAGTGATATCAATACATACATATATTTAATCAAGAGAAAGAGATATTGAAATACATGTACACATAATCAAAACATAAATAAACATTACCTGTCTGCTATTGACATCATCTAATGAGTCTCAAAAACATACATGATCTGGCATCAAAGATGGAGTAAAAAGAGGCATGTCCCCCTACATTGTACATGTTCACATGCTACATATCAAATTAAAATTTCTAATTGATTACAAATCTATGTGCATGATATACATACATCTGCACACATGCACATGTGTAAATTAAATTAGTTTCAAATGATTGAAATTTTAACAGGAACAAAAAATTTTTTTACCTATGTAGATTGTGGCATCTAATAATACTCAGACTGCCTAGCATTGATCGTGTCCACTAATGCATCTAGATTTCACTACATTGCATCAAGGTCCATCTGTACATCTATGTGAGCTCCATGACTGGTGACTGGCACACATCCTAATAATGATGAGCCAAGTGGACTATGTAGATGAGATGGAATAGAAGTAGAATCATCACGTGTCAACAAGCTCAAATCAACATCATTAAGGCCCACATCTAAACTCTAAGCCTACCTTGTAACACTAGCTGAAGGGTCTGTGGTATGTATATGTCTCTTTGGAGCAAAAGAGTGGTTAGTAGGTGGATCATCATGTGCGCTACCACCATGACCACTACCTGATCGATGAGAGGAATATGGATGAGGATGTGTCCTAGTACTACCATGGACACAATCTCAAACATTTGATATGGGTATGCCAAGATGCTCTGATACAAATCTATATGTATCTAATAGATCCTCAACTAGACCAATCATAGTATCTCATGCCAACACTCTAGTAAGACCCTCTAAGCTAGCCACTAAAGGGATGCCTACTACACTATACAAGTCTCTTGAAGATGAAGCATAGGATGATTATCTAGAACACTAACGAGACATCAAATATTGACCAACCTCATCACTCAAAATAGATCTGACAGCTACTGCAATCTTTCCAACTCCCAGAATGACCCCATGTAGCTGAGTTCTATGCATGGCCTCATCAGTCGATGGACCTAACATAGGGGAAATAGCAGGTGCCCTCTCTCTAACAATTGATCTATGTGCCAGTGGGGAATGACTTGGCTGCATATTAGCTAGTCTACCATGCCCCTATCCTAAATGTCCTAGTAAATCTCTATAGTTCACCATCTTGCATAAGTGAACCTCTGCATAAAGTTGTCGAGAAAAATAGAGTGGAATTTGGTCATTATTTGGATAATGACCATGGGCAGCAAGGAAGTATAAGTATATCAATGTAGCCATCTATTGATCTATACACTTAAGGGCAGAATACCCCTTCACATACTTTTGTGAAAGATAATGAGGGAAACATTCCCTCTTTAGGACATCTTTGGGCACAAAGCCCTACACCTCCTAGAGTGAAAGACCAGAGGAGACCTCTCGTCTCTTACTGTTAAGGACAATATGTATAGTTTTTGAAAAATATGGGGTAGCACCATGAATCTCATCTTGAATAAATATCAGGCTACATAAGATACTTTGGCATGTACCACTATAGACATTAGAGCATGTGCCACTAGTCAAGGATTCCTGAAGTCTATGAATCTCCTAGCTAGTGCGATCATAGAGCTCATGAGGTGGGATAGGTAGCTGATCACGGGGGACATGATGCTACTCAAGGGGGATAGGTTGCTACTCAGGGCTCGAGATAGGCTGCATGGGCCTAGGTATAGGCTACTACTCAGGGCTCGGGATAGGCTGCTTAAGGGGGATAGAAGGTTGTTGATCAGCCATGTGTCAATGTATGTAGGTGCGTGTATAATGTGTAAACCTGAAAATTTAAATTAAAATGTATGACATTTAATAAACTTGAAATTTATATTAACATATGTATGTACAATTTGACAAAATTTGAAAAACTTGTATCTAAATTGTTTTAATAAAATTGTACATGTGTACATGTGTACATATTGAAGCGAGAGGATCTCAACCATTAAACAATTATGGGAGGTTCATAATATTGTAATAATTAATTCATCTAGAATTTTAGGGGACCATGTCAAGAAATGGGCAAAGTGCCTAGAATTGCATTGTAATATGTTGGTAGAGGGACGATTTTCAGTTTTATAACTACTCTAATATCTTTTTATAGAAATACAAATGTAACTGAGTCTATAAATAGAGATAGAAGGGAAGCTGCAAGAGATAGGAAGAAGAGAGAGAAAAGAGCAAAAAAAAAACAAAGAAAAGGAAGGAGAGTCGTCTCTCTAGCCTACAACCAAAGAGCCATGCATATTCTAAATGCAAGTTATATTTCAATGTTTTTCGGGCCTTAATAAATTGTAGTTTTTGTAGTATATCTTCTTTCTATTTCCATGCAAATTTGAGTTCATAGTTTCCTTGTGAGTTTTTTAATAGATGGTTCTTGATTTTGATTTTGGTGAAATGATTCAGTTATGTTATATTCTGCTATTGCTATCAGTTTTGATTAGGATGATGGAACGAAGGTTGGACAAGTTGGTTTGAGGAAGAACCTGATTAATATCAAAGCAAAGTTGGGCTGTTATGTTCCAAATGGATGACAAAAAATGGCATTGTCTCAGAAAATAGATCCTCAATGTAGGGGCCATATCTCCTTAATGCACGGTTGGATCTTCCTAAGATTTTAGTATGTTTTTGAAAAACTAGTTATGCCCATTCTCACTAGAGTGATTGAGGATATTTTGTCTAGTTCAAAAGTTATACCTCCCTGAGTACGGGTCTATCCAGAAGACAACAAGAAGTTTTGGGGTCTTTTGAATTTGATTTGAGGTGTCTCTGGTTACATTTAGTAGCCATGAATGAGGAAGTTTCAGCATCAGCGAGCCTGTTACATCAGAGTGATATCAGAGCCAATGAAAGGTCTGGTGATTTGGTTGGTAGGATTGATAGCTGGTTACACGAGTGATCCATCAAAGCTGCAATAGAACAAAGATGTTCTTGTGTGAAGATCTCATGAGCAGAGGTCTTGGTATTGTCTCCACCAAGATAAGGCTGGGTAGAAGGTGCAAGAGAGCAACCACTAAGTGAAGGGTGGTCAGCATCTTCCAAGATCTTGGGTGGGTAAGAAGGCAATACAGTGATGGAGTGATGCAGCATGAAGCAAGGTGGATAGCGGCCAAGTCAGTTGCAACATCAGAGTGAATAGCCTAAGCATGACCCAAACAACATTTCCATGGGACATGGAAATCTTTTAAGCCTGGGAGTATGATGCGAGAGAATCTCAACCATTAAACAATTATGGGAGGTTCATAATATTGTAATAATTAATTCATCTAGAATTTTAGGGGACCATGTCAAGAAATGGGCAAAGTGCCTAGAATTGCATTGTAATAGGTTGGTAGAGGGATGATTTTCAGTTTTATAACTACTCTAATATCTTTTTATAGAAATACAAATGTAACTGAGTCTGTAAATAAAGATAGAAGGGAAGCTGCAAGAGATAGGAAGAAGAGAGAGCAAAGAGTGAAAAAAAAAACAAAGAAAAGGAAGGAGAGTCAGCTCTCTGGCCTATAGCCAGAGAGCCATGCATGTTCTAAATGCAAGTTATATTTCAATGTTTTTCGGGCCTTAATAAATTGTAGTTTTTGTAGTATATCTTCTTTCTATTTCTGTGCAAATTTGGGTTCATAGTTTCCTTGTGAGTTGTTTAATAAATGGTTCTTGATTTCAATTTTGGTGAAATGATTCAGTTATGTTATATTCTGCTATTGCTATCAGTTCTGATTAGGATGATAGAATGAAGGTTGGACAAGTTGGTTTGAGGAAGAACCTGATTAATATCAAAGAAAAGTTGGGCGGTTATGTTCCAAATGGATGACAAAAAATGGCATTGTCTCAGAAAATAGATCCTCAATATGGGGGCCATATCTCCTTAATGCACAATTGGATCTTCCTAAGATTTTAGTATGTTTTTGAAAAACTAGTTACACCCATTCTCACTAGAGTGATTGAGGATATTTTGTTTGGTTCAAAAGTTATACCTCCCTGAGTACGGGTCTATCCAGAAGACAACAAGAAGTTTTGGGGTCTTGTGAATTTGATTTGAGGTGTCTCTAGTTACATTTAGTAGCCATGAATGAGGAAGTTTCAGCATCAGTGAGCCTGTTACATCACATATATATAGAAGTCCTAAAACATAAATGAACATGTACCTTAAAAAAACTAAATTATAAAACACACATGTTGTTATATATAACGTTTGTAACTCAAGGACCTTTTAAGAATTATGTGTGCAAGTTATATTTCTATCTGAGTTAGATTGAATGTTCAAAGGTTTTAGACATACATGTGTACATAAACTTGTCAAGTGTAATTTAGGTCCACGAAGTAAATATGCATATATATATATGTATGTATATATGTATGTATGTATGTATGTATGTATGTATGTATGTATGTATGTATGTATGTATGTATGTATAGATATATGCATATACACATGATATGTATATTTTCACATATATATACACACACGTGCATGATATGTGCAAATAAACATATCATGTGTGTGTGTGTATATATATATATATGTGTGTGTGTGTGTGTATGTATGTATGTATGTATATATATATTATATATATACATATATATATATATGTACATATATATATATATATATATATATATATATATACATATATGTACATACATACAAACATACATACATACATACATACATACATATATATATATATATATATATATATATATATATATATATATATAGATAGATAGATAGATATGCATACTAGGATAAAGTTTAGGTTTAGGGTTTTTCATTGAGGTTATGGTGTGGTTGTTTAAATCATGGTTAGAAAATTAGAGTTAAAAGTTGGAATAAAAATATAGTTAGGTTTGGGGTTTGGGGATGGCTAGTATAAGTGTTACTACTAATATTAAGCTTTAGGGTCAAGGTCAGGTTTAACATCATGATTAAGGTTTGGGTTAGGTTAAATTGTATTAGTGATATAGTTAGGTTTAGAATTATTCTTAGATTAGAGAAATACTTTTCTTAGGATTATTGTTAGCATAACTTTGGTTATGATTAAGATTGTAGTTAAGGTCAAGGTTTATGGTTAAGGCTATAATAAAGGCCAATGTTAGGATTAATATAATGCACCATGTAGGGTTAGAGTTATGGATTTGATTAGGGATAGGGTTATGATTAGTGTTTATATTATCTCTTAGTTAGGGAGAGAATTAGAATTTGGTTGGGTTGAGGTTTAGATATAGTTTGAAAATATTATTTGAGGTTAAGGTTAGGGTTTACGTCATGGTTGGTCATGAATAGGGTTTGGGTTAAAATGACATACCTAGGTTTTATGTTTGGGTTATGGATAGGGTCAACATTAGGTTTTATGGTTGAGGTTTTACACAACATGGTAAGTGTTTGGATTAGTGATATATAGTTAATTTTAGAATCATCTTAGGTTAGAGAAATAATTAGATTGGGGTTTTTAAAAATTAGGGTTAGCATTTTAGTTATGATTAAAATTGGAGTAAAGCTTATAATTGAAGTTATAATTAGTGTTAGAGATTTTTTTAAAGGTCATGGTTATGGTTCATTTTAGAGTTTAGATTAGGTAAAATAGTTAGAGTGTACTTAAATAAAATTTATTAAAAGATAATATTATATATTTAGATAATATGGATGAAAAAATATCTTTAAAATCTAAATAGATCTAAGGATTTAGAACAATATGAAGAGACAAAAGGTTAAGACTACAACAAGAATAATAGTTGAAGGAGGAGGGAGTCATGTTGCCCAACTTGCCGTAGATTTATCAACAAGATAAAAAATAACATCAAGATCAAGTGAGAATAATAATGAGAGGAGATTATCATATCACTCACTTACTTCATACACTATGGAGTCTAGAGTGACATTATGGGCCTAAGAAATAACTATAATTGGAGGAGGTGGTTGTATCATCTACTTGCTTTGTGCATTAAGAGATCCACAATGACATTAGAGGCCTAAGCAAGAACAGTAATTGAAGGAGGAGAGTTTGGTCATCCACTTTCTCCATACATCATGAGATCCAGAGTGATATAGTGGGCCTTGGAAAGAACAATAATAGAAAGAAGATAGGATCCTAGATCATCTACTTACTTCATGCATCATTGGACTCATAGTGAGATCAAAGGTCTAAGCAAGAACTATAAGAAGAGAAAAGTGATAGGTAGTCATCCACCTATCTCACATATGAGTAGAGTGACATAAAAGACTTGAGCAAGGATGGTACTAGGAGGCAAGACCCAATCATTTACTTGTCCCACTATAAGATCTAACATGACACAAGATTTAAAATTCCAACACAAAAACAAGTTGCATACAAAGTTGCAAGTCAACAATAAATAAGCACAATTAAGTAAAATCAATAATAGACTACATATTCAAATAAGATATAATACATCAATAATCAATAAAAACATCAACCAACCTGTTGAATACAATAGTTAAAAATTTGTTAGAAGATTTTGACTATCTTATCAAATACATCAATTTTTACAAGTGAAAAATAGACCAAACAAGAGACAAATTGAATCACATTCTACATAAAGAATACTATGTACAAGAGCCTTCAACTAGGCTAACATAAGTATGAATATATACATATTTATAATAGATCAATGGGTTGAATAAATTGAAATCAAAATTTATCAAAGAAGACCATCTAGATAGGACCTCTAGACACTTGTTTCACTCAACACAATAAGAATGAGAATATTGCTAGACTACATTTCCACCCTACCACAAAGAAACTTTAGGCTTGAACCCAAAATCTTTCATAATGTAAAAGATCATCCAATCTAGTGTGAGGAAGACTAACAAGATAATACATGACAAGAGTAATGAAATTGGTGTAAAATGGTATATATACTCTCAAACATTAATGTAATGATATCATTTCATAAATTTCTACTCCCTCTTAATCAATAAGTATCCAAAGAGGCAAGCACATCATTGGCTCATCTAATAAGACATACAAAATGCACAAGATACATATTAAAGAAATAAAAGAAAGTACTATTAATATATTATCTATTAAATTTCATAGAATTTTATTTCATATCAAATATATTAAAAATATAGTGGTGATGACTGAATCAAGAGGACATCTTAATGTAATCATATTTGTTAATGAAGCCCAGATTAGTCGTACATGCAATTTTTATCATGAAAATGTCTATATCTATCTATAAATATTTGATAAGTTGAGAAAAGATAAAAAATCATGGTAATAAGCTCAGAACTCTCAATCTAACACATCTAAAATTCACAATGTGTATGGCTTTATTTATGGTTAAGGTTAGCCTAAGGGTTAGGATAAATATTATAGTAAGGGTCTAGAGTTGAGGTTAGGATTTGTTTCATACTTAATGTTAACATTAGACTTTTGGTTGAAGATATAGTTATATATAGGGTCATATTTAGGTTAGAGATATAGTTATAGTTACTTAGGTTAGGTTTAGGTTTTAGGATATGGTTAAAATTAATGTTACGAATAGGAAAATGATTTAGTGTTATGGTTGAAATTATGGCGAGTGATAGCATTATAATATATACATATATATGCATTTATATACACATGATACATGTGTACACACACACACACACACACATATAAAGTGCATACATAAAAAAAAAAAAAATACAAAGAAATATATATTTAAATACTAAAAAAACATAAATTTTAACTGAAACAACATAAGAAGGGAAAAACCAAGTATTTCATACCTTTTTCGAATGGGTGATGAGGCGGATGCCAATCACACTCTTTGTTTCGATCGAAATAATGAGTAGACAACAGCCTATGGCCCCTTTTATCTCATGTGGCTTAAGGTTTCGATTGAAACTTTATTTTAGTTTTGATCGAAACAAGAAACTTGCACATAGTTTCTTAACCACCCGCACACTTTCTAGTTTCAATCGAAACTACAATAAAGTTTCAATCGAAACTTTTTCCTTTCTTTCGATCAAAACTAACAAATCATGTTAGTTTCGACCGAAACTAAGGTTTGATAGAAACTAAAATATTTCAATAGAAACTTTTGATTTTAGTTTCTATCTAAACTCTTCGGATGATTTTTCACCTACACACATTTTTGGAGGGATTTCTTCCTCCAAAAAAGTGTAACCCACTATTGTGGGTTCACCCTTTTGCATTTTCTTGGCTCTAACTAGCTGGCTTAGCACTCACTAATGAACTTAGTTAATCTTTGTAGACAACCTTGTTATAACTTATTCTTCCAGTGTTTTTAAGTGTGACCAACCTTTGTACCTTCAAATATATCATCAATACATCATTTTACCATTTTCTTAACTATTCCTTGCACTTCATTACAAAACCATAACTCAACCTTTCCCTTAGGTACTTTTGTTACATCTTGTTGATTAAATCCTATTCATCAATCAACTAAGTGATAGTACTTGGATCTTGCAAGCAATTGTCATTCCAGAAAATATAGGTTTGACATTAGTGATAAAAAAAATATTGAAAACATTCTTTATCAACCATCTTCCTTTTTTACAACAATCTCCTTCTTTGATAGTACTCTTTTTCAATCAGATTTCCAACAATAATATGATATAACTTCATAAATGCTTAACATGAAAATATTAAGATATTATTTGTAATTAACATTAATTAAATTAGATGCATACACATGAAAGAAATAACATGAACATAAGTGACACCAAGATTTAACATGGAAACCCAAATTGGGAAAAAGCACCAATTGCAATTAGTTACTAATCTTCACTCATTTGAAGTAAGCTCTATAACGAGCCAACCCTATTAAAGGTTACAAAACACGTTGTTAAGTGTGACCCTGTTAAAGGATTTAATCACTCTACTAGGAGTGGCTTTGTTAGAGGTCTTTAGACACTTCAAAATATAAATGCCACCTTGTTAAAGGATTTACAAATAGAAGTTAAGCCAACTCTATTAAGAGATTTAGATCACTACTACAATGGTTAGAGTAGCAATGAGATGACCTGATTTCTGATGGAACTAAATTTTTGATTATAGATCTCAATTTTGGCTTGAATATTTGATCCTTCATAATTTATTGTATCTTTGCATCTCCTAAAGGATATTCTACTTATTCTTCTAATTCAGTTCCTCTAAGGATCTTCTTTTCTTCCATACACTTGCACACATTCAGTCCTCAACTTGACCTTATACTTATATCATATCCATTATCAAGTTGGCTTGAATATATTTTAGAAAAATTAATATTCAAAATTAATATTCATCTCCTTAGTTGGCTAGAACCAACAAACAAATTGATCAAACTCAATATGCTAAAATAAGAAAATCCTTCATTAACGAACCCTTCTTGGTAGATACTAACTTAGAACTAATTTTCTTATGTTAATCAAGTTTAACCAAGTAAACTTGGTTAACACTACATCTTCAAAAACTTCCTTTGATAACTGATTGAGATTGTTTAACACTGGTTCCATCCAACTTTTTCTTTGTTACTCAAGTGATCTTAGTTAACACTCAACTTTGATGAACTTCTCTTTCATGCCTGAGTGAACTTAGTAGTCATCACCTTCAGAGCTTGGCAAACACTAAAATGCTCAACAGACACAAGAAACTATCTTCATCACCTGAGTGAGCTTGGCATACACTAACTAGTAAATATATGACATTTTGTGTAACATCAAAGAAAATGCACAATTAACCAATTATTTTCAATGGTTGAGGTGCTCTAGTTGGAGGGATGTTGTGCTCTCCCTAACATAATAGTTGAATCCCAAGATGATTTAAATGAAGTGCAAGATTTATAAAGCTAACTAGATGTGAGGAGGATGCTTCAAATAATAGTTATGGATCCAACTATTCTCAAAGCATTCAAGGATGGTGAAGATGGTTGTAAGAAGATAAAATAAATTAACCATGCAAATGAAATGAAGTTAGCAACTACTAAAGGTTAGAAAAATGCATAAAACTACTAAGAGATCTAGAATTATACTAGCATGATAATAATGCAAATAAGAGAGATGAAAAATGCTTGAGACAACAGCTCTATTTATAGGCTTGAAGGAGGCCTTGAGAAGGTGGCATCTATGTGGCGTCCACATAGGTTCTACAAGGGAGACACATGGGCTAAGTGGACAAGCCATGAAAAGGTCAACATAAGTTTGTTATGGTTAAAATGGATCAAGGTGTGTTCACACATGTCTAAGCAACCTTGGGGAAAGGAAAGGGAGACAAGGGTGTAAGAGAATTTTTGGAGGAATTAATGAAATAGAGGCTTCTTGGGCTTTGAGTTGCTCACACCTATGTGAGTAACCACTTAGGGGTTAAAAGGTGTTTAAGAGAATATTTATGATAATAAAGTGGGATTAACTAGTGGGTAGGCTTAGAAGGATGAGAGTGATGGGTGGTAGGCTAGGCTTTAGATGGAATTAGGATTAAATTAAATAGGATTTAATTTAATCATAGGATTATAGAATTTAATAAAGCGGAGGGAAATTAAATAAATTAAAATTTATTGAAAAGAGGATTTATGGAGCACTAAACACATTAGGGGGAAGTATTCAAATTAAATTTAAATAAATTAGGGAGGTGAACCTAGTTAATTAAATAACTAGAAGAATATGATAAATATAATTAATAAATTAATAATAAATTATTATGTCAAGAGAAATATTAAATAAATTAATATAGTATTTAGGACAATTTTAAGTGTCTACACACTTATCACTCATTAGATCTAGGTGAGAAGAGATAAACCAACGACAAAGGAAAAATAATTGAAACCCATAAAATGGACCCATGACCTAGGAAAAAATGCATTTACTAAGGGATGACCTCATTCATTACTAGGGGTCATGGAAAAGGTCATTCCTTACCTTGGAATTAGGGATAACCTCTACTCTCCTCAAGGATTTAAAACCTCTAGATGAAGACCAAGATCTCAAGGATGCAAAAAGGATCACAAAAATAGATAGAAACTTGAGAATAGTGAGAAATAGGAGCATAAGTGCATTCATGGATGTAGGGGATTATAAAAGGGAGGGGAAAAGGCCTTACAATTAAAGTGCATTCATTTTAATTTTAAGAAGGTACACGAATACTTATTAATAAGAGAGGCCTTTTGTCTTTAGGCTCCTTTGTTTGTGTTAGAATAACATGTAATTTCTTTGAAGGAATAAAATATATTCGACTACACATAATTTTGGTTAGTGATCACTTGGGAATAACACATTAAAATTTTGAATTTTTCAAATGTGCTTCAAGTTTCTATGGTCTATTTAATATAAACATCTTTCTTGAGAATTGCATTATTTAACAACCTTTTCTAACCCTATAAGAAAATTTTGGATAAATTTATTTTTTTCAAAAATTATGATCTAAGCTCTTCTTACTATCTATCATATGTATCTTTAAAATTTCTTCAACTTATTATATATTAATGAAGATTTTTTTTTAAGATAATATGGTATAACCTCATTGGGTTGCCTTCCTTGAATTTGACACAAGGTCTCCCTTTTTTCTTGGGAAAAGATTTCAAGTCATCCATATATGTGATTATGCATTAACTAACAAGGTCTTTGAAAGCTACATCCATTTCTACTTAGAAAGTTGTCCCTCCATTAATAAACTAAAATTATGCAAATGTTCATTCCAAAGAATACTAAAAACCATCTTTATCATATCCTTGTAATTTAACATCACTTAATTTTACCTAAAATATCGATCTAAAAAAAATTATTTAAGATTCATTAATTTTTTTAATCCAATCATAAAAGAAATAATCATCATTTTTTAATTTCATTTAAATTTTATTCTAAGTTTATAAATAAATAAATTTTAACATTTTCCCTACTATTCAAACAAGATGAGCAAGAAAACATTGTTGTTAACACAGCTTCTATATCTCTTAGGTTAGGTTGACCTTTGCATCTACGAAAAACATTTTTCTCTAGACTCAAAAGAAATTTTACTAGTGGTGATAGAAATATTTTTAAAATTAGGTCATTGTAATTCTTTTTTAACACCCTTATAATCCTTAGACCAAATGAAAAATATGTCATGGCCAAGATGAAGAATGATCAAACAATAGATACCCTCCGATTACAATAATGACAGTAAAATAAATACTAACAACTTACTCTAGAAAATTATAATTTTCATGTTTTAGAGGATGACAAATATTGAAGAGGATGTGAGATGGGTGGGCTTCAATGTGATCATTGCCTTTCCCTTGTTAGTTCCTACCATAGCTAGAGAAATATTGTCGAGGGGCTACCCTTAAATGGTGATTAATCCACTTTCAAATTGCCAATCAAATTTTATCTTTTCTCAATATTTTTTATACATTAGTTTGTTCCTATATTGAAGTTGTTTATTATTTAAGGTCCACAATATTTTAAATTTCATTGGCATATGATTATTTATTGAATTGTCAGTTGCAAGATGTTTGAGAGGCCTTTTTACATTCCCCATGTAAGAGAATGCACTTCTCCCAGCTCTAAAAGTCACAAGACAAAATAGGATCATGGGATATCAAATTATAAAGATCAACTTTGCACAAACTACAACAAGAATAATTGAAATGAACATTTGGAAATTGAGATTTTAGTTTTCTTCATGCAAGAAAATAACTAGCAATGTTATGGGAATAGAAATCTAGTTAAGATGGTGCTAATTACAATAAGTGTCTATTGAATTAGAGCTATGAACGTGAGGTCATCACTACATGGGTGGGGTCTGGGGATTTAATGAATTAGAGATGTATTCTAGGAAAATGATAACATAACTATCTATGATGCCAATTTCTAGGGGTGCGCACAAGAATATGACTGCAAGGTAATGATGGATATCTATAAACACATTACAATGCTTTAGTTTTCCTATGTTGCATCTGAATGTCCCCCCCATTGAAGATGAAGGGAAAGTGGTTTTCTATGTGGATGAGAAAGAGGAGAAAGTTTTTCCTAATGCAATGACCTCCATTTTTCCAAGTTTAGTGTGTATGCTCTACCCAATTCTTTTCTTACCATGAAAATTTGTTGGAGAATCCTTTGACTTTTGAGGTTAACTATAAATGTTAAATGCCAAATATTTATCTTTACTTTATCTTGCAGTGGATTGGTTAGTTTTGCAATGCAGAGACATTATATCTACATTTTTATTGTACAATCTTTTAGCTTAGAAGAGATTGGGAAGTTACAACTAAAGTTGTAATCTAAAATAGCATGCATTATTCAGTTGGATTATGTCCACCATAACTAATAATCAAGGTAGAATCGATATGGATTTCTTAGGTAACAAAACTTGTGTTAAATATATTATAACTTCTTAGCACAAGGTTTTTTTTTGATTCAATATCTATAGGAAAATGGAGGTACTTGATTCAGTGTGTTATATGAGAATTTATGGTCACTAGTTCTTTCACTCTGACTATTGAGAAGGGAATTTTTCTATATTTAGTTGGATCTATTTGAATGGAGGATTTTGGCTTTCAGAGGCCTCAGATATGTTGAAGCTAAGAAATCCAGATAATTTAATAATTCTTCATCTAAAGAAACCAATAGAGAAAGGTGAGATTGCAGTTTGAAACTTTGATTATCTCATTTACATTGTTATTTTTCCAATCTAGTTGATTTACAAGGTATTCATTGATTTTTCTTTTGGAATATGCACTTGGTTTAAGCTTTTGATTGTTGGAAATATAAGAGAAGCAACTAAGAAGGGAGGGGTGAATTAGTTATCACAAAAAAAATTCCATATCCCTTAGATGTCAATACAAAACTCTAATTAAACTATATTCTACTGTAACTTAGCAAAGACACATGCACTTAGTATACTCCAGCAAATGTTGTAACTTGACAATAACTAAAATAATAACAGTAACTCATAAAATGAAATCATAAGATGTTTTCTATGATTAGCCTTATTTAACTTAGTTGCAAACATATAAATATAGCATGAACATAAGTGACACCAAGATTTAATGTAGAAACCCAATTTGAGAAAAACCATCAATAGCAACTAGTTATTGATTTTCACTCTTTTGAAGTGAGCCATGTTAGGAGCCAACCATGTTAAAGGTTACAAAAAAAATTTTTAGGTGTGACCCTATTAGAAGATTTAATCACCCTATTAATAGTGGCCTTGTTAGAGGTCTTTAGAAACTTCATTCTAGAAATGCCACCTTGTTAGAGGATTTAAAAATAGTTGTTAAGACAACTTGATTAAGATATTTAGATCGCTACTAAAATGATTAGAAAGTGACAATGAGATAACCTAATTTCAAATGCAACTGAATTATTGATTACAAATCTCAATTCTAGCTTGAATACTTCATCCTTCCTGATCGAATGTAACTTTCAAGGATATTCTACTTATCCTTCTAATTTGCTTCCTCTAAGCATCCTCAAATCTTCTATTATCTTCCACTTCTCTTCTTTCAATCCTCAACTTGGACTTATATTTATATCTTACGTATTGTTAAGTTGGCTGGAATAAAAATTAGAATACTTAGTATTCATCTCCTTAGTTAGCTAGAACTAACAAACTAAATCAACTGAACTCAATATGCCAAAATAAGAAAATCCTTTGTTAGTTGACCATGCTCGGTAGACACTAACTCAAAAATGTTATTCCTATATTAACCAAGTGAACTTGGTTAACACTACATATTCACAAAGTTTCTTTTGTAACCAAGTGATCTTAGATAACACTAGTTTCATCCAAGATTTTCTTCATTAACTAACTAAGCTCGATTAACACTCAACTTCTACAAACTTCTCTTTGATGACCAAATAAACTCGGTAGACACTATCTTCTAAACTAGGCAAACTCTAGAATGCTCAATAGACACAAGAAATTGTCTTCATCACCTAAGTGAGCTTGGTATACACTGACTAGAAATGATATGAAATTTTGTGTAACATCAAAGACAATACACAATTAATCAAATATTTTCAACAATCTCCCTCTTTGGCATTGATGGTAACACAACATGCCATAATACAATGAAATTTTTAGAGCAAGAATAAAGTAAGGAACATATCCTTAGTTTCATTTTGATTCTCATCCATGAGAACTCCCTCTACCAGTGTGAATTCCCTATGCCTTTAGTTTCTCCCTCTATTAACTTCCTTCTTTAATATTAGACCAAGTTCTCCTCCTTTGACATCTCTAAATTAATAAATTTCTATGAGATATGACAAAAACCTTCTTTATCTTTGACATCTCACACTAATGACAATATTCAATGGATATCAATGTACCTCATGTACTAATTCAATTGCAATGTTCTTTGTCAATACTCCATCAACTGTCTGATCTTCAACATGCTATGGTAGAGGTATCACTAAACTAAATTTAGTGAGCTCTAGATAGGGGAATAACCCCTAACTTACCTCTTAAATACAAAAATACATCCTTAGGTAATGGTTTAGTGAATATATCTGCAATTTTCTCTTTAGTATTCACATATTCTAATCTTACCTCTTTATCTTGTACCAATTCTCACAAAAAAATGATATTTTATTGCAATGTGCTTGGTTTTGGTATGCATCATAGGATTCTTGGACATATTAATTGCACTAGTGTTACCACAGAAGATATCCATAGATCCTTGATCTCTATCTTCATACCTACCAAAAGTTTCTTGAACCAAACAACATTAGAATGATTAGCTACTACTACCATATATTCTACTTCTACTATCAATAGAGAAATACAATTTTGCTTCTTTCTTTTCCAAGATACTAGTATTTTACCAAGAAAGAATACTTCACCACTTGTGCTCTTTCTGTCATCAACATTTCTTGCCCAATCAACATTTGTGAATGTTTTCAAATATAAATTGCCTCCTTTTTTGTACCATAATCCATAGTCTTCAATACCTTTTAGATATCTCATGATTCTCTTGATTTCCATCATGTTATTTTCTTTGATATTTACTGAGAATCTTGTCACCATACCAACTGCTAATGCAATATCAAGTCTTGTGTGCACTAAATACTATCATTTTCCAATCACTGATCTATATGTGGTTTGATCTACCTCTTTGGAATCATCATTTTTGGAAAGCTTATGTCCAATAGACATAGGTGTTCCAATAGGTTTTCAATCTTCCATCCCAAAATTCTTTAGTATCTCTTTGATATATTTGGATTGAGTAATATAGATGCCATCTTTCTTCTATTGGAACTGCAATCCAATAAATAATTTTATCTCTTCAAACATGGAAATCTCAAATTCTTTACTCATTTCTATTGAAAATTCCTTGCATAAGTCATTATTTCTTATAAATAAGGTGTCATCCAAAAATATTTTTGCCAATACAATCTTCTTGTCTGGTCCTTCTTTGATATACAAACTATTGTTATCATTTGTTCTTTGAAAATGAATCTTTATCAAGTAGTTATGAAGTCTTTCATACGAAGCTCTAGGAGCTTGCTTGAGACCATATAATGCCTTGTGTAATTTGCAAACCATATCTATTTTGCTAGGATATACAGAACCTATACAATAGATAAACTTTTGGGGGGCAGGGTTGGGGGAGGGGGGTGGGGGGGGGTGTGAATCAGTAGTTTACACTAGGACCCATAAAAATTTCACCACACATCCATCTCATACATTTAACAAATAAACTAAAATACCATGTAAATCATGTATCTAGTGTATGTAAGCAAGAAAACATTCATACATTTAACACTAGATATGATCACTTAGAAACCCTCCAATGATAAGGTAAAACTAGGGTGGGGATGACACCCACAAATATTTACTACTGTAGTAATAAAGTGTATCCAATAAAGGTTAGAATATTTTGACCATGAAACATGATCTACCTTGTGAAAGGTCTACCCTATTAAATGCTTACAAAGACTGCTAGGTCTTACCCTTTTAGAGGATTTCAACACCCTATTAGAAGTGTGCCTAATTAAAGGACTTTAACTTACAATTAAGTAAGCACCTTGTTAGTGGATTTCATACAAGCTGTTAGGACTACTTTATTAAGAGATTTTGACTAAACTCACATGTTAAAATGTCTCAACATTGATCCTATGGTTAGAACTTGATTGCTTGATGTTAGATCACCTCTAAACTGATGTATTTTTTATGCTTCTTGATTAGGTTTCTCTTTAGTATATCATTTTTCTTTCCTCTATTCTAGTCTAACTAATTCTATAATGCAATCTTACTTCATAACTCCTTAGTCACCATGAGTGCTTTGTGTTCACATGAAAACTACTCTCTTTGCAACATAGATAGTTTAGGGTTTATCTTTCTTTAAAAGACTTTGGTGACTTAGGGTTAGGTATTAATTTGTGGCTAAGATTGATCCATTTTTCCACCTAAACCTTCCCTTTTTCTAATTGGTTGCATGTAATTGCATAAGGAATCCAACTTGAGATTCATCCTTATCTCCAAAATATCGAAGTTCATCTTTAAGTTAGCTCAAAAGAAATTTACATAGTTGTTTGTGCCATTACAAACAAATATGTCAAAATTGTGTCACTTGGTATCTAAAGTCTCTGACGCTTAGCATATACTAATCTTTCTACTATGATTTGGCATCTATATCATTTGGCATCCATGTTTACTCGACATACACTATCTGCTCAGCACTTGACTGACTTGGCACATAATTGGCTCGGCACTCACTGTGGACTCAACATGCTTTATACTATACATGTTGTTCTTGACATGTATTACTTGTTTGGCATAAACCAAGTAAATAACTTAAGTGTGTTCACACTTACTTGTCAAAACCAATCTAAGATCAATAATCTCCCCCTTTGACACGAGTGTCAAGAAAAAACTTGACTATTCATTAATATCCTTAATCTCATGAGCATAACATATCTCTAACTCAGCTTATATACAAAACTTTAAAATTTCAAAAAAATTCAAATAACTTAGATACCTCAAAATCTGATAACTCCCCCTCAGTTGATAGATCTTTTCTATATCTAAAATTATTTACTCTTATTTAGTAAACATGCCTCAACTGATACAGTTTGATTTCATGTTTTTTTGTGCTTGCTCTTCCCTTAGCTTATTCTAACTTTACTCTATTATTTTTATGCTTTCTCTCATTCTTCTTATCTCCCCCTTTGCTTGTTCTTCCCTATTTCTCACTGTCCTTATATCTCCCCCGAAATATATATCTCCCTCTTTTTGAAACTTATGTCAATGGGCTATACACTTATTGTGTGTTTGTCCAAAAAGGATTTATGGACATTTAGGATTATCTTGAGAGCGACATCCTAGGTTTTATATGCAACATCCAAGGACTTGATTTGGATGGCCAGCTCAATAGTGAGGTGGACTAGGCCATCTAATGTTGAAATGTTGGGGTCTTTCTTCAATAGAGTTTTAGCATATCCTAGTTCCTTGCGCAAGCTTTCCATGTGGGAGGTCAAGGTTTTCTGAATGCTAATCAATTTGGCCCTTATTTTGGCCTCATCTATTGCCAATGCAGCTAATTAGCTTTGTGTTTATAGTAGATTCCTAAAGTTCCTTTCACTCTACACTGGTGGCATTGGTAGTTGTACACCTGATGAACTTATTTGACTTTCCAAACTCAATATGTGACTTCTATTTTATTGAGTGAAGAGTGTTGCATTACATAGTTTAGTGTACAATGAGAAAATATTCTCAAGTACCTTCTTTACATCCTCAAATTTAGTTTTCAATGCAACTTGCATTAGTGCTATGTCACCTAATATCTTTTCATTCACTTTGCTTTGGAATTTCTTTTCTGGCCATTCTGATAATTTTTCATTTTTTATCTAAGTCAACATCATTGATCTTCTCCACTATGTTTGTCAAGTGTTCAATCAGTGGCTTGGTCTCATCCAAAGTTGGCAGACTAAATGCATCCAAAAAGATGTCTTTAATATCCTATAGTGCTTGCTTCTACCTATGCTCCCTTCTAAGCATTTCTTGATGATTCTTCCTTTCTAGGGCTTGTTGGATTATGCCCATTTATTCTATGGTCATTGTATCATAATCATACTTGGGAAAAATGATTTCTTCATCAAGGCTCACATCTCCATATTTAATTACTTCTTTTTCCTTTGATGAACTTGGGCTTGGCATTGAGATTTGTAATGTTGTTGCATCTATGCTTGATTTCTAAAGAGTTTGTGTGGAAGGAGTGCTAGATGTTGGTAAGGTTACCAGTGCTTGTATAGTTGCTTGCTCCTTCATTCTATGTGTCTACTATGTCTCTTTAGGTTTTCCCTATTCTGTCATAATGACTTGACTCCCACCTTGATCTTGTGTTGTAGGTGCAGATCTGTCTATCCGACCTATTCAACTCCATGTTTCTATTATGGCCTAGGTGTCCATGGTATCATTTGCAATTGTATCAACCTTTTTTTATGTAGCTTCAGGTTCATGTGTTCAAAGGTTGTACATGAGTGACTTGATAGGGTATTGTAGGTGGTTCTTGTGTATTCACCTTCTCCCTTTCAATATTTGTTACTATCTTTTGTAGTTCATCCATACTTACCAACATAGGATTAGCACATAATTATGCCTACAATATAGTCTAATCAAGTATTTTCTTAAGGTCTTCCTCTGTGAGGGGATTGATTTACATATGAGCAACTGAAGGAACCTATCTTATGTGGTCTCAAATATAGACAAACCATTGATAAAGAGGTGCCATTAGAATTGAAAGATGACCAAAAAATGGAGGTAATATTTCCTTCAAAATTAACCATTGTTGAATCAAGCCGAACCTTTGTAATACTTTATCTTGCAACTATTGAACAAAGAAAAGTTGGTGATTCTATTTTGCTAAACAAAGTAGAGGATTATGTTTCAAAAAGCTTAGATATCACTCCAAATTCTCAAAACCCAAGGGACAATAGGGGTACGATTGTGATAAACCTTGCACAACAAGACTCACTAGCATATCTTATCCCCTAGCTATCTATAGTAGGGGTTGATAGTAGGGGAGGACCACTCCTCAGAGTTAGTGCATGTGGTGATTCATCCATCATGTAGTGCCTATAATAGAGATGACCCATGACTTGTTGGGACAAAGTAGATGACTACTCTCCACCTATCCTTCCTATGGGACTATGATGTTCAATCCAGGCCATGGCAATCTTTGGTGTTGAGGGGGGAGGGTGGTCGACCATTGGGTTATTCCATTTGAATTCCTTTAAATGTCCTTAGAATAGTAGGGAATTATTTGCTGCTCCTACAATCCTATCGTCTTCCTATGACAAAGTGCTTACAACATCCCATGTTGTTCCTACCCACCCATAGGTGCCTATAGAAACAATGGGCATCTGCACATGTTCCTTTCGATTGTTTCAATGTTTTCACTTGTCACATGTTGAGGGCTAACGCTCAACAATTGTATGTCTTGCACACTTTGTTCTTCATTCTACTCTTCCTTAGCTATTGCCTTGTTACTTATTTCAATTTTAGTTCCTCCCTCAATAGTGTCATCATGATCATCTTCTTCATCATCCTTCAATTCAATGGATTCTTGTTCACCTTCCTTGATTGTATTCAACCCATAAGTGAGCTTCCACATTTGTGTGGACTTCTTAACTACATCCTTAATATTATTTTGTAAAATGTTGGAGGCTCTATATTTAGGTGTACAACTAACTACATATTTCTTTACAACCTTAGGAATCTATTCCTTAGTTAGTTAAGGCATCACTTGTGCTAGAGACGTTTCTCTTATTTCTCTCTCCAAGTTTAGAAAATAGTGCCATTTTTTTCTCAACACTATCATATAAACTCTTAGTCATTGAGTTGGCAATCTCTAGTGGGGTGGTTTTTAATTTCATCATCATGGCATAGATGACCTCCTCCACTTGATTTTTCTCAACTTTACCAAGACTGTCAAAGTCTATATGTGAAAATCCTAATAGATTTGCACTATTCTTAACATTTTCACAAAGGTTTTCAAGATTTTAAAGAGGATTATGACTTACCACTTTAAATTGGTTGTTGTCATCTAATTCTATTTTCTCCTCATCAAAATCTACTTATGCCACATATTTCCTTCTTGGCCTTTTAAGCACTTGGTCTCCTTGTTCTACTAGTTTGATCTTTTCTTTAGCCTTTTATGTTGTTGCACATGTAGTAGCTCTTGTAGTAGGTGCAGTAGGCTTGGCTTGTCTTGATTTGATAATTTTCTTAGCCCTTGCCACTAGTTGTGCCTTGGTCTTTCTCTTCTTTTGTTCAGTGTGAGTAGGTACTTGCTTGGCTTCTTCTACCTCAGCACCTTCAACAACTTACATCTCTTCTTCTTGCTGGTCTTCTCCCATACCTTGTGTCAAATCTAGTGGTGATTGTGCTTGAGAATCTTCTTCTTCTTCATCTTCATCTTCTTCATCTTTCTGGACTGCGTGACACCATTTCCAAATTTGGCTTTTAATTTCTTTACTATCTTCTCCTTCTTCTTCATAGAAAAATATATCTTTAATTCCATGGTAATTTTGGACTTTGCCAACTCATAGTTTCCAAATTCCTTGGCATTTTTATCTACCTCTTCTACAAGTAAGGTTGTAATAGCTACAGAAGCTTCATCCACATTTATTTCATAACTTGAGGGTCTCAACTGTCTTACCCTTAGTAGAGTAGCTTGTACAAAAGTATAGTCAACATCTGCTAGAAAATAAATATTATCATAGTGCCTTTATACTAGAGATACTGGTATTCTCATTCTCTTTTTCATTGATTGCTTAAAATCCTCAAAATAGCTAGTCATTACAAATTCAAAATTTTCTCCTAATTTCTCAATATACTCACCAATCTATACTGCCACTAACCTGTTGGTTTTCCATGCAACTATTCCAAAAGTAGGAAAGGTATTTTGCACATAAAAGAATATACATATCAGTATAGAACCAAATTTACATTGTGCATTCTTTGTCTTTCTAATGGCTCCAAGGTTCTCAACTAGTTGTTGTAGTTGGAGTTCTACTAGATCATGTATGTATGATATTTCTTAACAATTTTGTATCCCATATCCGTAGCCATGTAGGGTACACTATTTAATGTATTAGATTGGTATAAATTGTGTGAAATCACCTTAATAAAAAACTCAATCAATGGATCAATGATTGTATCAATAGTCATACCTCTCTTCTTCCATACAGCTCTAGTATTCTTTTTAATTACATCTTTAGCATCACTTCTTAGTGTCTTTGGCCGATCTAGGGTTGGGTAACTATTAACCCTATGGATTATTCTCTTTCTTATCTTGATAGGTCCATTATATAGCCATAATGAACTATCATGAATTTGGCTAAGCACTATCCTTATCCATTCTACCTTAAACACATTTGGGAAATCTAGGGCTCATCTCAATCCCTTCTTTTCTATGATTTCAAATTCTTCCTTTAGTACACCATTACCATAGAGTCTGTTGTATGCTTCCCTAATCTCCATATCATCAATGCTACCAATTTTATAGTTATAGCATTTCCTAACATCTTGCACCATTAAAATATTTGGTGGTATCATAGATAATGCACCAAAAGGGTCTTGCTTGTAGGAAATGTTAGGAATAGCTTTGAAAATGGGTTTATTGACTTCATTACTCACTAACTAAATGTTTGAAACCTCCTTTCCCTCTACATTTTTTGAACTATATGCCATTGTACAAAACTAGGGTTTACAAAAATAAAAATTGTGTAGCTCGACTCTTGATAAATACCTTATAAGATCAATTAAAATAGCATTGAATCATTGCTTGAATCTTCTACAATCGCTTTGAATGAGTTTGATGATCACCTTATTCTCTATTCATTCTTTCTTGAATTCAAAATGATGTGAAATGAGCTAAAAATTGATAAAATACCCTCTGAAACCTTGTAATTAATGTTGATTTCTTACACAACTATAAGCTCAACATAAACTAGTTTCTGGCTTACTCAACATCTATTGACATTTCAACCACTTGGCGACCATTACGAGCTTGGCATCCACTATCCAATCTATTAGCTTAGCATCTTCTAGCATTTTACTCAACATCCACAAGAAGCATTTCATACTCAAAAGAGACATGAAAAACTCAAAGAATTTTCTTGAATTCCCAACAACATCTTGCATCTTTGTTTATGCTTGTATGATCTTTTAACAATTTAATTCCTTTCAAACTGATGTATGATATAGCCTTTATATATCAGTCCCACATACCTCTTGATGGCTTAGTTTGATGAAGTATGGTCACCTGACCCATTAGATGAAGTGATCCCTTCTCCATTTGATGTGCTACAACCATACTTTTCTTCAATTTCTTGTTCATATCATCTCTGATGTGTTCAACATCTGGCTTTCCTTTGCCTTTATCAAACTCACAACTTGGTACCTTTGACCTTGTTGGCAATATTTACTATTGTGACCAGTCTTTAAGTAGTTAAAACATGTGGTTTGACTTAACCATCTTTTGTAATCACCTCTAAAGTGTGTCCTAATATAGTTCTCAGGAATATGTCCATATTCTTGACAATAAGGATAGCTATACCTTGTGTTATAATCCTAATTATAAGAGTTTCCATTGTTCCTTACCATTACTATCCTATTTGATGACCACATGAGTTTGGATCTGCATTCAAAAGCTCTATGTACATACTTTTCACAGATATAGCAATATCCTTCAAATCTCTATGTATGCATTGTCTTGGTTATACGTTCATGTGCTTAATGACCTTGCTTATTGCACTTATGATAGTTGATCATGGTCTTAGGCTTGACATTTTGATTTATAGTCTTGCTCCTACACACATTAGTAGTATGTCCTTTCTTACCACAATTATAACATTTAGGTTTAGAGTTCTTACCTTTGTTATTCCTTTCTTCAGCATTTTTGGATGATTCTTCTTCTTCAGTTCTTGTGTACCCCACTCTAGATGTATCATTATTGGATCTAGGAGATCTCAATATTTACTCAAAGTATTTGATGGCTTCATTTGGTTTGTTGAAGGTCTTAACAGATTCCTTTTCCCTTTTTAAATCATTCTACAATTTTAATGTTGTTATCTCAATGTCCTTAACATTTAATTCATAGTTGGCATTCATCATTTGACTTAAAGTATCCAATTGCATGCTAGAGATATTGGTTAGCTTTGTTGACTACTCTTGCAGTCTGTTGCTCAAAATTCTTTTGTCTTCTTCAATCATAGCTTTGTCTTGCATAGCTTTCTTCTTCTGTTCAGTCACCTCACATAGTAGTATGGCTTGTGATTCTTGCTCTAACTTAAGATATCTGATTTCCTCATCTTGGACTCTATTCTTTTCCATTAGATCTATAATTGTTGCATCAAATTCATTAGAGTTTCCACTTGCCAATAGCTTGGTAATTTCATTTTATTTGTATTGTGTGTCATTCTGTGCAATAGAAAAAAAATTCCTCTCTTCAAAGACTTCTTTAGTTCTTCTCTTGTTTCATCTAGTTGATGTAGAATGAGTTGTATCTCAATTCCTTGGTTCTTAATAATCTTTCCCAACTTGTAGACTTCCATTTCAAGATATTTCCTCAAAGTTGCAAAGCTTCTCTTTCAGAGAACAAGGCTCTGATACCAATTCTTGGAATTACAATAGGAAAGGTAAACTTTGGGGGGGGGGGGGGGTGTGATGTGAATTAGTAGTTTACACTAGGACCCATAAAATTTTCACCACACATCCATCTCACACATTTTTAAAAAAAAACTAAAATACCATGTAAAGCATGTATATCTAATGCATGTAAGTAGGAAAACATTTACACATTTAACACCAGATATGATCACCCAAAAACCCTTCAATGAGAAGGTAATACTGGGTTGGGGATAAGATCCACAAGTCTTCACTACTGTAGTAATAAAGTGTATTCGATGAAGGTTACAATATTTTAACCATGAAACATGATCTAACTTGTGAAATGTCTACCATGTTAAAGACTTACAAAAACTATTAGGTCTTACCCTATTAGAAGTGCATCAGGTTAAAGGACTTTAACTTACAATGAAGTAAGTACCCTATTAGAGGATTTCATATAGCCTATTAGGGCTACTTTGTTAAGAGATTTTGACTGAAATCACTTGTTAAAATTTCTTAGCATTGATCTTTTGGTCAACACTTAATTGCTTGATGTTAGATCACCTCTAAACTAATGTATCTTTAATCCTTCTTGATCAAATATCTCTTTTCTTATCCTTTTCCTTTCCTCTATTCTACTCTAACTGATTATTCATTGCAATCTTACTTCATAACTCCTTAGTCACCATGAATTCTTTTTTTTTGCATGCAAACTACTCTCTTCACAACATAGATAGTTTAGGGTTTGTTGTCCTTAAAAAGACATTGGTGACATAGGGTTAGGTATGAATCTATGACTGAGTTTCATCTATTTTTCCACTTAAACCTTCCCTTTATCTGATTTTCTATATGTAATTGCATAAGAAATCAAGCTTGAGATTCAACCTTATCTTCAAAATATTGAAGTTCATCTTTAAGTCGGCTTAAAAGCAACTTACATAGTTGTTTGTGCTATTACAAACAAATATGTCAAAACTATGTCACTTGGTATCTAAAGTCTTTAATGCTTGGCATATACTAATCTTTTTGCCACGACTCAATACCTATATCATTTAGCATCCACTATTTACTTGGCATACATTGTTTGCTCAGCAATTGTGTGATTCGGCACATAAGTGGCTTAGTACTCACTGTTGACTTGACATGCTCTATACTATACATGTTGTGCTTAGCTTGTATTACTTGTTTGACATAAACTAAGTAAATAACTTAAGTGTGTTGACACTCACTTGTCAAAACAAATCTAAGATCAACAAAACCTTCAAGTTTTTCTATGTATACTTTCTCATCAAGAATACAAATTTTAAATCCATTTGATAAACTTTAAAACCTTGCTATGTTGCATATGATAGTAATGTTCTAGCACCATCTAATCTTGCAATAGGAGAAAAAGTTTCACCATAATCAATACCATCTTCTTGAAAATAATCTTTACAAACTAACATTGCTTTGTTTCTTTAAACTTTTCCATCTTCATTTACCTTATTTCTAAATACCCAGTTTGTGCCAATTACATTTTTATCCTTGGGTCTAGGAACAAGAGTCCAAGTCTTATTCTTCTCAATTTTTTATTTTTCTTCATTCATAGCTTCAATCTAACTTTTATTATCCAAAGCATCTTTAACATTTCTAGGTACAAATTTAGCAAGCAAACATGTACCTTTCAATTTATTTCTTGTCGTTGTTCCATCTAACTTGTCTCTAATGATCTGATCAATTGCATGGTGCCTTTTGATATATCTTTCTGAAAAATGTACTTTAGATCTAGAATATGTTCCATTAACCTCTTAATGATTTTCTAAATCAAGCTCGGGTACCACTGTCTATGACTTAGCTCCATCTAACTCAATTTGTTTAGGCACTAGCTTAGTAGCTTCTGACTATGACTTGGGTTGTACTAGTCATAACTCGGTAGCTTTTGGATATTTTGGGGACTTCGGAGGTGAGGCCTCCTAACTTCTAAATATATTTGGAAAAGTATTAGGTTCATAGTAAACAAACTTTCTATAATCCCCAGGTTCTTTATTGCTTTCCTCTTCACTCTTTTCTACAAATACATCAATTCTCACATGTGCACTTTCTAAGATCTTATTAGTAGTTATATTCAAACAGTTGTATGCTTTACTTTTTAGGAGTATCCTAGGAAAATGCCTTCATCACCTTTGACATCAAAGTTACCTTTCCTAGATTCCTTCAATATATAACATTTTCTACCAAATACTTTCAAGTAACTTACATTAGGTTTCTAGCCATACCATAGTTCATGAGGAGTTTGCTTTGAGTCTTTCTTCAAATTTACATTTTTCAAGGTATGCACTATAGTACTGATTGCTTCCTTCTGGTATTTGATTGCAACACTCTTTTTTATCATTAAGGTTCTTATGCAATCCATGATGGATCTATTCCTTCTTTCAGCTATACCATTATGTTGAGGTGTACTAGGGGCTAATATCTATCTCTTGATTATTTTTTAATGCGAAATTCATTGAACTCATTGGAAATTAACTCACCACCTCTGTCTGATCTCAAACATTTCAGCTTCTTTCCTATTTCTTTCTCAACTCTTGCTAGATACCACTTAAATTGTTGAAAAGCTTTAGATTTTTCTTTTAGATGCGTTACAGTCATCATTGTAGAATAATCAACAACAAATAGAATAAAATACTTATCTCCACTTTAGCTCTCTATTCCAATAGGTCCACATAAGTTTGTATGTACTAGCTCCAAGACTTCATCTAAATGATAGTATTTGCTTTTGAAACTTGTCTTGCCCATCTTACCAATTTGACAATTTTTGCATAGACCCATATCAAGTTTCCTCAAAATAGGAAAACCTCTTATCCTAATATTTTTTCTTTTCTTCACTAGATTATCAAAGTTCACATGACACAATATTTTATTCCATAACAAACTTTCTTCTACTTGAGCAATGAAATAAGAACTTTAACTAAGATCTAGGTAGAATAGGTTACCTTTTATTTGTTTGCTAGACCTCACTAGATTTCCTTTTCCATCTAGTAGTTTGGCTTTCACATTCATGAATTCCACGTTGAATCCAATGCTAATTAGCTATGCTATAGTTAGTAGATTATGCTTTAGTCCTTCAACAAAATAAGGATTGTCACATCTAAGTTCATTGGTTAGTGAGACAACTTTTTCCCTTTATGCAACAAGGTTCATTATTTCCAAATCTCACACTACCACCATCATAATGTTCCATGTGTTCAAATTTAGTTTTATTGCCAATCATATGATGTGATCAGCCACTATAAATAGTCCATGTATCATTTTTTCTATCATGAGAGATAAGTGTCATTATATCTCCATCATCATCAGATTAACCTTTTACCTCAATATACAACATTTCATCATCTTCACTGCTATCTGAATCTTTAGCCATAAAAAGAGATTTCTTACCTTTGTCCTTGTAGTCCTCGAAGTTCTTAAAATCCTTTTTTCCTTCATACTTGTGCTTTTTTTTCATCTTTTTCTTCTATGTTTGGGCACCTTGCAATAATGTGTCCAACTTCTTCACAAGATATACAGATTAGAGGAATCTTACCTTTATACTTTTCTTTTCCTTTGGGATATCTTCTTGCAATAAATTCTTCAATGGCTTCAAGATAACTATCAAAAATTTCTTCCTCTTCGCTTTTAGATTGTTTTCTTTTTTATCTTTTAGTTTTCTTCTTGAGTGATACCTTGGCTTCAAATGTAGACTCAAGATTGCTAGAACTAAGAATATAATTATCATAGTTATCTAGTATAAATGTTGTCAATCTTCCAACTAGAGAATCCAAAGTTATATTGTTATTTGGATCACATCTCATCTCTTAAATAGAAGACACTCTGATTGCATAGATAGGAAGAAGGGATCTAAGTACCTTTCTTATCACTATTACATCATTAATTGTTCCTCTAGAGACTTTGATAGCATTAACACTATCTTTGATTCTATCAACATATTTTGCAATGTTTTCATCCTATCTCATTTTTATTTGATCAAATTGTCCTCTAATACTTTCAGCTTTGGCTCTCCTTACATTTTTATCTCCTCCATAGATGGCTTTTAGCTTGATCCACATTTCATAATTAGTTCCACAATCTTTGACTGCATCAAATTCAACATAGTTGACAGATGAAAAAATATCAATCATCATGATTTAATGACTCTTCTTCTATGCAATTTCTTCAATAGTCATAGTTCCAATAGGAGCCTTGTATTTGGCATCTAGATTCTTTATCCATGTATCTTTAATGGTTTCCAAGTGTAGCCTCATGAGTTCTTGCCATTCTTTGAAGTTATCTTTGTTCAGGTTTGGAATCTCACTTCTATAAGATATCTTGATCTTTAGCTTATGTCCTTGAAACCTTTTCTGCAAGCACCAAAAGCTCTAATACTAATTGTTGGAAATATAAGAGAAGTAACTAGGAGGGGAGGGGTAAATCAGTTACTACAAAAAAAAATCCTAGATCCCTTATATGTCAATAGAAAACTTTGATTAAACTGTAATTTGTTGTAACTCAAAAAACACACATGCACTCTGCATACTCTAGGAAATACTATAACTTGATAATAACTAAAATAATAGCAATAACTCTATAAATGGAAATCATACAAAAAATTTTGTGATTAGCCTTATTTAACTTAGTTCCAAAAACATAAAAGAAATAGCATGAACACAAGTGACACCACGATTTAACATGGAAACCCAATTTGGGAAAAACCACCAATTACAACTAGTTACTGATTTTCACTCTTCTAAAGTGGGCCCTATTAGGAAGAAACCCTATTAAAGGTTAAAACACACACTATTATTTGTGATCCTATTAGAGGATTTAATCATCCTATTGGAAGTGGCCTTGTTAGAGGTCTTTAGACACTTCAATCTAGAAATGCCACCTTGTTAGAGAATTCACAAATAGTTGTTAAGCCAACTTGGTTAATAGATTTAAATCACTACTACAATGGTTAGAAAGTAACAATGAGATGACTTAATTTTTGGTGCAGCTGAATTGCTAATTATAGATCTCAATTCTAGCTTGAATACTTATTCATTCCTAATCAAATGTATCTTTGTAGCTCAACAAGGATATTCTTCTTATCCTTCTAATTCACTTCCTCTAATCATCATCAAATCTTCTATTGTCTTCCACTTCTCTTCTTTCAATCCTCAACTTGACCTTATATTTGTATCTTACACATTACCAAGTCAGCTTGAATACAAATTAGAATACTTAATATTCATCTCGTGAGTTGGCTAGAACCAAAAAACTAAATCAATTTAACTCAATATACCAAAACAAGAAAATCCTTCATTAGTCGACCATGCTTGGTAGATGCTAACTCAAAAATGATTTTTCTATGTTAACCAAGTGAACTTAGTTAGCACTACATATTCATGAAGTTCTTTTGGTAACCAAGTGAGCTTGGTTAACACTGGTTCCATCCAACATTTTCTTTATTAACCGAGTGGGCTTGGTTAACACTAAAATTTTGGAAACTTCTCTTTGATGACCTAGTGAACTTGGTAGACACTATCTTCTAAACTAGGAAAACTCTAGAATGCTCAGTAGACATAGGAAATTATCTTCATCACATGAGTGAGCTCAACATACACTGACTGGAAATTATATGAAATTTTGTGTAACGTTAAAGACAATACACAATTAATGAATTTTTTTCAACATTTGATATCATTATTGTGTTGGGGTGTTCTCAAAATTTGTGTTTGGCACACATTTTAAGATATTTTCTCTAGATCAACCATGAAAATGTAGGTGTTCTAATTTCTTCTTCTCAAGCATTATTATCTCATCGTGCAATTGCAACATATAGGGGAAACTTTCCTTTTTCTAATTTTCCATTCTCTTCTATGATTTTGAGAGACTTGGGACTCAATTGGATCAAAGATCATCTACTCTATTAAATCCTAAATTTTGAAATTGGGCATATTTTATGCAAATTTTTGTGTACAAATATTGCATTATTATCCTAGAAGCCAATATAATAAAGAATATCAAGTCATTGTTACTCACGATTAGGACTAGTTTTTAGGCCTGTCATATTGATCTTCCGGTCATGATATTATTTAGACTGGTAGATCAAAATGTAAACATTGACATTGTGTAGGTCTCAAGAATTTTGTGAAGATATTGAAAACAAGACTATTGAATCTCTGTGAGAAAGATTACTTGTTGAATTATCTACATCCAGAGTTGTAAAGGAAGCTACTGAGAAAAATGCCAAGAGACTAAGGTAATTTTGGTTTTTTTGAGATCCTATCAAACTCTTTTTTTGGATTAATACCCATAGACACCTTGGTTTCACCAAAGCAAGAATATTGGATAAAGTTGGATTTTTTTGTTCCTATTAGGAGTGTCACTAGTGTGAATCACATAGTTTTAGGGCCAAGTGTGTCTTCTCAAAGTAAAACCCAATAGATGTAATAGATGAGTCTAGGTAGGAAAAAAACCTATAGCCCTAAGAAAATCTTGCAAATGGTGGAAATCTTATTAGCTAGATGCTAAATTGATCCAAAACCTCTAGATCAATTTCATTTAGACATTGTATTCAAGAAGCATCATGAATGATTTCCTTGGATATGAAACATTAGAGAGGTAGACTTACATACATAAACCTTTCCATATACATATCTCCAACTTCTATCTTCTTAATTCGATCACATACAAAAAGAAAAATAAATCTATTCTTCTATTTTCGGGGGTGATTTCATTTTAAGGCTAATAATGTCGATGAAATCAATATTTTCATGAACCTTTTTCATCTCTTTTTTGTCTGCTAAAAATAGTTTTGATATTAGGTGATCTATTTTGGTCTACAATTGTGCATACACGACAATATCTTTAACAAAAATAGTTGATGTTGAGATGATGTAGTTTTTATTAAATTTTGTTTCTTAATATGATAAAACAATTATGTTTTCCTTTCGACTGCACTAAGAGTAGAACATAGTTATTTGTTATTATTTTAATTTTTTACCATGAAGTCTTGCATTGTCAGTTTCTGTCAGTAGATTCCATGACTAAGAAATGCCTCACACAATTTTTCTTTTTCTTCATCGAACATTTCTTGTGTAAATCTTAGTGAGTCAAATCATTCATACAGTTTGGTAGTAAGTCGAGATAAAAATGACTTGACTTTGTCCCCAATTTATTTTCCTTTAAGAATTTATTTAGTTTTCCATTCAATACATCTTTATAATTAAGCTAACACAAAATAAAGAAATTATATGGTGTGATTTTTAATCAAACCTTTCATAAATAACTAATACTTATGGCTGGCTAAAGATCATAGAGTTGTTTAGAGATAGGGTTACTACAAGTTCTAACAGTTCCTAATCCATTCATTATTCACACACAAATCATAGTTTGGTTTCCTCCACTCTAGATGCTAGTTAAATACAATAAATCATTAAAATTTATTTATTAGTAGCATTACAAATATTAATTATTTAACAAATATTTTAGAGAAATATGAAACTAAAATTAAATTATTAATTAAGTATCAATTAAAAAAATTTAACTTCCATGTGAAACATGAAATCCATTAATTATATTTCACTTTTTTCCATTTTAAAGAATTTCTAGTGTTCATCTTATATAAGTTTTCTAAGGAAATGGTAATGTGTTTAATAGATTTATATAATAATTATTTTTTATTGATCTTATTTTTAGTTGAAATTTGAATATAGGCCCAAGAAACAAGAGGAGGAGGATATCACTATCTGTGATTGCAAATGCATACATGATGATTTTGAGAGCATGTGCAGAGAGAGGTTCATAAATATATTAACATCTATAGAGTGTACTTCTAAGCATTTCCCCTAAAGAGATCATTGCAAGAACCAAGTCAATTTGGCTATATTTCTTAGTACATATATTTTGTGATTAATGTTGATGTAGTGAATATTTTCATTATGATTGCATTGATTTTATTGTACTTTGTAGTAAGAAAATTAAAGCCAAACAAGAGTTATTAGATAGCATTCTATTAGTGCATTAGATACATAAAACTTCGAGGATTCTAGTCCTAGCCCATATAATCATTATAATTTTTTTTTTGTTTTTGTTTTCATAGAGGTCTATTGCTTATCATTTTTCTTTTCATTCCATTGAGTTGTGCACAAATCAAATTTATCACTTTGGAGATGATAAGGATCTAGTAAATTGGAAATATCAATTGACTTCTATGGTTTTCTTCAACAATTGATTACATAATTTTCCCAATATCTTTGTTTGTGTAAAGTGACTCTATTGTTTGCAACTTTTTTTTTCTTTACAATTCTCATTATTGTATATTTTCAATTATGTTTTTCATCACATATGAAAATGTTTACCATTCCAAATTATTCCATACAAATTTCGTCTATGATGCTATCACTTTGTGATGGAGACACAACCCAAGCACAGAATGGACACAATAGGAAAGGGAAAATTTTATTAATTGTAAAAATATTCTAGTAAACTTAGTGTAGAGAAAATAGACTTCAAAACAGGCCCTATGGGCTTACAATAGCATAAAACTGGAGATAATTTCTTCTACCAGTACCTTCTCTTAAACTCCACTCCGAACTTCCTTTTACAATGCCAAAAATATTCTTAAATAGACCCTGAAGGGTTAAGGATTAGGACTACATCCTACAAAGTGCTAGTAGGCATCCACCGACCAAATAGAAGGCTTTAGAAGTCGCATTAGAAGTCGGCGCAAAATTAGAAGAATCCAGCAATGGTAACCAAACTTTTAGGAGGCATAACTTTTGAACCGTAGCTCCGATTAACAAACCGTTTACATTTCTAGAAACCTCTCAAAGCACTTTATAGCTCTATGGAGGAGCTTTGCTCATTCCCAATTTTTTGGTCCTATTCGAGGTCATTTTATGCCCCTAACCTAACTTTGAAGCATTCTTAGGAGGTCTCTAGAAATTGAAAAACTGCAATAACTTTCAAACTATGGGGCCTTTTGACTTGATTCTTTTTCTAGAATGCTCTAAATTATAATTACAATCATCTGGCCAATTTACACCTTCTAGTTCACCAAAATTATGGCTCAATTACATACTCCTATTTTTTTTCCATTTACACGTATCCCGAGGTGATTAAAAAGTCTAACCCAAAATACTAATAGTGGAATTGTGAGAGTTAGAACCTTTATTTGACCCAAATGGGTATCTAGAAATGAAAACACATGAAATAGAAACTAAGTATAAGTACATTTTTTTGGATGACACAAGATTTCCCTTATACCTTTGGATGCTCCTACATCAGACACCCAGGGTAGATTGAAAAGTGACCTTGTCACTTTATGAATGGTAGAGGAAATCCCAAATGAGAAACCTCAGCTGTTGATATCCAAGTTGAGTCCTCGATCGGTCATCCTTTCCACTTGACCAAATACTCTTCATATTGCCTATGTCTGGTACTCCTACCCACACGATGATCTAGAATGTCTTCTATCTCCTCCTTAGAAGAAGTAATCGGACATGGCTCTAACATTGGCTCCTCATCTGCACCATCATCATGATACTCTGTTAAGTCTGCAATGTTGAAAATAGGAGAAATGTGAATACCATCTAACAACTCCACCTCATATGCATTTCCTAAGTCATGTTTCTTCAAAATTTTGTAGGGGCCAAATTTCTTCATTTTCAGCTTGTTGTAAGTACCAGATGGAAATCTTTCTTTTTGTAAGTGTACCATGACTAGATCCCCTACTTGGAATTTCTTATGTCTTCTCCTTTGATTAGCCCTAGATTTATGCTCTTGATTCATCTTGGTAATGTGTGCCTAGACCTCCTCATGTAGACGCTTGTTATGTTTAGAAAATTATTTAGCTTCAGCACTTATCCTCTCCCCTTGCTCTATCTTCCTCAATTCTAGTGTAGTCCTTGTGCTACTTCCATATACAATTTGGAATGGTGATCTACTAGTACTCCTATTTACAGAGTTATTGATGTAGGAGCATACAGAGGTATAAGGGCAATCCTGTGTCACCCAAAAAAATATACTTAGACTTAGTTTCTATTTCATGTGTTTTCATTTTTGGATACCCATTTGGGTCAAATAAAGGTTCCAACTCTCACAGCTCCACTATCAGTGTGTTTGAAAATCCTAAAAAAATAGGAGCATGCATTTGGGCCATCATTTTGGTGACCTAGAAGGTGCAAATTGGCTAGATGAATGTAATTGTGATTTAGAGCATTCCAAAAAAGGAATCAGGTCAAAAGGCCCCACGGTTTGAAAGTTATTACAGTTTTTTGGGTTTGGAGACCTCCTAAGAATGCTTCAAAGTTATGTTATGGGCATTAAATGACCTCAAAAAGGGCCAAAAAATGGGGGATCAGTGAAGCTAGTCCATAGGGCTATAGAGCACTTCAAGAGCTTTCTAAAAATGTAAATAGTTCATCAATCGGAGCTACGGTTCAAAAGTTATGCCTCCCAAAAGTTCGGTTACCATTTCTGGATTCTTCTAGATTTGCACCGACTTCTAACGCAGCTTCTAGAACCTTCTATTTGGTCAGTGGATGCCTACTAGTACTTTCTAGAATGTACTCCTAGTCCTTAACCCTCAGCGGTCTATTTAAGGAGATTTTTGGCATTGTAAAAGGTAGTTCAGAGTGGAGTTTGAGAGGAGGTACTGAAAGGAGAAATTATCTCTAGATTTATGCTATTGTAAGCCCTTAGGGCATGTTTTGAAGTTTATTTTCTCTGTATTGTTTGTACTAGCTTATTTTCTCAGTGAATATAATTTCCCCTTTTCTGTTGTGTCCATTCTGTTCTTGGGTTGTGTCCCCATCAAGTGGTATCAGAGCGAGTTTTCCTGAGTGTGTAGACAGAGTGCCGACTGTGAGGCAGTTTGCACTAGGACTGTGTGGTTGTGGGTTTGAGTCAGAAGATGCCTCCATGAAGAGAGCGTGGAAGAAGGGCCAGAGCTATTAATCCTAAGGAAGTTAGAGCCCTCCAAAGGCAGGTACATGCATTGCAAGAGGAGCTCCGTAGAGGAGCAAATGTTGCTGCAGGTGACAACAGTGAGGATGACAATGAAGAAGAAGTAATGGGACTAGAAGAGGAATTTGATGGGGAAGTTTTGAATCATGTAGAGGAAAGGCTTTTTAGGGTCATTACTAAGTTTGGGAAAAGACCTACAATTGAAGTGGGTGTATTTTTAGGAAATCTGAAACCAGATGAGTTGATCGATTGGATCAATGAACTAGAAGAATACTTTGAGTATGAGGATATCAGGGACCTAGATAGGGTTAAGTTTGCAAAGGACAAACTGAAAGGCCATGCCAAAATCTAGTGGCAAGAGGTTCAATTGGAAAGAAATAGAAGAGGTAAGGAGAAGATCACAAGATGGGATCACATGGTGGAAAAATTGAAGAAGCAGTTCATTCCTGTGGACTACGAGCTGGATCTGTTTAAGAAGATGCATGCGTTAAAGCAAGTAGGAAGATCAGCCCAAGAATATACAGAGGGATTTTACTGACTCTTGATTAGAGTGGGGCATACAAAAGCAAATAAGGAGAAGGTTGCTCATTATATCAGTGGGTTGCAACCTAGCATCCAAAAGGAATTAAGTCTGGTAAGAATGACCAGCATTGAAGAGGCATACCAGTTTTCCCTACGGGTTGAAGAGAAGCTAAATAAATGGTTTGAAGGAAGAAAAAGAGGGCACGGTCAAGGAGGAAGGGGAAGCAGTAGGTCATTTGGAGGCTGCAATGAAACCCAAAAGAAAAATGAAGATGAGGGTACTAGCAGGAACCAAAGGAATGAGAGTTTCAATCGCTCCTGTGACCAAGACTTTGGAAATCAGAGAGGAAGAGGTAGAGGATGTGGACAAGGAAGAGGAGGCTTTCGTGGTACCTATTTCCATTGTAATGAAGAAGGTCATTGTGCCTTTGAATGCCCTCAACAACAAGGAAGGATAGATAGGAGAGCTGAGGGCCAAGCTAGGGTTGCTCATGTGGATGAGGATGCACAATCATCACGTTCAGAGGATGCAGACAGAGGAGAGACCTTGGTAAATGAAAGAGTCCTACTAAGTGGTGAGATTGAACCAGGAAAATAGAGGAGTTTGTTCCGCACCAGATGCAAGTGTGAGGATAAATGTTGTAACATGATCATTGATGGTGGTAGCACTAATAACTTGGTATCAGAACAGATGGTCTCTAAGCTGAAGCTCAAGAGGGAAAAACATCCCCATCCCTATTGGATTGCTTGGGTAAAAGATGATCATAAGGTCCTGGTAAGTGAACAATGTTTAGTAAAATTCAAAATTGGAAGTTACCATGATGAAGTTCTCTGTGATGTTATTTCGATGGATGTTTTCCATCTATTGTTGGGTAGACCATGGCAGTTTGATAGACATGCAGTGCATGATGGACATGCAAACACATACTCTCTGACAAAGGATGGAGTTCACCACAAATTAAAGCCCATGAAAAAGGAAGATGAAAAGGTATGTAGCAGTGCTAGGATTTGTCTTGTTGATGGAAGGAAGTTTTTAGATGGCATGAAACACCAACATATGTGCTATGCTTTGATTCCTAGGAAAGATAAAGAAGGTAGTAGTGAAATGCTACTTGAAGTTTCAGATTTACTAAGGGAGTTTTGAGATATTATCTCTGATAATGTTCCAGATGGATTGCCACCAGTAAGGCAAATCAGTCATCAGATAGATCTGATTCTAGGAGCTAGTTAGCCTAACAAAGCTGCTCACAGGATGACTCCTACTAAAACAAAGGAGATAAATAGATAGGTTCAGGAGCTATTGAGGAAGGGCTTGATTCGAGAGAGCCGGAGTCCATGTACAGTACCTGCAGTACTTGCACCAAATAAGGATGGAGAGTGGAGGATGTGTACAGATTCTTGAGCTACAAATAGGATAACCATCAAGTACCGGTTTACTTTGCCAAGGATGGATGATCTTATGGACTGCTTGAGTGGAGCTCAGTACTTCACAAAGATAGATCTGAAGAGTGGTTATCACCAAATATGAATTCGAGAAAGAGATGAGTGGAAAATAGCCTTCAAGACCAAGGAGGGTCTTTATGAGTGGTTAGTCATGCCCTTTGGATTGACGAACGCCCCAAGCACCTTCATGCGTCTCATAAATGAGGTACTTAAGAAGTTCTTAGGAAAATTTTTTATTGTTTATTTGGATGATATTTTAATTTTCAGCAAGACTTTGGAAGAACATTTATTGCATATTCGTAGTATCCTTGAAAGGCTAAGGGAAGAGAAACTGTTAATTAATTTGAAGAAGTGTATCTTTGCAAAAAGGGAATTAGTCTATTTGGGGTTTGTTATATCACCAGAAGGTCTCAAATGGACCCAAAGAATGTAAAAGCCATCTTGGAATGGCCTACTCCAAGGTCTGCTACAGAGGTGAGATCATTTCATGGTCTGGTTAATTTTTACATGAAGTTTATTAAGAATTTCAGTGGCATATTTGCACCCCTAACTGATACAATAAGAGGGGATAGAAAAGAGTTCAAATGGACTGCAACAGCTATGAGAAGTTTTGAATTGCTGAAGAAGAAGGTGACAGAATAGCCTGTGTTGGCACTTCTAGATTTTAGAAAGGTTTTCCAGGTAGATTGTGATGCTAGTGGCAGTGCTATTGGGGCTGTATTAAGCCAAGAAGGTAAGCCTATTGCATATTTTAGTGAAAAATTGAATGATGCAAAGAAGAAGTATTCTGTTTATGATCAAGAGTTCTATGCAATAGTTTAGGCCTTAAAGAAATGGAGGCATTATTTATTTCCAAAAGAATTTGTTTTTTATACTGATCATCAGGCATTACAGTACCTAAATAGCCAAGGCAAATTGAATCAGAGGCATATGAAGTGGGTAGAGTTCTTGCAGAGTTATACATTTGTGTTGAAGCATAGAAGTGGAAAATCTAATAGGGTTGCAGATGCATTAAGTAGGAGACAGTTGTTGCTTACAGTAATGCAGGTTGAAGTAGTTGGGTTTCATGAACTCAAGAATTTGTACCCCGAGGATCTTGATTTTGTTGAAGCATGGAAAGCTTGTAAAGAACATGTTGTTGTAGATAGAACCAAGTGGTTAGACTATTTGATTCAGGATGGCATGTTGTTCAAAGGTAGTCAATTGTGCATTCCAAGGAGTTCCATGAGGGAGAATTTGAGTAAGGAGAAACATAGTGGAGGGATGGCAGGACACTTTGGTCAAGATAAGACCATTGCATTCTTAAAGAACATTATTTTTGGCCTCAAATTTCACAGGATGTGAAGAAGTTTGTACAGAGTTACCAGGTTTGTCAAGTTGCCAAGGGGTTTAGTCACAATACTGGCCTATATCAGCCATTGCCTATTCCATCAAAGCCATGGGAAGACATAAGTATGGATTTTGTTCTTGGATTGCCGAGGACACAAAGGGGTACTGACTGAATATTTGTGGTGTTTGATAGGTTCTCCAAAAAGGCACATTTCATTCCATGCCACAAAACTCATGATGTTGTCCATATTGCAGACTTGTTTTTCAAAGAGGTGGTAAGACTACATGGTCTTCCAAGGAGCATAGTTTCTGACAGAGATACTAAATTTGTGGGGTATTTCTGAAGGACATTGTGGAAAAAGTTAAGAACCGACTTGAAATTCAGTTCCACACATCACCCATAAACTGATGGCTAAACAGAAGTGGTAAACAAAAGTCTGGGCAATTTGATTAGATGTTTAGTTGGGGATAAGCCCAAGGGATGGGATTTGATTCTACCATAGGCAGAGTTTGCTTATAATAACTCTATAAATAGGAGTACTAGAAAATCACCATTCCAAATTGTATATGGGAGTAGCCCAAGGACTGCACCAGAGTTGAGGAAGATAGAACAAGGGGAGAGGACAAGTGCTGAAGCTGAGGAATTTGCTGAGCATATCAAGCGTCTACATGAGGAGGTTCAAGCACACATTACCAAGATGAATCAAGAGTATAAAGCTAGGGCTGATCAAAGCAGAAGACATAAGGAATTCCAAGTAGGAGATTTAGTCATGGTGCACTTACAAAAAGAAAGATTTCCAGTCAGTACTTACAACAAGCTGAGAATGAAGAAATTTGGCCCTTGCAAAATTATGAAGAAACATGACTCAAGAAATGCATATGAGGTGGAGCTGCCTAATGGTATTCACATTTCTCCCATTTTCAACATTGCAGATTTAATAGAGTATCATGATGATGGTGCAGATGAAGATTTGGTGTTAGAGCCATGTCTGATTCCTACTTCTAAGAAGGAGGATATAGAAGACATTCTAGATTATCGTGTGGGTAGGAGTACCAGAAACAGGTAGTATGAAGAGTATTTGGTCAAATGGAAAGGGCGATCGATCGAGGACTCAACTTGGATTTCAGCAGCTGAGGTTTCCCATTTGGGATTTCCTCTACCATTCATAAAGTGATAGGGTCACTTTTCAATCTACCCTGGGTGTCTGATGCAGGAGCATCCAGAGGTATAAGGGAAATCTTGTGTCACCCAAAAAAATATACTTAGACTTAGTTTCTGTTTCATGTGTTTTCATTTTTGGATACCCATTTGGGTCAAATAAAGGTTCTAACTCTCACAGTTCCACTATCAATGTGTTTGAAAATCCTGAAAAATAGGAGCATGCATTTGGGCCATCATTTTAGTGACCTAGAAGGTGTAAATTGGCCAGATGAATGTAATTGTGATTTAGAGCATTCCAAAAAAGGAATCAGGTCAAAAGGCCCCACGGTTTGAAAGTTATTGCAATTTTTTGAGTTTTGGAGAACTCCTAAGAATGCTTCAAAGTCAGGTTAGGGGCATTAAATGACCTTGAAAAGGGCCAAAAAATGGGAGATGAGTGAAGCTTATCCATAGGGCTATAGAGTGCTTTGAGAGCTTTTCAAAAATATAAATGGTTCATCAATTGGAGCTACGGTTCAAAAGTTATGCCTCCCAAAAGTTTGGTTACCGTTTCTGGATTCTTCTAGATTTGCACCGACTTCTAACGCAGCTTTTGGAACCTTCTATTTGGTCGGTGGATGCCTACTAGCACTTTCTAGAATGTACTCCTAGTCCTTAACCCTCCGGGGTCTATTTAAGGAGATTTTTGGCATTGTAAAAGGTAGTTCGGAGTAGAGTTTGAGAGGAGGTACTGAAAGGAGAAATTATCTCCAGATTTATGCTATTGTAAGCCCTTAGGGCATGTTTTGAAGTTTATTTTCTCTGTTGTGTCCCCATCAGTTATTGTAAGAAAAATCTGCTTGTGCTAGAATCAAATCCCATCCCTTGGGCTTATCCCCAACTAAACATCTCAGCAAATTGCCCAAACTTCTATTTGGCCGTTAGTCTGTGGGTGATGTGTGGAACTGAATTTCAAGTCTATTTCCAACTTTTTCCACAATGTTCTCTAGAAATACCCCACAAATTTAGTGTCTCTGTCAGAAACTATACTCCTTGGGACACCATGTAGTCTTACCATCTCTCTAAAAAACAAGTCTGCAATATGGACAACATCATGTGTTTTGTGGCATAGAATGAAATGTGCCATTTTGGAGAACCTATCAACCACCACAAATACTGAGTCATTACCCCTTTGTGTCCTTAGCAATCCAAGAACAAAATCCATACTTATGTCCTCCCATGGCTTTGATGGAACATGCAATAGCTGATATAGTCTAGTATTGTGACTACATCCCTTGGCAACTTGACAAATTTGGCAATTCTGTACAAACTTCTTCACATCCTGTGACATTTGAGGCCAAAAATAATGTTCTTTGAGAATGGAAATGGTCTTATCTCAACCAAAATGTCTTGCCATCCCTCCACTGTGTTTCTCCTTAATCAGATTTTTCCTCATGGAACTCTTTGGAATGCATAATTGACTACCCTTGAATAACATACCATCTTGAATCAGATAGTCTAACCACTTAGTTCTGTCTACAACAACAGCTTCTTTACAAGCTTTCCATGCTTCAAAAAAATCAGGATCCTCAGGGTACAAATTCTTGAGTTCATCAAACCCAACTACTTCAACCTTCATTACTATAAGCAATAACTATCTCCTACTTAGTGCATCTGCAACCCTATTAGATTTTCCACTTCTATGCTTCAACACAAATGTATAGCTCTGCAAGAACTCTACCCACTTCATATGCCTCTGATTCAATTTACCTTCGCTATTTAGATACTGTAATGCCTAATGATCAGTATACAAAACAAATTCTTTTGGTAATAAATCATGCCTCTATTTCTTTAAGGCTTGAACTATTGCATAGAACTCTTGATCATAAACAGAATACTTCCATTTTGCATCATTCAATTTTTCATTAAAATATGCAATAGGCTTACCTTCATGGCTTAATACAGCCCCAATAGTGTTGCCACTAGCATCACAATCCACCTAGAATAGCTTTTTAAAATCTGGAAGTGCCAACATAGGTTGTTCTATCACCTTCTTCTTCAATATTTCAAAACTTCTCGCAACTGTCGTAGTCTATTTGAACTCTTTTATATCCCCTCTTATTGTGTCAGTCAGAGGATATGCAATAAATGTTCTTCCAAAGTCTTGCTGAAAATTAAAATATCATCCAAATAGACAATAACAAATTTTCCCAAGAACTTCTTAAGTACCTCATTCATAAGCCACATGAAGGTGCTTTGTCAATCCAAAGGGCATGACTAACCACTCATAAAGACCCTCCTTGGTCTTGAATCCTACTTTCCACTCATCTCCTTCTTGAATCTGTATCTAATGATAGCCACTCTTGAGATCTATCTTTGTGAAGTACTGAGCTCCACTCAAGCAGTCCATAAGATCATCCATTCTTGGCAAAGGAAACTGATACTTGATGGTTATCCTATTTATAGCTCGAGTGTCTGTACACATCCTCTACTCTCCATCCTTCTTTAGTGCTAGTACTACAAGTACTGCACATGGACTCAGGTTCTCTTGAATCAAGCCCTTCCTCAATAGCTCCTGAACCTATCTATTTAGCTCCTCAATTTCAGTAAGAGTCATCCTGTGAGCACCCTTGTTAGGCAAACTAGCTCCTGGAATTAAATCTATCTAATGACTAATTTGCCTTACTGGTGGCAATCCTTTTGGAACATTATCAGAGATGATATTTCCAAACTCACCTAGTAAATCTGAAACTTCAAGTGGTATTTCACTACTATTTCACTACTACCTTCTTTATCTTTCCTAGGAATCAAAGCATAGCACATACATTGATGTTTCATGCCATCTAAAAACTTCCATCAACAAGACAAATATTAGCACTACTACATACCTTTTCACCTTCCTTTTTCATGGGCTTCAGTTTGTGGTGAAATCCATCCTTTTTTAGAGAGTATGTGTTTGCATGACCATCATTTACTGCATGCCTATCAAACTGCCACAGTCTACCCAACAATAGATGGAAAACATCCATTGGAATAACATCAAAGAGAACTTCATCATGGTAACTCCCAATTTTGAATTTCATTAAACATTGTTCACTTACCAGAACCTTATGATCATCCTTCACCTAGGCAATCCGATAGGGCTGGGGGTGTTTCTCCCTCTTGAGCTTTAGCTTAGAGACCATCTCCTCTGATACCAAGTTATCAGTGCTACCACCATCAATGATCACATCACAAAATTTATCCTCACACTTGCACTTGGTATGAAATAGACTCCTTCTTTGTCCTAGTTCAATCTCACCATTTAGTAGGACCCTTTCATTTACTAAAGTCTCTCCTCTTTCTGCATCCTCTAAATGTGATGACTATGCATCCTCATCCACATGAGTAACCCTAGCTTGACCCTCATCTCTCCTATCTATCCTTCCTTGTCATTGAGGGTATTCAAAGGCATGATGACCTTCTTCATTGCAATATAAATAGGTACCATGAAAGCCTCCTCTTCCTTGTCCATGTCCTCTACCTCTTTCTCTCTAATTTCCAAAGTCTTGATCATAGGAGCGGTTGAAACCCTTGTTCCTTTGGTTCCTGCTAGTACCCACATCTTCATTTTTCTTTTGAGTTTCATTTCAGCCTCTAGATGACCTACCACTACCCCTTCCTCCTTGACCATGCCCTCTTTTTCTCCCTTCAAACTTCTTATTTAGCTTCTCTTCAACTCATAGGGAAAACTAGTATGCCTCTTCAACGATGGTCATTCTTAGTAGACTTAATTCCTCCTGGATGCTAGGTCGCAACCCACTGATATAATGAGCAACCTTCTCCTTATTTTCTTTTGCATGCCCTGCTCTAATCAAAAGTCGGTAAAACTCCTCTGTATATTCTTAGATTAATTTTTTTGCTTTCTTTAACCCATGCATCTTCTTAAACAAATCAAGCTCATAATCAATAGGAATGAATTGCTTCTTCAATTTGTCCACCATATGATCCCACCTTGTGATCTTCTCCTTTCCTCTTCTATTTCTTTCCAATTGAACCTCTTGCCACCAAATTTTGGCATGGCCTTTCAATTTGGCCTTTGCAAACTTAACCCTATCTAGATCCCTGATATCCTCATACTCAAAGTACTCTTCCAGTTCATTGATCCAGTCGATCAACTCATTTAGTTTTAGATTTCTTGAAAATACACCCACATCAATTGTAGATCTTTTCCCAAACTTAGTAATGGCCCTAAAAAGTCTTTCCTCTACCTGATTCAGAACTTCCCCATCCCATTCCCCTTCTGGTCTAATTTCTTCTTCTTCATTATTGTCCTCACTTTCGTCACCTGTAGTAACATTTGTTCCTCTATGGAGCTCCTCTTGCAAAGCTTGTACCTACCTTTGGAGGGCTCTAACTTCCTCAGGATTAATAGCTCCAGCCCTTCCAACACACTCTCTTTATGGAGGCATCTTCTTAATTCAAACCCACAACCACATAATCCTGGTGCAAACTGCCTCACAGTCGGTGCTTTGTCTACACACTCAGGAAAACTAGGCTCTGATACCACTCAATGGGGACACAACCCAAGCACAGAATGGACACAACAGGAAAGGAAAAATTTTATTAACTATAAAAATATGCTAGTACACAAAGTGCAAAGAAAATAGACTTCAAAACAAGCCCTATGGGCTTACAATAGCATAAAACTGGAGATAATTTCTTCTCCCAGTACCTTCTCTCAAACTCCTCTCCAAACTACCTTTTACAATGCCAGAAATGTTCTTAAATAGACCCTGAAGGGTTAAGGATTAGGAATACATTCTACAAAGTGATAGTAGGCATCCATCGACCAAATAGAAGGCTTTAGAAGTTGCATTAGAAGTTGGCGCAAAATTAGAAGAATCCAGAAATGGTAACTGAACTTTTGAGAGGCATAACTTTTGAACCATAGCTTTGATTGATGAACCGTTTACATTTTTGGAAAGCTCTTGAAGCACTCTATAGCCCAATGGAGGGGCTTTTCTCATATCCCATTTTTTGGCCCTATTCGAGGTCATTTAATGCCCCTAACCTAACTTTGAAGCATTCTTAGGAGGTCTCTAGAAATTGAAAAATTGCAATAACTTTCAAACTGTGGGGCCTTTTGACTTGATTCTTTTTTTGGAGTTCTCTAAATTATAATTACAATCATCTGACCAATTTACACCTTCTAGTTCACTAAAATGATGGCTCAATTACATATTCCTTTTTTTTGGCATTTACACGTATCCCAAGGTGATTAAAAACTCTAACCAAGAACACTAATAGTGGAATTGTGAGAGTCGAAACCTTTATTTGACCCAAATGGGTATCCAAAAATTTAAAAAAAATGAAATAGAAACTAAGTCTAAGTACATTTTTTTGGATGACATAGGATTGCCCTTATACCTCTGGATGCTCCTGCATCATTTTGTATGCCTGAGCTTAGTCTTATGTAGTAATTAAATGTGACTACAAGTAATGTATTTTTTTCTCCATTGATCATGCTATAATATAAGGAAAGGATGGATAAAATGAAAGTAACCATGTTTTTAGTGCCTGGGTCATCTAGAGTCTTAGAACTTGTGTTTATTACCTTTTGTTTCCAATTGTAATCTTGTGTCATTGCATTCCATTTACGTTTGCATTTTTTTTGTAATTCTCCTAGTGATATTATAATTACTTGAGAAGTGTAAGAGGGAATTGATTCCTCTTTGAGGTTGTACTCCAACACTTGCTAAGGTTGGACTTGAAGTTTTCATTTTATTATTAAACAATTTCTTTAAACGTGATTTCAAAGAATTTCATATCTACATTTTTTTTGAGTCATTATTTATCCTTTTCACCTTGCATGATCAATGTGTTTATATCTAGAAAGGTTTCCTATATTTTTCATTTATGGAATCATTCTTTAAGTTTAAATGGTATATTGTAAACTATACCAATTTATTATAGAGTACTGTGGTTAAGTTATTTCTTGCAAAGAGGAAAGGAGGAGATCTCAGGTGTATTAAGTAGCAGGTAGAATCAAACATTAATAAAGTAATTGCAATTATAGGAATGTACATGGGTTTTTTAGTCAAGCGTAAATCAAAGTAATGATGACATGGGTTTATTAAAAGATGTGTACATTCTGCTAAATATATTTGTAGGTTTAAGAGAAGCATTTATCATATCCCTTGATAGTTTTGAATCATTAACCATTCATGGTTAGTATATTTCATTCATGGTTAGTATCTTTCTCTGTAATCTTGATTTTCTAGCTTATCCAATCAAAATTTTATATTGCAAGAGGATCATTTATTATACCAATCATGGTCTTTTTCAAAATATCAATCTATCTACTTATTTCTAGGACAATGTTTGAGTGCTTCCAATAATGTTGAACTTTTTTGCTCATATCTCTTAATTTTTCTCAAGTATCCTCTTTATAAAAAAATAGTTATTTGTCTTTTGTAGTTTTGTCCAATCCAAAAATTGTCTTCTAGCTCTTGGTAATGACTTGGCTACCCTATAGCTCTTGTTGGCTTTGGATTGAACTCCATGAAAATGATTCATGAAAGAGTCCCATTTATTTGAAAGCTTCAAAAATGACATGGAAAATATCTTTTTCTTATTACTTTCCTATATGTGAATGACAATTTTCATAGGCAAGAACACATACCCCAATTGTCATTAGTAAGATTACTCTTGGCAATTAATAGAGAACAATAATGATTATGAGATTGTTTGCATACAATGAATTTTTTTTTTTGCAATAATGAATATGACATTGAATTGTATTTGCATAATGTAAAAAAAATATGGTAATGGTTTTATTTTAATAATATAGGCGAGAAAATAATTGAATTTTGATTATTTATTTTATTTAATAAATATTTATTCAAAAGTTAAGAGTCTATGATACAATGGTAAATTGTGAGTATCTCATTTGAGAGGTCTTGGGTTCAAATCTACTCAAGCTCAACACATAATATTAATTAATCTCAACAAATAATAATGAATAATCTAAACTCTAGGCCATTGCCTATCAAAAGATAAATTAATTATTCATAATAATAAAAAAACAAGTTTTATTTTAATTTTCATTTGTTTCAAAGTTAAGTCTTTAACATGGATATATTTAATCATAGTTATAAGAAGAATAATTGGAATTTTTTAAAGATGGGGAGCTCTATCTTTCATAAAGAATTATAGTAACTTTTAAAAGAAGAGAAGCCTTCAATCTGAAACCTCTTCAACTAAGAAACAAGGATTAAGGCATTATCCATTTCAATAAATGTACTAATGAAATTATCTTTGTGTCATATTTTATAATGGTGGGACCTTGGTTTCATGGTAGACTTAATTAGAACCATTCAAATTCACTAATAGATTATACACCCATTAACAATTTTTAATTTAGAATTCTAATATTATTTATTACTTTTTTTAAAAAAATTATATTTTTTATTTATGAAAATACTCTAATATATGGATATAATGATAGCTTGGCTTAACTTACACATTCTTAGAATTAATAAATGATAAATTGTGTGGTCCCTACTAGTCTAGTTGTATCGTTCACTTTAATAACTTCTTCCTTTTCCTTAATAGAGCTTAGTTTCTAAGTGCATTTTTCACAAAATAAACTGACATAGTCAAAACCTCCTTAAATATTTTGATGCTAATAACAAAATCAGAGAATTATAGAAAGCAAAATTATAGATTATTATAATTATAATTATTTTTTCTTAATCTATTATGTTACTAGCATCAATACAAACATGCTTTGTTTAGAGGAGATAATATAAGACCCCTAGACACACAAAGATGATTTTAACCCTATTTTATGAAATAAGGTTTCAATCTCATAAGGTAGACATATTTGTTATTTGTTAACTTAGAAAATGCATGCCTATTTGAAATACTCTCAATATCTCAATAATGTATTTCTAAAGCTATGATTATAAGATTTTTAAAATAGATTATGATTATAATTTGAGTTTTTTAATCACAAGATATATATTATATTGTAAAAAAAGCTTTATGTATCCATTGCATTTACCTATTGTTCCTCCTTTCATGTATATGTTATCATAGAGTAGAATGAAATTACAAAAGTATCTAAAAAACTATACAATATACAAATTAGCTATTATATGTTTGAACAAAGGTAACTATTCATTATAACACAATATGTTCAACATCCATTATATGCTTGAATATTCAACACTTATTTATGAAAATTAATTTTAGGACCATTTTTCATTGATTTTATATTGGCACATTCTCTTTCTATTATCTTGATTATGAAATCCCTTTTACTTTCCCTACTAATCTATAATATCCCCACTAAGAGACCTATGATGAAAAAAAACTACACACTTAAAGTGGCTTTAAAAAAATAGCATGACCATGATTATGAAAGTAATATTAATTATCCATTCATGTCAAGAGGGAAATGGTAAAAAAACTTATCAGTCTCATGATATTATACTTCAAGCCTAATAGAATTTAGATAAACACTTAAACTCCCCATGGGTCTCCTAATGTTGTTACCTAAGAAGCAATACAACAAGAGTATTAAACATCAAGATTAGGAACTCAAAACCAAGTTATAAAAAAAAAGTCATCTCATTAAATTTTCAATGTTAAATTGCTATACAATATAGTTTGTTTCATCTATTATATTCCTTTATAAGGGGGTATAATCAATATTATAGATTATAATATAATGATAGACTAGAAACATCTGTTGGAGTTCCTTAGAATAACTGAGAGGGGGGAGGGGGGGGGGGTGAATCAATTATCCAAGGTCCAAATGTACAATTAAAACTTTTCACAACTTAGTGAACCCATATCCATAAATCATTTTCATCATGCATGCATCCATTAGATCATACAATCACTTAAACTTGTAAGTTACTATCAAGTCAACTTTGTAGAAATGTAAGCACAAAACAAATAGATTCAATAACACATTTGACATGATGATTTAATGTGAAAACCCAATTTGGGAAAAGCCACCAGTAACATGCTACTCATTCTCACTCTTCTGAAGTGATGCACTATGAAAGGCCAACCTTGTTAAAGGTTACGATGCACAGTGTTAAATGTGACTTGGTTAAAGGATTTCAATCACCCTATTAGGAGTGAGCCTTGTTAGAGGACATTATATCATTCACTTGGAATATCACCTAGCTAAAGGATTTACAAATGACTGTTAGGTAAACCTTATCTTGACAATTGGCTAATGAAGATATGCAATTATTGTCATTTATGGCAACACATGATGTACATGCTCATAGGAAACCTCAAAAATAAAGATAATTATATTTTGGTACTTAGAAAATTGTCTAAGTATGAATTTGGTATACAATAGTGTATTGTTTTGTTTGTAACTTGTTGTTGACATCATATTATGACTAGCGAAGTTAGATAGAGACAATATACATGTTGATGATGATGTGTATAACCTTAGAAGTCAGTATGGACTATACAAAAAAAAAAATATTCATGTTTGAAGAAAAACTAGATAGTGGATTAAAGGAAAGGAATTATTTTGTTTACAAAATAATTACTTGTCCAATATGGGCTGACATCCTAGATATTTACTCTGAGTTGGAAAAGTTTATTGTGATCTTAGCTGACCTAGTAGCAATTTGTGTGAAGGTGTGGTATTTATGAAAAGGACATCTTGCGATGAGAAGTGTAATTATGATCTAAGTTATATGAGTATGGAGATATGCAAACTTACTATGAAAGTGATATATGCAAAGTTTAGTGAAGCTATTTTGTGATCTAAGATCAAGCTAAAGATCAGAGATTAGTTGAGAAAGAAGTTTTAATACCTATATTTCAAAAGTCTTATTACTTGTTTGGGTAGTGAGCTCTTCTTATAATTGGAAGTGCATGTTCGGACAGTGGGCTCATCTTGCATTTATTGTACTACAACCCCTAACAAGGTTGAAATTTCCTAATAGGGGTTCAAAGTCTCCTAATCCAGACTCCTTATGCTGAATTTTCTCATTGACTCCTAATAGGTTCTATCCTCTAACAAAGAGCTTATATATCAGTATATTATCTAGTGGGTATCATCCTCACTAGGGTTTTCCCTTGGTTAGGGTTTCCCTAGTTAACAAAATATGGTGTTATGAGTTATCTTTGTGCATGGTTACTATTACTATTCAAAATTACTTTATTACTTAGTTATGTATGGTTTAAAGTAAGAAATAATATCCAATTGGAAACTAAAGTTTGTAGATTACTAATTCACATGCCTCCCCCCTCAACAATCCCTATTTCTAACAATTTGTATCAGAGAATGGTTACTTAGAAGAGACTTAACAACTTGAGTAAGATCCCTATGGATATGAAATAGTTGATGAAGAACCTTGAAGAGACACTTGAACAAATTGGTCTCCTTACTAAAGAAAGAGATAAGCTGAAGGACATATATGAAGACTCTAGAGTATACATTGGACAACTAAAGGAAAGGATTGAACATCTCAAATCCAAGCTTGAATATAGTGAATCTAAAACTAGTGATGATGATTAGTCAAAGCTAAAGATAGAGTACAAGACTTTCAAGCATGAATTGAAGATTACAAATCTGAATCTAACTTTGAGGAGTGATCCTAGCAAAGTTGGAATTGATTTGAAGACTAAGAATGTAGATCTTAGAGAAAGTCTAGCAAAAAAGACATTTGAGCTTGAAACACTAAAAGAAGATCATGAAGAAGTTCAAAAATAAAATATGATTGTGAAAGGTGAATTAACTTAGAGCAAGCAACAACTTGAGAAGCTTTATTCTAGCAGAGAAAAGCTTGATGATTCAATGTCAATACAGGGACATACTTATGATAAGACTAGTCTTGGTTATCTAATTAACATATCTACAAAGAAACCTAAGATTAGATTAGATCCAAAAGAAAAAGATAAATCTGATGATAAGATTGAATGTAGTCAATCCTCTGATAAACCTAAAGAAGTTGGACAAGACAAGGAAGTTGAGATATTGGATGAACTAAAGCAAGTTGAATTTCCTAAGGAAACTAGGTATGAATTTAGAGGTAAGTGTTTTTCATGCAATGCAATAGGTCATATGAAAAGACATTGTACAAATAAGTCATTTAATCATGTTAAGGACTTTCATTATCATAATTGTCATGCTATGGGTCATAAAGCAATTGATTGTAAGCAACCTAAATATGATAATGATAGAAGGAATAGTAGAATGTCTAGAAGTACTAACCCTATACATAGAAGAAGATCCAATAAAAGGACATTGAGAGAAGGAAGACCTTATGAGGAAAGAAGACAAGTTGTGTGTTATAAATGTAACAACTTTGGACAAATAGTTCAAAATTGTCATGCACTCGATGTGTAGTGCTTGCCTCTAGGTTGCATTTTTGTTATCATTGTTGAACTCTTTTAGGGCTAGTATTAAGTTGATGGTTAGTAGCATTGTTTTGAGACTATCAGATATTGTATTATGGATTCAGTTGATATGTGATGAGATTACTTAGACTCTACATTTCATGTATGCATGATGATTATTACATTATTTCCAGTTATTGATGATGATTAGTTAGATGGTTTATTATTACATGTATTTTTCTATGGATACTTACCCCATACTTGCATGTGTATGGTGTGCGTGTTTGTTCTCTTTATGTATGGCATTTCTGATGTGGTTAAGGAAGGGAGTCGTAGTCACCTGCTAGTCAGGATCTACATGATGCACCACTTCCTGCCATTGCCTATTTAGCTTAGCACACACACACACACACACACACACACACACACACACACACACACACACACACACACACACAGTATGTACACACATGGTTTTTATGTAGGTTGCAAGTACTGGGTATCGATTCCCTAAATTGCCAAGATGAGCATACCCTATCGCATTATCTCAAGGGTAAGAGAGGGGAGATAAATTCTCAAGTCCAAATCCTAACCCTTTAAGCCATTTGTCCTAATTGGAAATTAGGACAAGTATCTAGGCTAGGCACCCTCTGAATGCGTTGGATGATGTAATTCATGATATTAACCCTTTTGGTTTGATTTTGTATGTATTTTGCTATAGTGGGTTTTTTTTATTTTATTTAATGAGTCTTTGGTGTATTTTCTATTAATTAAGCCTAATTAAAAGATTAAATTAAAAATTTAATTTAATAAAAAATTAATATGGTATTTTAATATTTATTTTATTTAATTAATTAGAAAATTAATTAAATAAAATAATAAAATTTGAAGATAAAAGTTATAATTTTAAAGTTGGAATGTGATAATATTTATTTAAGTTAATAAATATTTTAGCAATTAAGTTTTGAAAATAAATGTAAAAGTGGAAAAGATATTAAATTATTAAAATATTCTAGATTGCATGATGTGTGCATGTGATTAAAATATAAATATATTAAGATAAAAAAAAGTGAAGTTATTAAAGTGAGTGCATGAGATTTAAAAAATTAATAAATTAAATTGAAAAGAGTAAAGTGAATATTAAATTAATTAATGTGCATTATTTTAATATTTATTCACATAGGAGTATGTGAACTCTCAAGATTTTTCATGTAGACAACACAAGAGTTGTAGTGCCTACCCTCGTTCACATCTTTTCTAGACATATTATTGTTATTATTATTAGACTATGATAGACTAGCTTTATGTTAATGGATTAGTGGTATTGTTTTGACACTATCAGACATTATGTTATGGATTCAATTGTTATATGATGAGATCATTTAGACTTTACATTTCATGTATGTATGATGATCATTATATTGTTTTCAGTTATTGTTGATGATTAGTTAGATGGTTTATTATCTCATGTGTTTTATTATGGATACTTACCCCATACTTGCATGTGTATGGTGTGCATTTTTTCTTATTGTATGGCATTTCTGATGTGGTTAAGGAAGGGAGTCGTAGTCACCTGCTTAGTCGAGATCTACACGATGCACCACTTCCTGCCATTGCCTGTTTAGCTTAGCACTATATATATTGTATGTACATGCATAGTTTTTCTGTAGGTTGCAGGTACCGGGTATCGACTTCCCTAAATTGCCAGGATAAGCGTACCCTATTATACTATCTCAATGATAAGAGAAGGGAGCTAAATTCTCAAGTCCAAATCCCAAACCCTAAAACCATTTGTCCTAGTGAGTTAGGACAAGTATCAGAGTTGAGTACCCACTGAATGTGTCGGATGACATATTTTGTGATTTTTAATCCTCTAGATTGATTTTGTATGAATTGTCCTATGATGGGTTTTCATATTTTATCTTGAAGGTCTATGGTGAATTTTCTATTAATTAAGTCTCAACAAATAGATTTAATTAATAAATAAATTATTTGAGAAAATTAAATATCTTGATCTTTGATATTTTGATTATAATTAATTAAAGGAGAATTAATTGAGAGAAAAGAATTAAATTAAATAAAAAAGAAAATTAGAAATTAAAATAAATAATAATTATAAAATACTAATAAATTAATAAACAAATAATAATAATAAAAGTTATAAAAATTAAAATAAAAGTTATAAAATTAAAAATGGGAGTTATAAATATTTAAATGGAAATTATTTAAAAGTAATTGGAGTTATAAGCTTGCATGAGAATTAACGCATTTCTCTATTTCTCATGTGTCAACAACATGGGAGTTAGTGCATCAATTAAGCACATGGTGTCTACAACCCTATGGCTCATCAAAGAGGTTGGAAAGGACACATGGTTAGTTGGTGACACCTTCCAGCTGTTTCTAGAAGCATTCTAGAGGTTTCCTGAGAGCTCTTTATATTCAGGCATCCTTAGAAGCTTAGACATAGCGTGGGAGCGTAGAGAGCAATTGGAGCATTGGAGGACTCAAGAACTCTAAAGAAGGGAGGAGCTTGTTTCTACGAGTTTTCTGAGGAAGAGCAAATTAGCATCAGAATTCGGGTAGATTCTTGTGATTTTACTTATGCTATTTCTGCATCTTGCTTTCCCTGTCTTCTTCGTGTCTTCCATATGTCTTCTGAGGAATCTCACGTTTCTATTATATGCATTCTCAATTTGAGTAGTTAATTTATTTGAGAATTCTATATGCATAGATCTGAAAGAACACGGGGCTAAGGTTGAGATTTATAGCCAAATCCATTAGAAAATTAATGGACTGAATCTAGAATATTTTATAGAAAATTCTTAAATTGTGAATATGTATATATATATATATACATCTGTTATGGATCTAATTTAAAATTTGAATATATATATATATTTATATATATATATATATACATATATATATATACATATATATATATATATACATATATATATATATACATATATATATATATATATATATATATACCTATGTATATTTAAATATAATGTATTAAGTCGAGCGAATGGTATAATCGCGGTACAAAATCTATACCGCAATTCTTATCGCACGAGAATGTTTTTAAAAATGTTATTATTGCAATATTTTTTTTAAAAAATATAATATTAAGTTATAGGGGCGGAGGAATCCATCCCCACCCCCACCAGCATTAAAATGACTGCAGAGTACCTGCGGTCGCCAGCGGTGATTAATATCACCGTATGGTATAAAAATTCAAAAAAAAACTTATTTCATTTGCAATATTATGATATTTGGATGTAAATTGCGATTTTCATATTTTGTTTGTTATAAAACGCGCTAGTAATAAATGTTGAAGTTATTCGATAAAACGCAAATGTTTATATATATATATATATATATATATATATATATATATATATATATATATATATATATATATATATATATATATATATAAATATATATATATATGTAAATATATATATATATATATATATATATATATATATATAAATATATATATATATGTAAATATATATATATATATATGTAAATATATATATATATATATGTAAATATATATATATATATATATGTAAATATATATATATATATATGTAAATATATATATATATATATATATATATATATGTATATATGTATATATGTATATATGTAATATGTAATTAATAAATTTGATAAAAGCTTAAAGAATCCATTTTGATAATGATGAATTATTTATTTGACTATTAAGATTGAATTAATAGTTTTAATTTATAAAATATATGAAATTTAATTGAAAGTTGGTGGGGAACGATTTTAATAAAATATTATAATTGGAAATTGGAGTTTAGAGGAAAACTTTTATCCATCCAAAAATAGTACATGGGAAAAACGTACAAATTGTTCCTTTAAAATTCTTTCTCTAAACTTGGAAACATAAACTGAGACTTTTACATTTGAATTCAAATTTAAAACTTAGCAAAACCAAAACATGTGTTTACATTGTGTATTCCTTATGCTAATGTTTTGGGTTTTGGGTTGACTAGTGTTGACCAGTATAAGATGTCTACCAGAGGCTTGGGGGTAATGTGATTGTGATGTTATGATGATGTTTTATTCTTGATCTTTATAAACCCAACCATGATTATGTGATGGAATGCTCTATGTATTGGTTGTGATTACTGATTGTTAAAGTTGAGATTCTTATGTTTGAGACCCTTGACTTAACCATTATTTTTGGTCATCGATCAGTTATCCTTGGTTATATTCTAGTTGCCATGATGGGACTAAAATGTGGATTTATTCTTAATGATATCATGTTGTGACATGTTTGACTCAACCATTTTGGAGTCTTCGATCAGTATGATTTTGAGATGTTCTTGGTTGCTTTTTGAGAACCAATAGATATGGTGACTTATTTGAGATATATTTTGGTTATTGAGAACCAATGGATACTTTGATTATCAGTGATACTTCAGTTGCCAATAAAGACCTGTTGTGGTCATGATTTTCTATGGATGTTGCTCATGGAGATTTGATGCTTTTATGCATATTTGATGATTTTATCATGGATATTTGATGATTCTTATTGTGGATATTTGATTATTTTATTATGGATTTTCTTTGATGATTTATGATACCATGAGCATTAGGGTAGGATATCTGCATGTAGTGTTGGGAAGTGGCTTGCAATGGGGGCTGGGGCCCTAAGAGGCTATCAGGGTAACTTATTGTAAGTTGGATGAATAAGTGATAACATTCACACCTAATGCTAACTGAATGAACCTAAAAAGATAAGAGTTTTGGTTCTAGCCCATGCCTTGAGTGCTTGTATAGGCTAGGATGGGAGTAGTGAGAACACATGGTTGCGACCTTGCATTCCATAGTATGCCTTGTCAGTATGAAAGGATACTAGTGGCCGCATGAGATCTGTATGGACTCGTGGAGTTTAGCTAACTACCAGGGTAACTTGTACGAGATAAATGCGATGACACTTTCCCGCTTGCATAGTAGGTTTCTACATGTCATTGTGTGCCTCTGGGAAGTAGATATTTGTTTTGTGATTGGAACCTTGAGTTAGTATACTTTTAGGATTCTTGGACTTTAGAGATTTGTGTTATGTGATTTTAATAGCCTGTTGGGACTTGAGATTATCTCCTCAGCACGGTGGGAGTGGACCACTTAGGTACCACACAGTCGGGTGGTAGTGTATTTTTCACTCTTATCATTTGAGATTCATTGAGACGTTGTGGTTAAAGCGTCCTTGTGATGGTGGATATGTATCCTTTCATTAATGATTGGCATATGTTAGATGATATTATCGTATGCTTATATTTGCATGTTAGATTACTTTCTACATATGATGTTGTATTTACTAGGAGTGACATTCCTACTATGTTAATGCCGATGATCTCTTCGGTGATTTGGGATGTTACGCATGGAGGGATGGCTAGGGCCCATGATGGTCTAATGATGCTATTAACGGTTGGGAGGAACTGTGCACTTAGTTTATTTTGTTTGATCTTTATGATGGATATATATGACTTTTATGATGATGTATCATGTGTATCATGTAATTATCTTTACTTTGATGTATCATGGATTAGAATAGGATGATGTACCTTATTTCACATATGTATATTCTTTTAAGCCTTCATACCCTGTGACATGTACAGTGGATGATTGAGCATTTGGAAATGTAATGTATGAACATTGGACTTATCATTATTATTTCATGTGGTTGTTGTACTAGATAGATTCATGTATGTAATTCAATGTTAAGGGATCTTAAAGAATGTAATCTGTTGTGTATGTTATGTTTATTCTTTAGTTGGACATTGCTATTACTTCCATTATTGTGAATAAGTTGTACGTGGTATTTACTTTCATGTGATTTCTAAAAACAAAAAAAAATGTTACCAAACTTAGTGAAATTCTAGATTAATTCTTTGGATCCCTTGGCGGGGCATTACAGGAGTTTGCACTCTAATTATGCACGTGTTGTCTACACCTAGGAGTTAGCATATTATTTGAGCACATGGTGTCTACAATATTCTAGACACCTCATCAGGTTCATCTTTTTATCATGGAAGTTATGTGCTTGGTTGTCATGCTTATCTCCTAGTTCTTCTAGACACATTCTAGATGCATCTTAGAGGCCTTTATATAGAGGTTTTCCTAGTGTGTATGAACAAGCCTACATGCATTCGAGAAGCTCATATGCTTCTACATACTCATATGCTTTTACAAGCTCGTATCCTTTGACATGGTCCTTTGCTTCTATGTCCTCATATGCTTTTACAAGCACTCTTAGTCACTCAAGGCGGTTGGTTCAGATTTTGGAGGATTTGCAAATGTTGGAAAAGGAAGGGATTTTTCTATGGACTTCTGAGGCATGGAAAATTAGCATCAGTATCCAGGTGCACTCATGATTTTTGCATATTCATTTTTTGCACTGTAATGACCCTGCTCAAATTTGATCTCAAAATGCTGATAAAGGCTCAAGAAATTTCATCAAACAACTCTCATACAAGGGTCATATGAATAATATAGTATTTTAGTTTTCTTTAATGACTCTTCTTCAATTTGCATCAATGAGAATCTTTTGCAAGAAGACTCAAAATTGACTACACAATGACCTAACATGAATGTGCAACTTATTTTGACAATATACAATGCATATATAAAACTAAAAACTACTTGCAATATGCTGTTACAACAAATAGTAATTATGAAAAACACTTTGGATGCAACCTATGATGGCGTTAATGCACTTATAGCCTAGTGGTATTAACACAAACACTTGGTATGCAAAATTATAACACTATTTATGTCAAAAAGTGAACCTACAGCCAATTGACATTTTGTCAAACAATTGGCATGCAAACTAATAAGTTGATCATGAATGATAAACACATATTCAATTACAACTATATCAAATCTGCAACTTATGTCCCCTTTATTGCACATAAAATGTCAACTATAATGCTAGTATGAAATGGCCAAGACTCTTGGCTTACATCCGCAAGAATAATGCTTAAATTTGTTACAAACTTTCACCTACAACCATACCTTCTAATAGGCATCTAAATGATAAGAAAAAATGCATGGAATATCCAAAGGAACTTGATTGTAGATGGCTATAATAATTTTCTTTTCTTTTTTGAATTTTCTTTTTTGGATTGCTTTTTTCGGTTTGCTTTTTTGGACTACTTTTTTTAGACTACTTTTTGGGACTACTTTTTCAGATTGCTTTTTTAGACTACTTTTTGTACTCAAATATTTTTTCTCAATGTAGCACAAATAGAAGACTGAAGTATCTTCCTCCCAGCTGCAATAATTAAAGTGATATTTTACACCCTCAAAATTGCGTACCAATTGAGAGTTTTCGTTCTCAATGGCCAGTTGTGACTACTACAGAAACCCTAGGCTCCACAATGCACATCAATAAACATCAACATCAACAACAACAAATCTGCCTACTGAGAATGAAGCCCAGGGTGCCTATTCATTCTTTTTTCTCCACTTTCTCTAGAAACTTCTAGAACATTATTTTATTTATTAAGTGACTTTATAAAATATTTTATAATTCAAGTCACTTTATTAAATTAATTAAATATAAAGTTACCTTTTTATATTTGTTTATTTGATAACTTTATAAATAATTAACTTAATACCACTTATTTATTTAATTAAAATAATTAATTAGTCATCCTCATAAAATATTCATTATTTTGGATAAGTTAATTAATTAGATTAATTAAATCAAATTACCTCCAAAAAAGGGACATGACATGCATGCTTTCTCTTCCTATCTTCATCATGTCTGCTAGATGAATGCTTGAATAATTCTTGTGATGAATGTTTAATTCAGATTTGCATGTTGATTCTCTCCTTGTGCAAAGAAATCAATAAGGAGCTCAAGTAGGATAAACCCTAGTTCCAATTAGGAAAGAAATTAGTTTTAAATCGAGTTTGGGTTCGAATTGTAATAGAATCGAGGATTTGATTAGACAAGGGTTTGTATTTTAATGAAGAATTCTAAGTTAAAATTTATAGTCAAACCTATTAAAAGAATTAATGGGTAAATTTAGGGAACAAATATTTTATAGGAAAATTCTTAAAATTGGAAGCCCTTTAAATTATGTATATGTCTCATTTTAAAATATAAATATATGTACAAATCTGCATACATTTTATATATATATATATATATATATATATATATATATATATATATATATATATATATATATATATATATTATATATATATATATATATATATATATATATATATATATATATATATATATATATATATATATATATATATATATATATATATATATATATATATATATATATAAGCAGTAGTGTTGATTGACAATCTACATATATATACATATATATATTTATATATAAAATTATTTAAACACTGCTTATAAAAATTCGAATATATAATAAAAAGACCTGATTCGCATATGAGAGAATCATTTTATGAAAAATGTTATTTGATAAAAAAAATCTTATATAATATTTGGGGAGGGACGAATTTCATACCCCCAACTTGCGAATGAAAGTCGCAGGGTACTTGCAACTGCAGAGTACCTACAACTGGCGACATGACAAAGATTAGTCACGGCACGACCATTTTATTAAAAGGAAAGCTGCACACATTAGTGTTCGGCAATGATTAATTTAAAATCACTTTTTGTTTGTTTAAGGGCACGGCTAGTAAGCCATAGTGATTTGGCATCACATGGCATGAGGTGTTTGGTGTATTAAAGGGTTGCATCACTTATTAAGCCGACGACATGTTATATGTTGCAGCAATAATACAATCGCTTCTAAGGGTTATTTTATTATACTGTTTAAATATTTTTAAACATATTTTAATAATAGGTATATATATATGTATATATCTAATATTAATTATTATTTGACATATATTAATGTTATATCATTAATGCTAAGGAAAGAAAAGTATTAATAATAATTTGTCAATTATTATTAAAAGAAGAGAGAGATATTAATATAGTTCTATTTAAAAATCTAACAATTAATTTAATTAAATTAAATTAAGATTAATTATTAGAGTACGTTATAAATCGAAGTTTTTGAATTATGCAATTATTGTTTCGATAATATTGGGTTCATTAGAATTGCAAATTGATTATTGGAATTCAATGGGTAAGTTATTTATTGAAGATCAAAATTAAATTGGGGGGGGGGGGGGGGGTGGTGGGGGGGGGTTAAACTTAATTGACCCAACTAATTAGATGGGTTATCCATAGGTTAGGAAAGAGTCTTCTCACTTGATAATAATCATTCAATTATTAGTTATGATATTAATAATTAAGTTATGCAATAGAGTCTTAATTGAAATGATTATCAATAATATGGATGTGTTAAGGAAATGTTAGTATGCATTGAAAGAATGATGAATGTGGTCATTGTAGATTTATTAATAAGATTCCCAATATAACTTGTTATTAAATAATAACAAGTCATTATTGAACTATTAATATTGGAGAATTGGATTATAGTTGACTTTTAACTTATAAATTATAGTTTTTTATTAATCAACTGATATTCATTGGGTTGTTGGTATGGTTATGTAATTATTAATTAAATTAATTAATTAGAGTTGATTAAATTTAGTTAATAATTAAGTTATGTAATAGAGTTGTAATTGATATGCTAATATCGATTCTTTTAACGAAGTTGTGAAGTATTTACATTGAAGTTCATAAAGTCTTATTCTAATGACTTGAATAATGACCTTAGGTATTCTAATGGTTGTTAGTGATGATTTAATCAAGAGACTTAAGTTTTAGTGATATTTAATTGAGTTTTAATTAAGAACTATTAGAATGATCTAGAGTGATGGATTTTGTACGTTATTAATTAATTTAATTATATGATTTAATTAAAATTAATTAATAAAGCATGACGTTAAAATAAGACTAGTTAATTTTGTTGTTATAATCTTCTTACTCGAAGATTGATAACTGGCTTTCTTATAATTTAAAAGAATATGATCCTTTGGTTTTGTTTGGAGAAGTTGAATTAATGATAAGGAAGAGTTATTCAATTAGTAATATTGATCTTAGCAAAATAAAGTGAATGATTTTGTTAAGTGTCAAATGATTTAATGAGTAAATATTTATTCTTCAGTTATTCTCATAATGTAATTTTAAATAATGGACAGATAATGTTATCAAGGGAACAAATGGGTGGACTTGTAGGTCAAATGATTAATCTTATATACTTGAAGTATACTTGCAAATGAAAACTGAAACCTCCATACTCAATTCAACTATGTAATTTTAGCAAACCAAAAACATGTGCTTGCATTGTGTTTTCTCTATGCTTCTTGTTTTGGGTTTTTGGGTTGACTAGTGTTGACCGGTTATAAGACGTCTACCAGAGGCTCGGGGGTTATGATTGTGATGTCATGATGATGTCTTGAACTCAATCTTTATAAACTCAACCATGGTAATGTGATGGTATGCTCTATGAGATGTTTGTAATTACTAATTGTTATTGCTCATTAGTCTTCTTGAGTGAAGCTGAGTTATATGTATTTGAGATACTTGACTTAACCATTTTTGAGTCATTGATTAGTTATCCTTGGGTTACTTTCTAGTCACCATGATGGGACTGAAATGTTGATTTATTTCTTTATGATGTCATGTTGTGACATCTTTTGACTCAACCATTTTGGAGGCTTCAATCAGTATGATTTTGAGATATATTTTGGTTATTGAGAACCAATGGATACTTTTGATTATCAGTGATACCTTTAGTTTCCAATAGAGAACTGTTGTGGTCATGTTTATCTATGGATGCTTTTAATGTGCTCATGGAGATTTAATGCCCTTTTTATGGATTATTCTTTTGGTATTTTTCTAGTCGCTTGTTTAGGACTGTGGCGATTTTGTGATTTATGATTCCATGAGCTTAGGGTAGGTTATCTACTTGTATTGTCAGGAAGTGGCTTGCAATGGGGGCCTGGGCCCTAAGTGGTTGCCAGGGTAACTTATTGTAAGTTGTTTTAATAAGTGAAAATATTTACACTAAATGGGGATCAAATGAACCTAATAAGATAATTGTATGTTCTCACCCATGCCTCGAGTGCTAGTAAAAACTAGGATGGGAGTAGAGAGAACACTGGATTGTGACCTTGCATTCCGTAGTATGCCTCATCTATACAACAGGATACTAGTGGCTGCATAGGGATCACTAGGGGGTCGGGGTCTATTGAGAGACTGCCAGGGTAACTCTAGTGTGATCCGTGCGATGACACTTTCCCGCTTGCATAGTAGGTCTCCTACATGTCTTTGTGTGCCTCTGAGAATTAGATGATGAATTTGTGATTGGAACCTTTGAGTTAGTATACTTTTAAGATTCCTGGACTTAGAGAGTATTTATGCTATGTGATTTTGATAACCTATTTGGGATTTGAGATTATCTCCTCAGCACGGTGGGAGTGTACCATTTAGGTTCCATGCAGTCGAATGGTAGTGCTTTTTCACTCTTACCATTTGAGATCTGTCTGAGATACCATGGCTAATGCATTCTTTGTTGGCATCTATCTTCATGTATTATGATTGTGGACATGTATCCTCATATTGATGATTTTTCATATGTTAGATGATTTTATCTTATACTTTACTTTGCATGTTAGATTTCTTTCTGCATATGATGTAGTATGATTTAGGAGTGACATTCCTACTATGCTAATACTGATGATCTCTTCGATGATTTGGAATGTTACACATGGAGGGATGGCTAGGATCCATGATGGTCTAATGATGCTATTTACGGTTGGGAGGAACCATGCACTTAGATATTTATGTTTGATATATGGTTATCTTTTATGATGATATTCATGTATGCTATATGGTTTCATTTATGTTATTGCATCATGGATTAGAGTTAGTATGATGATGTAGTTTATTTCACATATATATATTCTTTAAAGCCTTTCATAACTTGTGGCATGTATAGTGGATGATTGAGCAATCGAAAATGTAATTTAAGAACGTTGGACTTTTCAGTATTATATCATGTGGATGTAGTATTAGATGGAATCATTAATAGTTAGTTTAGATGTAATTCAACGTTAAGGGATCCATGATGAATGTAACCTGTTATGTATGTTTACTTTTAGTGGAATGTTGTTATTGCTTTCGCTACTATGTTATGAATGGTTTTACTTTCATGTTTAAAAAAAAAAAAAGCTACCAAACTTAGTGAAAATTTTAGGTTAATTCTTTAGATCCCTTGGCGGCGCATTACATGATGACCAAAAAAATCCTAGAAGAAGAATACCAGTGTGTCAATTATGCAACAACTTTGGACATAAAAAAAAGTATTGTGTCATGGAAAGAAACTTTGGAGATAGAAATAACAATGGAAGAAACATTAGAAATGATAGAAGTAATCATAAGAGGAACTCTAGAGCTAACAAAGACAATGAGGAACAAAGAAATGTAGCTAGTGAACTTTGAGAAGAATCTAATGAGGCATTTTTAAAAGGATGATACATCTTGAAAGATAAGTTAGATGATGGTGAGATAGAAAGATAAAAGTTAGTTATCGAGTTTGATTCAATTAAGTTGAATTAAGCTTGTTCATAGCACCAAAATTTGAAAACTTCATTTAGAGATAGAATTGTGGGTAACGAAGTTGGGAAAAGTTGTATCAAGATAAGTTTAGATAGTACCTAAGTTCACTTGTAATTTGGGGCTTATCTAAACTAATTGTGAAGGAATTAAGAGTTACTATTATTATAGAGAAAGTTAACTCTATAGCAGAAGATGAAAACTATGTTTTTGTAGAGAATTTCATGAAGCAAAGTCTTGAGGAGTTTTTTAATGATGAAAGAAAGCCATAGCAAACCTCAAATGGCATCTAAAGATTGAGTAGATGAACTTGAGTAGTTATTTGATTTCAAAATGTGATTGATAGATTTTTCATGTTTACAAAGTACACAATTAATGCAAGTTCAAGTTGATGGAATAATTTCATTATGAACACATCTAAAGTAGAGAGCACTCAGAATTAACTTTTTAAGGTGATTTCAAAGAAGCCCTATTTTAAGAATGAGGTACTTTATCAATTTTTGTAAAATTTATTCAATAAAAGTTCATATTTGATATAGTCATGGGTATGTTAGCAGTTCACAATGTTGAGAATGAGGAGAGACCAAAATTGAAGGTTGTTTTTGTGAAACCCATAGAAGGAAACCCTAACTTAGCATTATCCATTACTCTCAACAATGTAGTGCATATGGAAGATATAGGAAGTTATCTTAACAACAAGTTTGAATCTATTAGAACTAATTATATGAACAAGGATATGGAATTAGTTTTCAATCACAATATGACTGTAAAACCTAAGTTTGAACACTTGAAAGAACTAGACCTATTCAAATATCATTTCTACCATCAATTTGACACAAATTTGTGGACATAGATGATACTAAATAGAATACATGATGAGAAACTATGGATGCAAGATAGTGTAGTCAATATCTCAACTGACCTTACTCATGAGATAACTAGTCTTTGTAAACAAGGTAGTGTACCTATAGGTGAGAAAATGGTCAAGAAGAAAGTTGAGAGTTATACCAAATAAATTTATAATGGAAAGCCCATGGTGATTAGTACCATCAAGAAAGATGATGTAAGATTCTAGAGTAGAATCATTGCCTACTCTATATGTGCAAGTTCAAAGATTGGTGAATTGTTAGCCAAATTCATCTACGTAACCTACAAGATATGTATTAAGAAGGAACAAGTTAATCTTGGTGAAATTATGAGAATGCAACTACTTGAGAACCTAGAAAAGATCAAGAGGACTAAGAATTATGTGTTTAGATTTTAGTCACTGATTAATCACATATTCTTTCATGTTCTTAAAATATTTCCATATTTATCAGTCATAGAGATTATGAGTAGTGATAAATGTACAATGGAGAAGATCATAGAAGTATGCAAAAGACATCCAAAAGATAAGATATTGGATAGTGGGAACTTGATAATGAAAAAATTTCAAAATGAAACAGGATAGAGATTCAAAATTGCACCTGCAGTTGTAGATTGATTTAAGAAAGATATTTTTGTTATGGTTGATATAGATTTTACTTATATTGGATCAGTAGAACCTCGAGAAACATTTCTTGATTCCTTAGGTTATGAATTGAGTTATGAAACAAGAGAACTTGGATATATTGATCTATTGTTGAAATCAGAGAAGGACCAAGCAAAATACAAATTTGGAACTTTTGATGAGATTACCTAGTTAGCTCATCGGGCATCCTTGGAGAAGGCATCCTACAAGAAGATAGAAACTATAATGAAGAAAGCTTTATTAGATGTCGTTATGACTAAGAGTGAGTCACAAGCAGTTAGGCAAACCATTAGGAAAGGTATACTAAATATGAAACCTTTGAGAGTATCTATTGTAGAGACACCTTTTGAATAGAGCACTCCATATGCAGCAATGTCAGATGTGAAACCAAATGAGCCAAAAAGAACATTTAAAAAATTGGTGGAATTTGTGACCACAAAGACTAAATGGTTCGAGCAATGAGCTAGTGGACTAGGAAAGAGACAAAAGACATTGTTGATAATTATTGATTCTAGTGAAGAAGAAGAAGAAGAAGAAGAAAAATAATCCAAATAAGAAGACAAGGTAAACACTTCAAAATAGTTAGCAAGAAAATCTCGGCAACCCTAGAAGTCAAAGATAGAAAAGATAAATGCAACTATTGCTAATGAACGAAACTTTGTTTAGATGAACAAATTATATGATTTGTATAAAAACTTTGAGAAAGATGCCAATAATCTAAAACTAAAGGTATGGATAGTCTGAAAGAAAATTTTGATGATTGCATGAAGATTCTATCAGCTTAAGGTAAAAGGACAATAGTTTCGACAGTAGTTTTTTGATAATTTCTAATATCTTAAACCTTTGTTATTGATGTCAAAGGGGGAGAAAATGCATGAGAAAATTTTATTTCAAGTAAAGAAAAGATAGTATTGTAAATGTATGAAATCATATTATAAGGGGAGCATATGTAAAACAAACAAGTTGTAATGCTTGTAATGTTACTATATTATTTTTGTTAAGTTTTTGTTACTTAGCCAATTTTCCCTATTTTGTAGCCATCAATGCCAAAGGGGGAGATTGTTGACAATTGGCTAATGAAGATATGTAATTATTGTCATTTATGTAAAAACATGATGTACATTCTCATAGGAAACCTCAAAAATAAAGATACTTAGCTTTTGGTACTTAGAAAATTGTCAAAGTATGAGTTTGGTATATAACAATGTATTGTTTTGTTTGTAACTTGTTGCTGATGTCATATTATGACTAGAAAAGGTAGATGGAGATAGTATACATGTTGATGATATTGTGTATAACCTTATAAATTAGTACAGACTATATGAAAAAGAGATATTTGTGTCTGAAGTGAAACAAGATAGCTGAATTAAAGGAAATGAATTATATTTTTTACAAAATAATTATTTGTCCAATTAGGGCTAACATCCTAGAAGTTTACCCTAAGTTGGAAAATTTTATTGTGGTCTTAGCTGACCTAGCAAAAATTTGTGTAAAGGCATGGTATCTATGCAAAGGACATCTTGCAATGAGAAGTTTAATTGTGATGTAAGTTATGCAAGTATTGAGATATGTGAACTTATTGTGAAAGCAATATATGTGAAGTTTTGTGAAGCTATTCTGTGATCTGAGATCAAGATGAAGATTAGAGATGAGTCAAGAAAGAATTTATAGTACCTATATTCCAAAAGTTTGATTACTTGTTTGGGTAGTGAGCTCTTCTTGTAATTGGAAGTGCATGTTTGGGTAGTGGACTCATCATGCATTTACTATACTACAACCCCTAACAAGGTTGGCACAACTCCAAATAGGGTTGGAATCTCCTAATAGAGACTCTTTATACTAAATTTTTTCATTGACTCCTAACAGGGTCCATCCTCTAACAAGGAACTTATATATCAGTATATTATCTAGTAGGTATCATCCCCACCTGGGTTTTCCCTTGGCTAAGGTTTTCTTAGTTAACAAAATATGGTGTTATGAGTTAGCTTTGTACATGGTTACTATTACTATTCAACATTACTTTATTACTTTGTTATGTATGGTTTAAATTAAGAAATAATATCTAGTTAGCGACTAAAGTTTGTAGATTACTTATTCACCCCCCCTTAGTAATCCCTATTTCTAACACCTTAATCCAAAGGATTTATACTAGACTAGTACAATGATTAGAATGTAATAGTAAGGCTTGATATGGTAACAACTTACAACACACTTTTAGATTATAGATCTTTGTTTCATTCATCCATTCTGCTTGATTTTCACACACTTCATCTCTGACAGCTTGTTCACCCTTCAAGCATCCATACCCTTAAGCCTCTATGATTTGATTGTCAATTTAGTCTCTTCTCTTAGGTCATCAAATGAAGCAATACCTTAGACTCCTTGTCTTCCTTAGGTTCTTGTACATGAAAACCTTTTATTCTAACCAGCCATCTCCATAAATAGAAAATTAAGATATTTTTTCGTTCATCCTCCTTCATCCATTTCAAGGTTAGGTTGGATTAGGTAGATTTCAATGAATCTACCCATCATTTCATTTCATTCCCTTATAGTGACTTCTCCTTCAATCCTCTTTGAATTCACCTCAAAATGGTTCATCTTGAATTCAATGCCACTAGCTCATCAAGCTTATCTTCTTCATGGTTTACACAATCCAAGAAATCAACCTTATTGGCTCAAATTCATCGAATTCATGATCTTTCTCATAATGCTAACACTTGGCATTAACTTTCTTCTGATTCTCAACACATATTCCTTTTATCAATATCTACTATCAAAACACTTAGCATGAACTAAAGTTTACTGGTGTTCGGCATCAACTAAACTTTACTCAACTTACATTAAAACTAACTTTGCTTGGCTCCAACTGATTTTTTGCTTGTCTTACACTAACTTTTTTTGGAACCTATTGTGTAGATTGTTAATCTTGGTAGACTTACTTCATTTAACTTGTTCTTCTGAACTTAATCACTGCATCCATCCTTTACAACAATAAGTAGATTATCAATGCACTATAATATTATTATCTTAACTAATCCTTGTATTCCTTGACCATATCATAACTCAACCTTTCCTCTAGGTGCTATTGTTACCTCATTTGATCAAAACCTCTTCATGAATCAAAAAAATGATAGTACTCAAATCATCTAAGCAATTGTCTTACAACAAGTAGTAGGTTTGACATTAGTGACAAAACAATAATTGAAACACATATTCATACTTGTATCAATTTGTTTTCAACATCTCCATGAAAAGAACAAGTACGGAAAAGTGTACCCTTCTAAAACGTAAGTATCTATTTCAAGAAACATAAAAAGAACCACAAATGACACAATGGCTAAAAAATAATCCATTATAAACCAACAAGTAAGCATGACACATCAAAGTTATTATTAGATCAACACTTCAGTATGATAAATGGAGTATGTTAATAAAAAATAAGAGAGAAAGAAACATAAAAGTGAACAAGTTACAAAGAGGCTTATAATAAGTTGTATAGTAAGCATAATTCATCAATAAAGTACTTTTTAAAATTATTAGGACTTGCCTCTAGGGCATACTACTAGTATAGATAGTTTAAATAAATCTATCTAAAGAAATGTCGATAGATATCCACTACAAAATAATTATAATTTAATTTACTACATCTAAATTTATTTATGTTTCCTTTATCTCCATTTATTTAGTTTTTAACTAACTTAAATATTTTAATTTCTTTAAAAATTGATGATTTATATCTCCAAAGATTATGATTTAAATGGATATTTTATGTGGTATTTATTAAATTATTTTTTAAATTATATTCTATTTATAATAAGATTTAAATTTTTGAGATGTAGATGGTTGTCAAATTTAACATAGAAGAATAAAAGTTAACATTAACATGCTCAAACCATCCCACTCGCCCATTATGCCATTATAGAATGCCTATCAGCATTAATAACTTCAACTCCATGAAAATATTTGATGAAAGAATCTCATTTATTTGAAAGCTTCAAAAATGAAATGGAAAATATTTTTTTCTTGTTGCTTTCCTATATGTGAATGAAAAATTTCATAGGCAAGAACACACGCCCCGATTGTCATTAGTAAGATTAAGATTAGTCACTAATAGAGAACAACAATGATTATGAGATTTTTTTCTTACAATGTAACCTACAATAATGAATATGACATTGAATTGTATGTACATAATGTAAAACAAATATGGTAATGATTTTGTTTTAATAATATAGGCAAGAAAATAATTGAAGTATTTATTTTATTTGATAAATATTTATAAATAAAATAATTATTCAAAAGGCAAGAGTCTATGGTACATTGGCAAATTGTGAGTATCTCAGCTGGGAGGTCTTGGGGTCAAATCTACTCAAGCTCAACACATAATATTAATTAATCTCAAAAAATAATAAATAATCTAAATTTTAGGCCATTTCCTATCAAATATTAAAGTAATTATTGACAATTATAAAATATTGAAAAATGGGTTCTGTTGGCCTCCATGGTCTTTAAATTCACAACAGAGTGTACGGAGGTAAGTTGGTTTGAAACATGATTAAAAAGCCAAATAGTACTTTCTTGGTGTAAGATTATGCAAATGAAGTATTTGGATACCATGGATCCTATTGATATCATATCCACATCTATTCTCCTGCAAGGTTCTGAGGTGTGGAACATTATTGCTAACTTGAGAGAAATTATTGTTGGAAATATTCAAGACTATGCTAAGTTACTAAGAGGGGAGGGGTGAATCAGTAACTTTGAAACTTCTATCAAATTATGATCTTAATTGTAATAATTCAATAACCATTTAATTTAATAAATTAGATCTAACTACATGCATAAGAAATGGAAAACATTCATGGTACATGAACACAATAATTTGGTGACCTAGAAACCTTCCAAATAAAAGTAAAACTAGGGTGAGGATGATACCCACAAAACTTCAATACTGTAGCATAAAGTTGGCCTATTAAGGCTTACAATGATCACTTCTGATGATCTGCCCTATTAGGAGAAATTAGGACTACTAGGTCCACCTTGTTAGATGATTTGCAAACATACAATGAAGTGTGCACTCAATAAAGAGATTTGACAAAAGACAGTTAAGTCTACCTTGTTAGAGGATTTGAATTGGTTAACCTATTAGAATGAAATAGCTAATCTCTGGCTTACAATTGATTTACTGATAGAGATTTTTTGAAGTATTGTTCACCTTTATGTGATAGATATGACTTTGCTACTCCTTTGTTGATATGGCCTTACAATATACTTTGCTACTGATTCACATTCGCATGCATACATACATACATTCATCTATTCATTCCTTTTCACACATTAGATATGATACAATACACTATATATATATATATATATATATATATATATATATATATATATATATATATATATATATATATATATATATATATATATATATATATATATATATATATATATATATATATATATATATATATATATATATATATATATATATATATATATATATATATATATATATATATATATATATATATATATATATATATATATATATATATATATATATATATATATATATATCAATCCAATTTTACAAAACTACATAGTTAGTCAATATACAAGTTAACACCAATATGACAAAGTCAGCTGAAATGAAGACACTTGAGTTCTAAAGATTGACTTGGCAAAGTTCTAATACATGATGTCCACTATCATTACTCAACATCATCATGCATTTGATAGAAGTAGAGGCTCGATCCATAGTAATCATCTCAGAGTAATCTCAAACTCGATCTACAGTGGTGACTCAGTAGATACTATGTAACTTGGTAGAAATTGAATTACACATTTACCATACCTAAACTCGGTAAACACTAATAATCACATAGCTATATTAATACTATCTTCACTTCTCATGAACTATTGACTTGGTAGAAACTACGAAGCTTGGTAACCACTAGGATTTTTGGTAGGAATTGTAAAGCTTGGTGGCTACTAAATTACATGGCAAACATTGTAGACTATTCAATGAGCTTGGTAGCCATATAGAATTTGAATAAGTATTGTCACTAATAACAAACTTGACTTAATGTCAACAATCTCCCCCTTTGGCATTAGTCACAAAAACACTTATCAACCAAAACTTATATACATCATAATGTGATACTGGCTCGGTACTATTTTTGAGATTTTTCAAATTTTATCTTTCCTTTCTTTCTTTTGCATGATTCTCCCCCATGCAATATTCATATTGTTTTTCATATATACACACTGTCTCTCCCCCTTTTTGATAATAATGCCAAAGATTTATTCAAAACTTATTTACACAAAGACACCAATATAAGAAAGAAACTCATAATGTACCTTAAGTATGAGTGCTAAAGTCTTATCCCAATTTTCTTACAAAATTTTGCATGTATGTAGAGCAACTTGGACTTCTACAAAGAATTCTATCATATGATCTGCAATTGAGAAATTGTTGTCATGGATCAATGTTTTTAAGTAAACAAAGTGTTTCTACATTGTGTCCATGATGGGAAGGATCATATTCTAGATATCTATTAGGGAAGACTGGATCCTTGCTTCTTCTCCCAACAACTCTACCTACATATCTGACAAGAATCTAATTTTCATATGATGTGCAGAGCTTGACCTGTGGTCATGTTGCAACTATTGTGCACTAGCCTTCAAATCTTCATCAATCTTTGTTAGTTTTCTCTTTATTTCCTTTGTGAACTTGGTAACATTACATAATTTTCCAAAAAGTGATATTACATTTGTGCAAGATTTTTCAAGATTAGTCAAAATTGATGAAAGATCCACTTGCTGAATGGCAATTTGTTATCAAATTTCTTCTTCGCTTTCTCAATCAATTTGTTTTGACCACTGAGTCCTCATTAAATTTCTAGACTGCTTCTTCTAATTGAGACAAAATGTGTTGAGAAGTATCAACATCAACACATATAACCTCACTCAAAATATTCTTAGCACTTTCTATGATTTTATATTCTCTATCTCTTTCCTCTCTTAATTTCTTCTATTTCACTTTCTTTTGGAGGAGTTTACTAGCTATTTGCAATTGATCTACAGTGGCATTATCAAAATCCCACTATGGAATCTCAATCTCCTCATCTAGATTAATGTCCTCCTCTATCTCCTTTCCACTCAAAATTATTATACTTGGTTGAGCCTTAGGTTCAATTGCCTTTGTACATACTAGCTTATAATTTGGAATGGAAACAATAGTAGAGATAGTAGGACTAGTAGTAAAAATTGATATAGTACTAACAAATGGAATATTGACTAGGATGCTTACTAAATCAAAAATTGATATACTTACAGAAGTATCCAAAGCTATAGAAAACAAAATTGTAGAATCCAAAATTGTAGAACTCAAAACTATACTTATTGCTAAAGAACACAAAATCATAGAACATGTTGTACTCACTGCTAATGAACTTGACTCAGGAATTGAAGAAGACGGAGGCTGAAACTTGGTAGATGAAGTAGTAGACACTTCCATTGGTGATGTGTTGAGCTATGGGGGAGCAATGAATGATTGGACATTTGATGTATCTACTATGGTTACAATCAAACTTGTTGAAGTTGTCTCTAAACTTGACATAGCTACTAATTTTCTTGGAGAATGAGGAAGTGAGGCAATGACTACTACTACTATCTTCATAGGATTAGTCTCCTCATCATCTTCTTTGACTTCCTTGATGGCTTCTTCCTCTTTATCTTCTTCAAATTCTTCATTGTCAAACTATATTGTCTCAAAGTTTGTTCCTTCTTCCTCATCATCACTATCGTCATCCTTGACTTCTATTGGAGAGTCACTCTCTTTATGCAAGTGATAAATATTCTTCCACATGTCTATAGCATTCTTGACTACATGCTCTATATATTTTAATAGGATTAAACAAGTATTGAATCTAAGAGTCATCTTGTCTTCATTTTTCTTCATAGACTCTTTTAACTCAGCATTGGTAATGCTCAGTAACAAATGCCTCAAGGTTTGTTCATAGATATCTTTTGTTGTCTACATGGTTGAGTCCCATCTTGGCTTCAATCTCTCTAATAGATCATTAGAAATCTAGGAGGCTATCTGATCAAGGGAATACTTCCATTTTCCCATCTTGGTTAGCACCAATTCTTCAATCTACTTCTTCTCAACCTCTATCATGGTCTCATACTTTAGTGATTTGAAGTTGGTTATTCTTGCACCTTCTTCCATTTGTTTCATTTTTTCTTGGAAGGTGAGAGGTGGCTTGCTAAACACAACTTCACTACCTTTCTTTCTGGATCTCCTAGTAAACACTATAGTGGATGGCTCGGGTGGCTTGGTGATGATCACATTGCCTTTCTTCTTTACCAGCTTTTCTTCCTTCTCTGGATCATCTTCATCCTCTACATCATCATCATCATCTCCCTTACCCTTGGTCAACAAAAGAGGTGTGATAGATTTGTGATTTTCTATTCTCCTCTTACCTTTGTTAACCACCTATGGAAGCTTGATTTCAAGCTCTATCCTTGCTTTAGCCTCATCATATGTTCCAAAGTATAGTGCCTTTGGATCAACAGCTTTTTTTATCAAGGCTTCAATTATGTCTTTTGCTTCATCAATGTTCACCTCATAAGGAAGAGATTTTACCCATAAAACTCTTGGTTTTACTGCCTGAATGTAGACTTTGTCACTGTCTACCATGAAAGAAACATCTTTGTAATCTTCAACCAATTTCTTGGGAATCCTAAATTTGTTATTCATTTTCTCCTTGAAGACATCAAAGTAGTTATCCATTATGTTGACAAAATTCTCACCCATATCTGCAATATATTCATTAATCTGATACAAAATTGTCACATCCTTTCTCCATACAACTTTACCTTTAGAAGGGAAAAACTTTTGAACATAGAAGAATAAGCATGTCAATAATGAACCAAATTTATAAGGATTTCTCTTGGATGCCTTTATACTTTCCATGTTTTTGTTAAATTGTTTCAACAACAAGTATGCAAGATCAAATGATAGATTGTTCTTCATGATTTTGAATGCCAAGTCTACTACTTCACGTGACACACTATTTAGATGACTAGAATCATAGATCTTGTGAGCTATTACATGTATGCCAAATTTTAGTTCTACATTTGTTACACAACTAATCTTCATGCCTCTTCCGTCCCACTCAGCTAGGGTTTTCTTCTGCAACTCTACTTAACGTAGGGTTTTAGTAGCTTTGGCTTTGGAAAGCATGGGAAGACTAATGATATGATGAATCATCTTCTTAGTGATCAAAATAGTTGCTCAAGCCATAACTAACCATTTTGAACTCAGCTTACGATGAATCTGATCCATTTGATTTTGAAACTCTAGGGAAGGTGGGGAATGTAGATTAAACCCTTATCTTCCAAGTGTTTATGTTTGAGTTTAAGAACACCATTCACACATAATTAACCTAGGGCATCATCCATCTCTAGGGTTCTAATTTATTGAATTGCACACTTAAAATGAGTACAAATATTGTTAATGAGTAGTACCTTAGGAGGGATTTGCGATTGCACTCCATTTGGATCAAGGGATTCTACAATTTCTAGTACAAGTTTGAAATCTAGTGGTTTCCATTTGACTCCTTAGACCAACATTTCTGACCCTTTCTTTGCCTTGTTGGTACTATTTTATGCTACCATGGCTACTTGGTAGGTGATGGGAAACTTTAAAAAAATTTACTGCAATTTTTTTTGCTCAAAATCACTTGATCACTCAGCAATTCACTTGATCACAATAACACTTTTAAAAATTTTGATGAAAAATAAATTCTATCTCCTACTCTTTTGATAACATTTCCCCATTAATGCTCAGTACAAAATTATCATTATGTATGATAGTATGTGTCAGTATGTGACAACCTGTCATCCACTATATATTCAGATCACTCAGTGAATGCTTCATAACTTAGTAACCAAACATGTGTGACTAGTTACTCTCGACCTTGCTTAGTAAAGTCCATGATCCAACCTTACTTGGTAGACAAAGTAACTCGATGATAACTGATGCTAATCTTTTGTGATCCCTTTACATCTTGAATACTGATTTGGATCTTTGGTTCCTTTCAATTTTGGAACTATTTGGATGTGATCATTATAACACAGCTCTAGTTCTTGCTTAAGAACTTAGTTGGAAATGGTGGAGTCATCTACTTCTTGAGTGACATGACCATCATTGCTTGGACTTGCTTCTTTAGTGCATTTAGGAATCTATTGCTACCTCATTTTATTTTTGATGTTGTTTGCCTTAGCTTTCTTTTCATCTTCAATTCTAACTATATTCATACAATTCTTGGCTAGATGACCAAGTTCTGTACAAGTGAAACATCTTATGGTGGTATCTCTTTTCCTTGTGTGATGTTTAACATAGTTCATGCTAGTGTGTCCATACTCTCCACAGTAATGACATCTGCACTAGGTGTTGTAGTCCCAACCAAATATTGCTTTCACAATTTGCTTTGTTGGATTGAATATCTTGGTTTTGTAGTCTAATGTCTTGTGACATTGTTTCTTTTATTTGTGACACTTGCCTTCAAATTTTGGTTTCTTTTTACATTCATTAGCCTTGTGAAAATGCTAATTACAATTGTAACATTTACCATTGAATTTTTCTTTACCATTACTCCAACATTTTTTTGATGTATGACTTATCTTACCACAATGATTACAAATACATCTTTGATTCCTTTGAGCACGTTGTTGGGAGGATTCACCTTCTTCTTTGTATCCAATTCCTACTTTACCCTTTTGTCTATAGAGATTATGCTCATTCAATTTATTCAATTGATTCATATCTTCTTGGGATTTCATCATTCTTTCATTGATTTTCATTTTAGTGTTTAGGTCATTCTTCAATCTTTCATTGACTTGTTTTTCAGATCTTAGCTCACTTTTGATTCTCTCATTGATTTATCTGTATGAATTTAGATCATTCCTTAATCTTTCATTGATCTATCTTTGACTCATGATTTCTTCATTTTCATTGGAGATTTGATCTATAAGATCTTCATGTTGAATGGATTGGTTCTAGATCTCATTGTTTCTTTCATCCATTTCTTCTTTCATCTTGTTTCTTTGTTCCAATATTTCACATAGCCTTATTAAGTAAATTTCTTGTTCTCTTTTGAGCTTTCTTATTTCTTCTTTTCGGGAACCATTTTTCTCTAAGAGTTCTTTGATTGCATCATTTGCTTCATCTAAGCTGCTTAAAGAAAAAAGGTCTTCAATCTTCTCTTCAATGTACTAGTGATCATTCATCTGATTTGCAAGTTCCTTTCTTCTTTTCAAGGATTGGAAAAGTTGCTCCTTGGCTTTCTTGAGTTGTACAATGTTCATTTCTAAATCTAGCTTTTCATTGTCAATTGCCTTCTTAAGTCTAAATATCTCCATTGTCCTTGACCTTTACTCAAGTTATTAAGCTTTATCCTAAGAACCACAAATGCTTTGATAACAATTGTTGGAAATATTCAAGACTATGCTAAGTTACTGAGAGGGGAGGGGTGAATCAGTAACTTTGAAAATTTTATCAAATTATGATCTTAATTGTAATAATCCAATAACCATTTAATTTAATAAATCAGATCTAACTACATGCATAAGAAACTAAAAAAATTCATGGCACATGAACACAATAATTTGCCAACCCAAAAACCTTCCAAATAGAAAGTAAAACTATGGTGGGGATGATACCCACAAAACTTCAATACTGCAACATAAAGTTGGCTTGTTAAGGCTTACAATGATCACTTCTAATGATCTTTCCTATTAGGAGTAATTAGGACTGCTAGGTCCACCTTGTTAGAGGATTTGGAAACATACAATGACATATGCCCTCGGTAAAGAGATTTGACAAAATATAGTTAAGTCTACCTTGTTAGAGGATTTGAACTAGTTCACTTGTTAGAATGAGATAGCTGATCTATGACTTACAACTGATTTGTTGATAGAGATACTTTGAAGTACTGATCACCTTTATGTGATAGATATGACTTTTTTGCTCCTTTGCTGATATGGCCTTACAATATATTTTGCTACTAATTTGCATTCGCATGCATACAAACATTCATCTATTCATCCCTTTTCACACACTAGATATTATACAATACATTATTTATATATATATCAATCTAATTTTACAAAAATATAAAGTCAGCCAATATAGAAGTTAACACCAATATGACAAAGTCAACTTAAATGATGACACTCAGGTTCTAAAGACTGACTTGGTGAAGTCCTGATAAATGACATCCATTGTCATTACTCAGCATTGACATGCATTCGGTAGAAGTAGAGGCTCAGTCCATACTAATCATCTTAGAGTAGTCTTGAACTTGGTCTATACTGGCCACTCGGTAGATACTATGTAACTTGGTAGAAATATAATTACACATTTACCATACTTGAACTTGGTAAACACTAATAATTACATAGCTTGGTTAATACTATCTTCACTTCTCATGAACTGGTAACTTGGTAGAAACTACAAAGCTTGGTAACCATTGGGCTATTTGGTAGGAATTGTAAAACTCGATGGCTACTAAATTACATGGAAAAAACTATAGGCTATTCAGTGAGCTTGGTAGCCATACAAAATCTGAATAAGTGTTGTCACTAGTAACAAACTTGACTTAATTTCAACAATTATTGAACACTTTGTATCATGGGAGATTAGTAATGGTCAAAGGGCCCAATTTTGGGAAGACTCTTGGAATAGTTTATCCCCACTTATTAAGATCCCCAAGTTTGCAAAGGAAATACAAATTTCCAAAACCATCTAGGGGGAAAAATTCATTATGTCAATCATGTGGAACCTCACTCTCAACTAGTCATATGGAAAGATCCTAGCCTACTCCTTATCTCTAATCTCAGTGCTTAAGTTTTTAAGGAAATTCTAAAAGATAGATAAGTCTTCTTCTAAAATTAGAAGGACAATGTGTTTTGGGTCCTGACACATGATGGAAAATATTCAGTCAAGGCATGGTCAATTGCACTCGGCAGAGTGGTGGATATTAGGATGAAAAGGAGAGATTTTTTTTTTGCTAGAATGATTGTACATTTCCTAAAGATAGTTGTTTCTCATGGCTTACCCTTAAAAAGAGATCGTTGACTAGTGATACGCTGGAAAAATAAAATATTGCCAAACTATTTAAGTGCTTTCTTTGTCAGCAATTTATTGAGGATACAGATCATATGTTCCTCCAATGTGATTTTTCACAACTATGTTGGAAGTTTGTTTTGAGAAAGCTAAACTTTTTCATGTTGCTTCCTAACTCATTGTGGGACCTCTTCAAGTCTTGGCTAATTTTGTACTCAAATTCCCTCCTGGTCTCTATATGGAATTGCTCGCCATCTATTATTGTTTGGGAAATTTGGTGGGAAAGAATAAGTGCATTTTTAGACAATCCTCCTCTTCAGTAGATGTTGTTGTTGTAAACATTGAAAAGTCAATTTTAGAATTGTTTTCAATTAATATTAAGAATAAATCTTCATGTATCTTCTTTTCCAGTTGGGATGATTCTATGCTTAAGGAGTGGAAATTTATTTATTTCTCAACTTTCTTGCATCTCAATGGTAAAGTGTGAGGTATGGATAGGACAAAGATCAAATGGCTCTCCCTTGAGGATGGAGTTATAAAAATTAATTTTGATGGAGCTTTGAGAGGAAACTTAGGGAAATTAGGTATTGGTACTTATCTAAGAAATCACTTTTGGATCTCAATTGCTTTGAAATCCTTAGTTATTCCACTAGGCACAAATAATATTGTTGAAGCAACAACTTTTTTGCATGTGTTAGTTCTAGCTAACTCCTTGAAGATATCCTGAGTTCATGTCAAGGGTTCTCATTGGTTATTATTCAAGTTTGTATTAAGAGGACAAATTTTAATCATAATTTGACATATATTTTTGTCCAAATATGGAAACTCTTGGATACTTTTGACATTTGTACGATATCTCATACATATCGGGAAGGCAATTGTGTTGCAAATTTCCTTTAGAATTTGGGGTGTGATTATATTAATTTGGAAGCCCATTCTACAATAGATTATTTTAGTTCAAATAAGAGGCTCATTGATCTTCTAAAAAGTGAGCAATGTTTAGGTAAGGAAAGGTGAATTAGCTGGTAGATAATGGGCATTATTTGGATATATCTTTTTGTAATTGGCTAGCAAAATGGGGTTTTCTTCCTAGTTCTTTCCTTGTGGAGCCATTGAACTAGGTTTTTATTTTAATATTTATATATGGTAACTCCATCTATATTTTCCAAAAAAAACTATTAAAATAATGTTAATTTTTATTTTAATATTCATTTGTTCAAAGTTAAGTCTTTAACATGGATTTATTTAATGGTAGTTATTGGAAAAATAATTATAGTTTTTTTAAGATGGGGAACTTTATATTTCATAAAGAATCATAGTAACTTTTAAAAGAGGAGAAGCCTTCAATCTAAAACATCTTCAATGAAGAGACAAGAATTGAGGTGTTATCCATTTCAATAAATGTACTAGTGAAACAATCTTCCCCTCATCTTTTATAATGGTGGGACCTATGTTTCATGATGTACTCATTTAGAACCATTCAGCTTCACTAATAGATTATACACCCATTAAAAAAAATTTATTTGGAATTCTAATTTTTTATTACTTTTTAAAAAAAAATTATAATATATTTGCTATCCTATTTAATGTACTTTTTTATTTAACTAATAATAACCACATTTATAGATAATTTTTGAATTATATTTTTTATTTATGGAAAAGCTCTAATATATGGATAGAATGATAGTTTGGCTTAACTTACATATTCTTAGAATTAATAAATCCTAAAATGTCTGGTCCCTACTAGTCTTGTTATTTCATCCACTTTAACAACTTCTTCCTTTTCCTTAATAGAACCTAGTTTTTAAGTGCATTTTTCACAAAATAAATTGACATAGTTAATACCCCCTTAAATATTTTGATGCTAATAACAAAATGAGAGAATTATAGAAATCAAAATTATAGATTATTACAATTTTAAACTTTTATCTTAATCTACTATGATACTAGCATCAATACTAACATGGTTTATTTAGAGGAGATATCATAAGAACCCTAAACACACAAATATGATTTCAACCATATTTTATGAAATAAGGTTTCAATCTCATGAGGTAGACATATTTGTAATTTGTTAAGTTAGAAAATGCATGCCTATTTGGAATACTCTTAATATCTCAATAATGTATCTCTAAAGTTATGATTATAAGATATAATTAAAATTCTAGTTTTTTTATCTCAAGATATATATTATAATGTAAAAATAAGCTTTATATCTCCATCATATTTACTATTGTTCCTCCTTTCATTTATAAGTTATCACATAGTAGAACCAAATTACAAAGTTATCTAAAAATCTATGCAATATACAAATAAGCCATTATATGTTTTAACAAAGACAATTGTTCATTATAACACAATATGTTCACCATCTATTATATACTTGAATATGTTCAACACTTATTTATGAAAATTATTTTTAGGGCCATTTTTCATTGATTTTATATTGACACATGCTCTTTTTATTATTGTAATTGTGAAATCCCTTTTACTTACCCTACTAATCTGTTAGAATTCTTCAGAATAACTAAGAGGGGGAGGTGAATCAGTTATCCAAGGTCCAAATGCCCTAATAATACTTTTTCTCAAATTATAGTGAATCCATAAACTTTTCATCCATCTAAGCTTAAATCAATCATCTTAGAAAACTACAGTAAATCAATATGCAGGGATAAAACATGCAAGATCAACACATAACACAATGATTTACATGGAAACCAAATTTGGGAAAAACCACCAGTAACATGCTACTTGATTTTCACTCTTCTAAAGTGATGCCCTAATAAAAGCCTTCCCTATTAAAGGCTTACAACACACTGTTAAATGTGACCTTGTTAGAGGATTTCACAATACTGTTAGGAATGGGCCTGATCAAAGGAATTTAGAACATTCACTTGGAATGTCACCCTATTAAAGGATTTATAACATGGCTATTAAACCAACCTAAGTCCATAGGATTTAAACTAACTGTTACAGTTGCTAGAAAGTAACAATAATGGCTTTTTGATCTTATACAACTTACAACATATCTTGCAGATTTCATATCACACTTCAGTTCAATCCTTTGCTTGGCTTTAATCACTTCAGCTCTGACAGCTTGTCATCTCAAGCTTCATCTCCTTGAGTCTTCTTACTCATCATACCAATGCAATCATATTTGTGGTCATCTGTTGAAGCAGAGTAATTGTGCTTTCTTACTCCTTAGCACCTTCTTCAACACTTTATACTTTCATGCTTGACCTCTCCTCTCTCTTTGCTTCATGACCTTGTTATTCCTTAAATAGAAATCTGGATTTCCTTTGTTGCTCAATTTTCCCTCTCCAACTTTAGGGTTTCATATGGATTAGGTAGCATACAATGTATCTACCCCATATCTTGCTCTTATCTAGAAAATTTTTCTAGAGTCGAGTTGTATTCTAAAAAAAAACATTCTACATGGTGTTCTGTGGCACTAGCTCATGACTCTTATCTTCTATTTAATTCACAGAATTCAAGATAACAACCTTGTCAGCTTGGATCTGATGAATCTTTGATCTTTGAAATAATCCAGTAACTCGGCACTATTGGTTTACTAATGCTCGACATCTCTTTGTTACTCGGCACTTGCATTTGCTCAGCACTTGTTTCTGCTCGGTACTTGTATCTGCTCGGCACTTGTATCTACTCGGCACTTACTTCTGCTCGGCACTTGTATCTACTCAGAACTTGTATCTACTTAGTACTTGTTTATGCTTGGCACTTGTATTTGCTCGGCACTTGTATCTGCTCGACATCTGAAGTTCACTTGATACTTACTGAAGTTGAACTTGCTTAGCTTCAACTAGGAATCTGTTCGACACTTACTAGCTTTCTCAGCTCTCTCTCTCTCTCTAATGAACTTAGTTAGGCTTTACAAATGGCTTAGCTAAAACCTTGCATCTTTGATATGTTTCATTGTGTCCATTTTCTTTATCTTAGAGTATGTCATCAATACACTTTTTCATCAATGGCTTAGCTGATCCTTGTACTTCATTACAACATCATAACTTCAACCTTTCTCTAGGTGTTCTAGTTACATCTTATTGATTGCCTCCTCCTTGTCAATCAACCATTTGATAGTGTTTGGATTACTAAAGAGATTGTCATTCCTGCAAGTAGCAAGTTTGACATCAATGACAAAATAATGATTGAGAACATTCTTTACTAGTTCCATTACTTCCATTACTTTTTATATATGATCATTTCCAACAATCTCCCTCATGATCCTTTCAATCATTTCCAACATAATCTATAATGTCTCATTAAGAGATGTGCGATGGAAAAAACTACACACTTAAAGGGGCTTAAAAGAAATAGCAGGACCATGATTAAGAAAGTAAAACTAATTATCCATTCATGTCAAGAGAGAAATGGTAACAAAACTTATCAATTTCATGATATCATACTTCAAGCCTCATAGAATTTAGTTAAACACTTCAACTCCCCATGGTTCTCTTAATGTTGTTACCTAAGAAGCAATACAACAAGAGTACTAAACATTGAGATTAGGAACTCAAAACCAAGTTATAAACAAAATTCATCCCATTAAATTTTCAATGTTGTATTCTTATATAGTATAGTTTGTTTCAGCTATTATATTCCTTTATAAGGGGGTATAATTAATATTATAGATTATTTGATAATGGTAGACCAAAAAAATATCCATCAAAAGCACAAGTAGAGTTTAATGTAAATCTATACAAAAAAGTGTAGAAGATGTAAGTGTACCCTTCCAAACCTCAAGCATTTATTTCAAGAAAAATAAAAAGAACCACAAATGACATAATGGCTAAAACACAATCCATTATAAACCAACAAGTAAGCATGACACATAAAAGTGACTATTAGATCAACACTTGAGTATTATAAATGGAGTATATTAATAAATGATAAGAGGGAATGAAACATATAAGTGAACATGATACAAAGAGACTAATAATAAGTTGTCAAGTAAGCATAATTCATCAATGAAGTACTTTTGGAATTATTAGGACTCAACTCTAGGGCATACTATAACTTGAACTCCATATAAATGATTGATGAAAGAGTCTCATTTATTTGAAAGCATCAAAAATGACATGGAAAAAATCTTTTCCTTATTGCTTTCCTACATGTAAATGGAAATTTTCATATTCAAGAACACACTCCCTAATTGTCATTAGTAATATTATTGTCAGTCACTAATAAAGAACAATAATGATTATGAGATTGTTTGCATACATTGCAAAAACTTCCTACAATAATGAATATGACATTGAATTGTAATTACATAATGTAAAACAAATATGAAAATAATTGAATTTTAATTATTTAGTTTATTTAATAAATATTTATACATATAATAATTATTCAAAAGAAAAGAGTCTATGATACAATAGTAAATTGTGAGTATCTCATCTAGGAGGTCTTGGGTTCAAATCTACTCAAGCTCGACACATAATAGTGATTAATCTCAAAAAATAATAATAAATAATCTAAACTTCAGGCCATTGCCTATCAAAAAATAAATCAATTTTTCACAATTATAAAAACTCAATTTTTATTTTTATTTTTGTTTGTTTCAAAGTTAAGTCTTTAACATGGAATTATTTTATGGTAGTTGACATAGGGAGTGTTGGAAATAATCAAGACTAGCCAGGTTACTAAGAGGGGAGGGGTGAATCAATAACCTTAAAACTTTTCATAGATTCAACACTTAAAAATTTAAAGCATTCACCATTAATTGATCTACTTTACTACATGCATAAGAAACTAAAAGATAAAAATTCATGACACATGAACATAGAATTTGGTGACCTAGAAACCTTCCAAATAGAAAGTAAAACTGGGGTGCAGATGATACCCACAAAACTTCAATACTACAACATAAAGTTAGCCTGTTAAGGCTTACATTGACTACTTTTAATGATCTACCCTATTAAGAGAAATTTGGACTACTAGATCCACCTTGTTAGAGGTTTTAAAAACATATAATGAAGTATGCACTCTGTTAAGAGATTTAAAGAAAGATTGTTAGGTCTATCTTGTTAAAGGATTTAGAAATTGATTCACCTATTAGGATGAAATAGTAGATCTGACTTACGACTTGTTTGCTGATTAGATCCTTAAAGTATAGATCACCTCTTATGATAGCTATAACTTTATTGCTCCTTATAGACCTTGCTGAATAATTTTCTCTACTACTAATTCACATTTACTCTTCTAAAAACATTACATATCCATATTTGGAAAATGATACAATACATTACATATATACCATTCCAATATTTACAATTACAAGGTCGGCTAAAGCACAAGCAAACAAAATATTACTGAGTCAGCCAAATAGTAGAAACTCGAGTTTTGTAAGCTGACTTGGTGAACTTCTAATACTCAACATCCACTACATTACTCGACATTGTCATTTACTTAGTAGAAGTAGAGGCTCAGTCCATACTAATCACACAATGTAGCTTCAAACTCAGTGACCATCAGAGACTCAGTAGATATAGTGCCACTCCGTAGATACTGAATACTCTATTTACCTTGCTTGTACTTGAGAGACACTATGAAGCTTGGTGACCACTATCTGCTTGGTGATAACTGCTAGACTACACACTATCTATTTTGACTTTGTGGCTTCAGGAATGCTCGGTATGAACTATGAGACCTAGTTATCACTAGATTGCTTAATATACATTAGAGATTGAATGATGAGCTCAGTAACCATACAGAGTTGAAGAAGTGTTGTCACTAATGACAAACATAACTTAATGCCAATAGGAAGGATGATGGATAACTAGGGACAAGGGAACATCTAGCAACCAAAGCCACTTGCAAAAGTAAACACAAGGGAAATACAACACAGAGAACAACAAAAAAAAGGATATATATAAGAGAAAAACACTTTATTGATTCATAAAATTACCAAATACATGCCTGGCTATGAGGCCTTCTGAGTTATAATCAACATTACAATTCAAACTTTGATCATTAATGATGATCTTCACATTCAAACCTTCCTTCTTATGCTTTCTGATTGAACTCCCCAAAAATAATGCCTAAGACTCTACCCAAGACCCCTTTAAATACTTGCATGGTCATAAGTTGACCTATTACAAATTACCAACTAAATAAACCCTTACATTGAATGCATAACCAAGCCACAAGTTGGCTCTCAACAAATATTAAATGCAAATATGAAATGAAATGTGCACAAGGTTGGCTCAATATGGAACTAGACACAAATAGCTCAATTTATGAAGGACCAAGGAAAACACTGGCACTTAGAAATTCTTGGCACATATATGAACTCAACACTAGTAGGAACTCAACATCAACCACAAACTTGACATCAACCATGAAGTCGGCATCAAGTATGAACTTGATAGTAATAGAGAACTTGACAACAAGTAAGAGCTCAGTAGCAACAAGGAACTCAACAACAACTAAGAAACAAGAAATAAGCATGATAGAAATGCAACCCAGGATGTTCCTACATCAGACAACTAGGGTTGAAAGAAATGGTTCTCCTAAATCAAGCAAGTGTCACAACTTTATTTGAATCTAACTCATATTGAGATATCCATGTAGCATCTTTAGCTAGTTTATTCTTTCACTTCACCAAATAATCATAGTAATCCTTCTGGTTCAATACCTATTCAACCTCTTCAATCTACTTCTTAGGATAATCATCTGATACAACAAATTCATCATCTGACTCAGGTTACTTATAGAAATCAGCAATATTGAATACATGAGATATATCCATGTCATCAAATAACTCAACTTCATAAGCATTACTACTGTCAAACTTCTTTAAGATCTTACATGGTCCAAAATCCTTCATCTTTAGCTTATTGTATGTTCTATAAGGAAATCTACCTTTCTTCAAATGAACTATTAGCTCATCGCCAATTTCAAAACCATGATGTCTTCTAGACTTATTAGAATTCCCCTTATACCTCTAATTACTTTTTTCTAACCTCAACTTCATTTCCTTATGCAAAGAATCCATAAAATCATAAAATTCTACCCCTGTAGCACTTCTCTTTTCTTCACTAGCAACATCCTTCAATTTAGATATTCCTCTAGGTTGCGTTCCAATAACAATATCAAAAGGTTTTTTCCATGTGTAAGGAAACATGCAAGAAAGAATATAATCATTTCCACATAACCCATAATAGATATGAAATAAATATGTAATTGAAATCCACACACAAGAGAATGGATAACATACCCACAAAAATTCTAACACAAGATATCCCTGGGAAACCCTCATTGAGGGAAAAACTTAGCCTCCAAAAGAATCTATCACCATGTATTATTCAACAAAAATCACAATTGCAATACAACCATGGAAGCCTTCAAAGCCATAGCCACAACCAAAAAATCCATGTGAACAAGCATTAATTCACACATCCCATGCCATGCTTCCAACCTTTACAAATGCTCCCTTGGCTAACCTATCAAGCCTTGTCATGCCTGACTCTTGCATTTTTTGCCTTCTATCTTCTCCTTGTTACTACAACTACCCTTGTGGCTACTTATATAGTAGCAAGTCCCACAAAACCACCAAGTGGTATTACATAAACCATATGCTATCTAACTCATTGACCCCATATTTAATATTTAAAATTTAACTCTTTTTCCCAATATTAAATAATTACATGAAATATTATCACAATGTTACAGTACAATTCATCAAGTGTATCCCATGGAAATCTTTAAATTTTGCACATCCATCTAGGTGCAGCATTACATAATAAAATAAAATAACAAAATACAGTAAATATTATGCAATGTGTGTAATAATATTATAGAATGTGTGCAACGTTAAATAATAAAATAAAATAACACAATATAATAAATATTATGTAATGTGTGCAACACCCATTATCTCAACAATCTCCCACTTTTTATATACATTACATAGATTCAATTCATCGCCACATAAATGAACAAGGGAACAATCCCTCCTAGCACATCCACCATCATGGATCAGAGTACACAAAGTTCTCCATACTGGTATCCACAACAAAATAAAAGTATCCAAGATCTCAATCATGAATGATCTCACCTCTTATTATGCCATTGCCACCGAAGATACATAGAAGCCATCTAAAGAGAAAGCCACCCAACTTGTCACATTAGATCATAAAATCATGTACCAACTGAAATGCCAAGCACAAAAACCTAATCCAAAGGTAATCACATGTATCCATATTTATCAAAATATTCATAGCTGAAATAACACCCACAACAAGTGCAAAACCCATCCAACTACCCATACCTCCATAGGTATACCAAGTGAATCTCACATCATTAACATATCCAATCTACAACCTACAAGCACAAGCCTTAAGAGCAATACCTATCACATATATACCAAGAATCTCCCACTACAAAAGATAATGTTAAATCTATAACCAATCTACTTACAACATCTCAAAGAAGTGAATCCATGTAATCTCAACGACATCCACAACACATAAACCAATAACCTACAAAAATAATTCTCATAAAATGTCTCCAATAGTCTCCTGAGCTCTCCACAACCAATAGAAGAAAGAGATAAAGAAATAATCATGTCATCTCTCACATGACATACATGAGCACAAACTAGTGATGATAATCTCCAACTAATCTCAAATCCAATGTAAGAAAAAATGGGCATCCAAGAAGATAACCAAGACCAATGAGAAATTATGCAAGTATGATGTCCTTCATAAAACCCCAAAAGAAGCCTCCAAACCATACCATTTAACTAATCATGGGTGTATTCCTCTTACAAGAAGATCAAACTCATAAACCATTCCTAATCCAAGGAATATGCCCAATATAAAACTATCTCCCAAACTCAACTAGCATAACAACATATGCAAATGGAGATAATCAATGCTAAACCACCTCTCAAATGAACCCTCCAGAACTAACTCGTGTACCATAGCTCAAGATCCATATCCATGAAAGACAAGCATAAACATAATGCACCTAAGAGAAATAATGGGCTATACCTTTTTAATTGCAAAATTGTAGAGTAGACCAAGTGTGGGGAATGAGAATGCTCATCAAGATATCAAAGTCTCCAACCAAGACTCAACTAAGAACAATCTCCTCTCAAGTCCATATTAGGTGAATGCCCCTTAGAATCTCCCACTGAAACCATCAATTGTCTTAAAAAATACTTCTCTAATCCAAGAGAAATTTGCATCATGTTTGTATCTAAGTATCCATGAGCACTTGTAACCAATCAATCAATGCCAACTCCAAATAGAAGTATCATGAAGTATCTAGTTTATGGTCAATGTACTCAATCCCAATAAACTAAATCAAGATCATTGTCAAAGTTCCAACCATGACCCGAGGAATATAAACATGACAACATGATCTAACCATATCAACCAAAGAGATAACATGCTCCATATGAACATACTATAACATGTCAAAACTCTAAATGCATATCAAGAGTATACCATGACATAATAATGAAACCATCCTAACTCCAAGGATAAAACACAAAATGAAAGCATAAACCACACCTTTACCAAGAACCCCATTAGTCATCAAGATACAACCATCTCCACACACCATAAAGATAAACAAGATCCCCATGAGTCATCAAGAGATAACCATCTTCACACACTATGAAGATAACGAAGTGCATTATGCAAATGTGAAAGATGCTTTTATAGCAATACAATCTAAGATAAACATTCAACATCTGCAAACACTCAATAAAAATATCAATACCAAGAACTCCTACTTAACTGTGGTATCAAGTAACCCATGGCATCATAAAATACATCTCCTCCATGAAGATCCTTTAGGTCTACACTCACACAACCAAAGTGTTAGTACCATGTGAAACAAAGATCTCCAAACCAAGAAGATAGGAACTAATCCTACACTATCACCTCATCACTATCACAAGCTCCCACTAAATTGTGTATCCAAACTATCCATGACATCATGATGAAAAAACCATCCTCTAACCATGAGAATAAACCAAGGCATCAAACCATCAAAGAACTCAAAGTGCACATCATGAGCTCCTTAAAAGAATCCAAATAACCATGATCCTCAACCAAGAAGATATAACACAGTAACTAAATCAAGAATCCAAACCAATGAACATCAAGGATGTACCTATATATCCAATCATTTCATGCCAATATCCATTTCACCAAGATCACATCCATGAACCAAACATCTAACGCTCAATATTTCTAACCTGTCAGCATAAAATAGTCAACCACAATCCTCCATCATGACTATACCTAGTAACAACATCTCATCCCTTCTACATGAAAAAATAAAATTGCAAATCATGTGACTTAGGGCATAGACAACCCAAATTCAATCTACCAATCTGAATATGCATCAATAATGAAAGATCAATGGGCAAAGACAACCCATAACCAAGCCATAAATGAAACTTGTAAGTATAGACCACTTACAACACTACAGAACTTGTAGACCCAACAAGTCATCATACATATCCAAGGAAAATATTGATAACCATATCATCATGAGATCATTCTGAAATATATGCTAAGTATACAATGACATCAAATCCAAATCTCCAAACATACAATGTCATAAACTCACAATGCTACCATAGTAAATATATATCATAAACTGTTTAGATTAATATATCACCAAATAAATTATGTCAAACGTACACCAAATCTGAACCAATGTGTAGAGTTCTCCAAGAGCTTCCCATTGACTACTCAAAGTCCAAAATCTAACTTTGTATGCCCAAGTTATGCTCTAATTTGTGTTCAAAATATAGAACATCTAAATTTCTAGCTCTTAAAACCTAATAAAATGTCAAAATCAAAAAACCAAACCTACACCAAGTTGTAGTGCTCTGAATTAGCTTTCCAACACCTATAAGAAGTCTAAAACCTAATATCCTGATAAGAAGTTATGGTCATTTTACTAAGATGGTCTTTTTACTATTTTCACTGCAATTTTTTTTTTTTTTTTTTGTGACAAAATTCTGACAAGATTAAATTTGATGGCCTTTACAGGCTAAATCTAAAAAACTCTGTCATTTCCTCTGAATATGGCCAAACTAGGGCATATTATATATCAAAATTTATGGAGCCATTGACCCAGATCCAATGGTGAGGTCTATTTTTATGGAGGAGGTCATTTATATAAGCTCCCTCTAAAACCCTCATTTAAATGAAACACTTGAAAAAATCCTTTTGACCAACAATTTCACATACCCAAAATCTACCAATATCTCATCATAATAGCAAACCCAAAACCATCAGATCTGCAATAAACAACTCATATATATTGCCCTCCTTTTTTTTAATGCTTTCATGTATTCTCATAGATTTAATCTAAGGTTGCAATAATAAAACTTGGCTCTAATACCACTTGTAAGGAAACTTGCAAGAAAGAATATAATTGTTTCCACATAACCCATAATAGATCTAAAATAAATATGTAATTGAAATCCATGTGCAAGAGAATAGATAACATACCAACAAAAATTGTGCACAAGATATACTCTAGAAAACCCTCATTGAGGGAAAAACTCAGACTCCAAAAGCATCAATCACCATGTATTATTCAACAAAAATCACCATTGCAATACAACCATGGAAGCCTTCAAAGCCATAGCCACAAACAAGTGATCCATGTGAACAAGCATGAATCCACAAATCCCATGCCAAGCTTCAACCTTCACAAATGTTCCCTTGGCTAATCTATCAAGCCTTGACCCACTCATCTCTTGCCTTTTTCTACCTTTTGTCTCCTCCTTGTTATTACAACAACCCTTGTGCCTACTTATATAGTAGCAAGTCCTACAAAACCACCAAGTGGTATTACATAAATCATGTGCTAAAATAGTGTGCTATCTAACCCATTGACCCCACATTTAATATTAAAAATTTAAATCATTTCCCAATATTAAATAAATAAATGAAATATTATCACAATGTTACAATACAACTCATCAAGTATATCCCATGGGAACCTTTAAATGTTGCATGTCTATCTAGGTGCAATATTACCTAATAAAATAAAATAATACAATATAATTAATATTATGTAATGTGTGCAACACCCATTATCTCAATACACTATACTCTTATTCACATAATTATTATATGCAAACTCAGCTTGTGTCAACACTAACTCCCATTTATGTGGTTTATCTCCTACTAAACATCTCAGCAAATTACACAAGCTTCTATTTATAACCTATGTCTATCCATTAGTTTGTGGATAGAATGTAGAATTAAACTTCAACTTAGTACCCATCTTCTTCCTCAAAGTCCTCCAAAAGTAATCAACAAACTTACTATCTCTGTCATAAATAATACTTCTTGGTAATCCATGCAAGCTAACAATATCTTTGAAGAAAATTTCAGCAACACACTCAGCATCTGATGTCTTTTTACATGGTATGAAATAAGCCATCTCAGATAATCTATCCACAAAAAAAAAAAATAGAATCATACCCCTTTTCTCTCTTAGGTAATCCAAGAACAAAATCCATACTGATGTCACTCCAAGGTTTCTTAGGAACACAAGTAGGTATATATGAACTAGTATTCTGACTTACTCCTTTGGCAACTTGACAAAACCCACAACTCTATAAATTTCTAAACATCCTTATACATATGTGGCCAATAATATTCATCCTTTACGAAACTCAATGTCATATCAATTCCAAAATGTCTAGCCAATCCATCACTATGTTTTTCCTTAATCAAATTAACTCCCATATCAATTCTAGGGATACACAATTGAATTCCTTTAAACAACATACTTTCTTGAATGAAATATTCATCATACTTACTCATGTGATATGATAGATTTGGTGCTTTGCATTCTCTCTGTGCCTCAAAAAAATTAGGGTTAGTATCACACAACTCCATCTTATTAAAACCAATAACTTCAACCTTTATCTAAGTCAACAAAGGACATATTCTACTCAATGCATCAAAAAATCAGTTAGTGACTCCACTTTTATGCATAATTACAAATGTGAAACTCTATGAGTATCCAACCCACTTCATATGTCTCTTATTCAATTTATGTTGACTTCCCAAGTATTGTAAAGCTTTATGATTAGTATATAATAAAATCCTTAGGCATCAAATAATGTGTCCACTCCTTTAAGGCTTGAACAATTGAATAAAACTCTTGATCATACACCTAATACTTCCTTCTAGTATCATTCAACTTCTCACTAAAGTAAGCAACAAGTTTACCTTCTTGAATCAATACAACTCCTATTGTGTAACCACTTGCATCACATTCAACATGAAATAATTTATTGAAATTAGGAAAAGCTAATATAGGTAACTCAACAAACTTTTGTTTCAAAGTCTCAAAAATTTTATTAGCTCCAAGAATCTACTTGAAATCCTTTTTGTCTCCTCTCATTGTCTTAGTCATAGCATTACAAATCAAACTGAAATTCTTTATAAACTTCCTATAAAAACTAGCCAACCGTGAAATTATCTCACCTATGAGCCTTTCCAAAATTTCTTTAACCTTCTCAAAATTCATTCTTAAACCATCAGCTAAAATCACAAATCCCAAATACACAATCTCATCTTGCATAAAAGAACACATTTTCAAATTAATCATCAACTTCTCCTTTTTCATTTTCTGCAATACTTGTCTAACATGCTCAAGATGTTCTTCCTTAGTCTTACTAAATATCAGAATATCATACAAATAAGCAATCACAAACTTACCCAAAAATCTCTTGAGAACCTTATTCATCAACCTCATGAAAGTACTAGGTGCACTATTCAAACCAAAAGGAATTACCAACTACTCATACAAACCATCTTTTGTCTTGAAAGTAGTCTTCAACTCATCACCTTCTCTAATTCTAATCTTATGATAACCACTCTTCAAATCAATCCTAGTAAAAAATCTTTTCTCCACTCAAACAACCCATTATATCATCCATCCTCAACATAGGAAACCTATATTTTGCTATGATCTTGTTAATATCTTTGGAATCAATACACATTGACTATTCTTCATTCTTCTTAGGTGTTAATATAGTAGCTACAACACATGGACTCAAAATTTCTCTAAACAAACCTTTCTACAACAATGCATGTACTTGTTTGTTAAGTTCTTCATTCTTTGTAGGTATCAATCTATATGGTGCTTTATTTGGAAAACTAGCTCTAGGAATCAGGTCCATACAATGACTTATACTTCTTACTAGTGGTAAACTATCAGGAATATCTTCTACAACAATTTCTTTATATTCATTCAACAAATTTTCAATTTCTAGTAGTACTTAGCTTCTACTAGCTTTTGTTGCTTGGCCATCACTAGTTGTTACTTGGTCAACATTTTTTTTCGTCACTCAACTACTACTGGTACAACTTGGTCTCCTAGAAACTATAGAAAAATAGACTTGATTCTTCTTCATTTCTTTTTCAAATTTTTTTCCATTAACCATACATATTCTCATAGTAGTACAATTAACCTCATCTAGACTTTCAATAAAAGGCAACAATATTTTCTCCCATTTAACCAAAGAGCATATTAATTCAATCTTCCATCATGTATAGCATATCTATCATATTGCCAATGTCTAACCAAAAAATATGACAAAAATCCATAAGCAAAATATCACACAAGACTTCATCAAAATAATGTCCAATCTTGAACTTCACAATACATTGTTTACTTACCAGTATCTTATGCTCATCTTTGATCCATGAAACATGATAGGGTTGAGGATGCTTTAGCCTCTACAATTTCAACTTTGTAACTAGCTTTTCTAATGCAAAATTTGTAGAACTTCCACTATCAATGATCATCTTGTAACATTTTCTAGCCATCTTATATATGGTCTTGAAAAGATTTCTCCTTAGGAAAGGTTCTTCAACACTTCCCTTATTACATAAGGTTCTTCTCACCATTATATTTTCTCTAGCCTCATGTCCACTAGGTGAACCCTTAGTGTCTCCTTGAACTGCAACATTTCTATTACCTTGCCCATTTTTAGAGGATCTACACTCAAAGGATCTATGCCTTTCTTTATGACATCTAAAAAAAGCATCACAAAAATTACCTCTAGAGTAAGAATTACCTCTTCCTTGGAAAGAACTAGTACCACCACAGTAAGAATCACCACCTTTCCACTCGATCTTGCCTTTGTCATCATTCTTCCATTTAGAATTGCCCTTATCTTGCATATAATTTTTAGATCTGCCACCTTCTCTACAAAATCTACCTCTTCCTCTCCAGAATCTACCACCTCTACCTCTTTTTCTTTGTTCATGCTTCTTTGTCAAGATCTCTCCACTTGTCAAGACATTTTGATATTCTTCCTCCACACTTTCCAATTTCAAAATTTTTATTTCATCTTAAATATCAAATCTCAATCCATTTATGTACCTTACATTTTTTTTAACATTATCATCCACATATCCAAATCTGATGTCCAATCTATAGAATTATTCAATATAATCCTTCACAATCATGTATCTTTGTCTCAAATTTTTCATTTTTCTCAACAAGCTAACTTGGTAATCAGCAAGAAGGAATTCATTTTTCACCTTGTTTACCATTTTTGACCAAGTCTTGATCTTCTCCTTTCCTCTCCTTTATCTATTAGTTTGCAAATGCTCCCACCATAGTGAGGCATGACCCTTTAACCTAGTAATTTCAATTTCACCTTCCTATTATCAAAAGTATTTTTATACTCAAAGAACTTCTCCATATTAGAGATCCAATCCAACACAACATTGGTGCCCAATTTTGCATCATAAGGAACAAATTCTATAGAAGGCTTTGAACTTTCCCTAGATAATACTCTCAATAATCTTGCCTCATCTTGATCTTCTTCAAATTCTAGATTAGGGTTTGGTGCTACTCTTTCATCATCACTTACATTATCAAGATGCCCTCCTCTCCTCTAGGCTATCTCTACAACATTTAATATGGCTTCAATTTGTCTCCATGTAGATCATTAACATTAGAATCTCACCTCGCTACTATCCAATATGACATTATCAATATTCCCTCTACCTCAAACCATCTTTATAATCAAGTTTCTACAAGATCATAACCCTCTGCAAGTTGTAGGTCAAATCCTCAAATCTGCTAACCCACAACCAAATCAACTGAAGGTTCTACATGATCCAATTTCCACAAGGATGTACCTTAAGCTCTAAAATCACATAACATAGGGATGATGATTGATAACAAGGCCCAAGGTCACACCCATCAACCAAAGCCACCCGCAAGAGTAAACATAGTGGAAACACAACAAAGAGAATAGAAACTAAGCCACAAGTCAACTCTCAACAAATATTAAATGCAAATGCAAAATAAAATACATGCAAGGTTGGCTCAAACTAGAACCAGATATAGAAAACTTGGTCGATGAAGGACCAAAACAAACATTGGCACTCAACACCAATAAGCACTTGTTATCAATCATGAGCTCGACATTAACCATGAACACAACATCAACTACAAACTTGATACATATAGAGAACTTGGCAACAACATAGAACTTGGAAACAACTAAGAGCTTGACAGTAATAAAGAACTTGACAATAACTAAGAAACAAGAAACATGCATGATAGCAATGCAACCCAATATACTCTTGCATTAGTGGTTATGAGAAAAATAATTATCATTTTTTAAAGATGGGGAACTTTTTCTATCATAAAGAATTATAGTAACTTTTAAGAGAGGAGAAGCCTTCAATCTAAAACCTCTTCAACTAAGAAACAAGGATTGAGATGTTATCCATTTCAATAAGTGTACTAGTGAAACGATCTTTGCCTCATCTTTTATAATGTTGGGACCTTGTTTCCATGGTGGACTCATTTAGAACCATTCAAATTCACTAATAGATTATAGACCCATTATAATTTTTTAATTTGGAATTCTAACATTCTTTATTACTTTTATAAAAAAATTATAATATTTTTCTATCCTATAATATAATTTTTTATTTAATTGATAATAACCACATTTATAGATAATTTTCAAATTATATTTTTTATTTTTGAAAAGCTCTAATATATGGATAGAATGATAGCTTAACTTAACTTACATATTCATAGAATGATAGCTTGGCTTAACTTACATATTCATAGAATTAATAAATGATAAAATGTGTGGTCCCTACTAGTCTTGTCATTTCATCCACTTTAATAACTTCTTCCTTTTCCTTAATACAACTTAGATTCCAAGTGCATTTTTCATAAAAATAAATTGACATAGTTAATACTTCCTTAAATATTTTGATGTTATTAAAAAAATTAGAGAATTATAGAAAGCAAAATTATATATTATTAAAAATGCTAATCTTAATCTAATATGATACTAGCACCAATACTAATGTGGTTTTTTTAAAGGAGATATTATAAGAACCCTAGATACACAAATTTGATTTCAACCATACTTTATGAAATAAGGTTTCAATCTCATGAGGTAGACACATTTGTAATTTGTTAAGTAAGAAAATCCATGCCTATTTGAAATACTCTTAATATCTCAATAATGTATTTCTAAAGCTATGATTATAAGATTTTAAAAATAGATTATGATTAAAATTATAGTTTTTTAATCTCAAGATATATATTATAATGTAAAAAGAAGCTTTATATCTCCATTACATTTACGTATTTTTCCTCTTTTCATTTATAATTTATCACATGGTAGAATCAAATTATAAAGTTATCTAAAAAACCATACAATAAAAAAATTAGCTATTATATGTTTGAGCAAAGATAACCATTCATTATAACACAATATTTTTAACAACTATTATATTCTTGAATATGTTAAACACTTATTTATGGAAATTATTTTTAGGGCCATTATTTATTGATTTTATATTGGCACATGCTCTTTCTATTATCTTTATTGTGAAATCCCTTTAACTTACCCTACTAATATATAATGTCACCACTAAGAAACCTGTGAGGAAAAGAAACTACACACTTAAAGGGGCTTTAGAAAATAGCATGACCATGATTAAGAAAGTAACACTAATTATCCTTTCATGCCAAGAGGGAAATGGTAACAGAACTTGTCAATCTCATAATATCATACTTCAAGCCTCATATAATTTAGATAGGTCTCCTAATGTTGTTACCTAAGAAGCAATACAATAGGAGTGCTAAACATATAGATTAGGAGCTCAAAACCAAGTTATAAATGAAAGTTGTGTTATAAAAATTTTAATGTTAAATTCTTATACAGTATAGTTTGTTTCAACTATTATATTCCTTTATAAGGGGGCACAATCAATTTTATAGATTATTATATAATGCTAGACCAAAAAATCTCCATCAAAAGCACAACTAGAATTTAATATAAATCTATAAGGAAAAGTTTAGAAGATGTAAGTATTGCCTTCCAAAGCTTAGGTGTATATTTCAAGTAACATAAAAAAGAACTATAAATGACACAATGGATAAAAAATAAAGCATCATAAACCAACAAGTAAGAATGACACATAGAATGATTATTAGATCAACACTTGAGTATTATAAATGGAGTATGTATTGGAAATATAAGAGGAGTAACTCAAAGGGGAGGGGTGGATCCATTACTACAAAAATAAATCCTAGATCCCTTAGATATCAAAACATAAACTTTGATTAAACTATATTTTGTTGTTACTTGGCAAACACACAGGCATAGGGTTAACACTAGTAAATGTTGTAACTCAACAAGCATTGAGAATCAACTATAACTTGGAAATAAATTAATATACTGATCTTAATGTGATTAGCCTTAAAAAATGTTGCATACACATAAAATAAATATCATGAACACAAGTGACACCAATATTTAACATGGAAACCTAATTTGGAAAAAACCACCAATTGCAACTAGTTACTAATTTTTACTCTTCTAAAGTGAGCCTTGCTAGGAGTCAACCCTATTAAAGGTTAAAAAACACACTATTAGGTGTGACCTTGTTAGAGGATTTAATCAGTCTATTAGGAGTGGCCTTGTTAGAGGTCTTTTGACACTTCAATCTAGAAATGCCACCTTATTAGAGGATTTACAAATAGTTAGTAAGCTAACTCTATTAAGAGATTTAGATCATTGCAACAATGGTTAGAAAGTAACAATGAGATCACCTAATTTTTGATGCAACTAAATTGCTGGTTATAGATCTCAACTCTAGCTTGTATACTTGATCCTTTCTAATTGAATGTATCTTTGTAGATCCACAAGGATATTTTTCTTATCCTTCTAATTCACTTCCACACATTGAATCCTCATCTTGACCTTATATTGATATCTTACACATTGTCAAGTCAACTTGAATACAAATTGGAATTCTTAATATTCATCTCCTCAATTGGCTAGAACTTACAAACAAATCAATTGAACTCAATATGCAATTATAAAAAAATATTTCATTAGATGACCCTACATGATAGACACTAACCAAAGTAGTCTTTCTTTGTTAACCAAGAGAGATTAGTTAACACTGTTTCCATCCAACATTCCCTTCATTAACTAAATGAGCTCAATTAACACTCAACTTCTGCAATCTTCCCTTTGTCACTCAAGTGAACTTGGTAGACATTGACTTCTGTTTCCATCCAATATTCCCTTCATTAACACTCAACTTCTGCAATCTTCCCTTTGTTGCTGAAGTGAACTTGGTAGATATTGATTAACATTGTTTCCATCTAACATTCCCTTCATTAACTAAATGAGCTTGCTTAACACTCAACTTCTGCAATCTTCCCTTTGTCGCTCAAGTGAACTTGGTAGACATTGACTTCTAAGCTTGGAAAACTCTAGAATGCTTAGCAGACACAAGAAAATTTCTTCATTGCCTGAGTGAGCTTGGCATACATTGACTGGAAATGATATGACATTTTGTGTAACATCAAAGAAAATATACAATTGATCAATTGTTTTCAACAATCTCCCTCTTTGGCATTGATGGCAGTATAACATGTCATATTACAATGGAATTTTTAGAGCAAGAATAAAGTAAGGAACATATATTTAGTTTCATTTGGATTCTCATCCATGAGAAATCCCTCTATCAATGTGAACTCCCTTTGCCTTCATTTTCTCCCTTTGTCAGTAAAAATCTATCTTTAGAATCTTCTTCTAATAGAAAACTCTTCTTCTTTATGAAATGAATTATGACATCAAAAATCTCCCTCTTTGACATCTCATGCCAATTACAATATTAGAGAATATCAGTGTACCTTATGAACTTATTCATATGCAATATGCCTTTTCAATTCTATATCAACTAACTGATCTTCAACATGATCTGCTTGATGTATCACTAAACTTCATTTAATGAGCTTCAGATAGTGGAATGACTCCTAACTTACCTCTTAGATACAAAAATACATCCTTAGGTAATGGCTTAGTGAATATGTTTGCAAGCTATTCTTTTCTATTTACATATTCCAACCTTACTTCCTTGTCTTGTACCAATTCTTTTAGAAAATTATATTTTAAAGCAATCTTCTTGGTCTTGGTATGCATTGCAAGATTCTTTGATATGTCTATTTCACTAATGTTACCACATAATATAATCATTAGATCCTTGTTTTATATCTTCATACCTACCAACAGTCGTTTGAATAAAAAAAATATTGGAACAACTAATTGCTACTGCCACATATTCTACCTTGGTTGTAGATTGAGAAATATAATTCTACTTTTTTCTTGTCCAAGATGCTAGCCTTTTACCAAGAAAGAATGCCCCATTACTGGTACTCTTTCTATCATCAATGCTTCCTACTGCAATGTTCCAATCATTGATTTGTATGTGGTTTAATCTACCTCCTTGGAATCATCATTTTTGGAAAGCTTATGTCCAATAGACATAGGTGTTCCAACTAGATTTCAATCTTCCATTCCAAATTTCTTTAGTATCTCCTTGATATATTTTGACTGTGTAATGTAGATACCATTTTTCTTCTATTGAATCTATAATCCAATAAATAATTTTATCTCTCCAAACATAGTTATCTCAAATTTTATACCTGTTTCTTCTAAAAATGCCTTGTACAAGTAATCATCTCCAGTAAACAATGTGTCATCTAAAAAGATATCTATCAATGCAATTTTCTTGTCTGGTCCTTCTTTGATGTATAGGCTGTTGTTATCATTTGTTCTTTAAAAACCAATCTATATCAAGTAGTTATGAAGTCTTTCTTACCAAGCCTTGGGAACTTTCTTGAGACCATACAATGCTTTGTGCAATTTATAGACCATATCCTTTTTGCTAGGATCCACAAAACCTTTAGGTTGTTCTATGTAAACTTCCTCTTCAAGAATTCCATTTAAGAATGCAAATTTTACATCCATTTGATAAACTTTAAATCCTTTACATGCAACATAAGAAAGTAAAGTTCTAACACCTTCTAATCTATCAATAGGAGAAAAATTTTCACCATAGGCAAAAACCTTCTTCTTGAGAATATCCTTTACATATTAACCTTGCCTTTTTTTTGGAAACTTCTCCAACTTCATTCAACTTATCTCTGAAAACCTTCTTTGTGCCAATTATATTTTTATCCTTGAGTCTAGGAACAAGAGTCTAGGTCTTATTCCTTTCTATCTATTATATTTCTTCATTCATTGCTTCAATCCATCTTTCATTATTGAAATCATCTTGGACATTTCTAGGTTCAACTTTAGGAAGCAAACATGTACCTTTCAATTTGTTTCTTGTTGTTGTTCCATCTGAATAGTCTCCAATGATCTGATCTGATGTAGGGTGCATTTTGACATATCTTCCTAACATAGGTACTTTAGATTGGAATTTGTTTCACTAAACTCACCTTTGTCTTCTGTATCAAGCTTGGGTCCTACTATCTATGACTTGGGTCCATCATACTCGGTTTGCTCTAGCAATGGCTTGGTAGCTTCTAACTATGGCTTGGGTCCTCTAGACTATGACTTAGGTTGCATTGTTTGCAACTTGGTAGCTTTTAGAGATTTTGGGGACTTGGGAGGTGAGGCTTCCTAATTTCCAATTGGATTTGGCAATGTATCAGGTTCATAATACACAAATCTTTTGTAATCCTTGGGTTCTTTGTTGCTTACTTCTTTACTCTTTTCTAGAAATTCATCAATTCTCACATGTGCACTTTCTATGATTTTATGAGTAGTTAGATTCAAACACTTGTATTCTTTACTTCTATAAGAGTATCCTAGGAATATGCCTTCATCACCTTTGACATTAAATTTACCTTTCCTAGATTCCTTCAAGATATAACATTTTTTACCAAATACTTTCAAGTAATTTATATTAGGTTTGTAGGCATACCATAGTTCATAAAAAGTTTTATTTGAGTCTTTCTTCAACTATACTTTATTCAAGGTATGCACTACAGTACTCATTGCTTCCTTCTAGTATTTGATTACAACACTCTTTTCTAACATTAAGGTTCTTGCATAATCCATGATGGATTTGTTCCTTGTTTTTTCTATACCATTCTGCTAAGGTGTATTAGGGATTGATACTTGTCTCTTAATTCGTCTCTTAATGTAAAATTCATTGAAGTCATTGGAAATGAATTCACCACCTCTGTTTGATCTCAAACACTTCAGCTTCTCTCCAATTTCTTTCTCTACTCTTTCCAGATACCACTTAAAATTTTGAAAAGCTTCAAATTTTTCTTTTAGATACATTATAGTCATCATTCTAGAATAATCATCAAAAAATATAATGAAATAATTATCTCCTCTATAGCTCTCTATTTTAATTGGTCCACATAAGTCTGTATGTACTATCTCCAAGACTTCTTCTAGATTATAGTCTTTTCTTTTGAAACGTGTCTTTCCCATCTTACCAATTTGACAATTTTTACATAGGCTCATATCAGGTTTCCTCGTACTAGGAATACCTCTTACTCTTTTCTTTTTTCTTATCTTGACTAGATTATCAAAGTTCACATGAGACAACCTTTTATGCCATAACCATCTTTCTTCTACTTGAGTGATAAAACATGAACTTTCACTGAGATCTAGGTAGAATAGGTTACCTTTTGTTTGTTTGACAGACCCAACCAGATTACCTTTTCCATCTAGTAGCTTGGCCTTCCCATTCATGACTTCTACCTTGAATCTAATGTTATTCAACTATGTCACACTTAGTAGATTATGCTTTATTCCTTCAACCCAGTAGGGATTGTCATGGCTAAGTTTATTTTTCAATGAAATATAACCCTTTCACTTTATGCAACAGGGTTCATTATTTCCAAGTCTAACACTTCCACCGTTATAATGTTCCATATGTTCAAACTTTGTTTTGTCACTAGTCACATGATGTGAGCAATCACTATCAATAATCCATGTATCATTTTTGCTAACATGAGAGATAAGTGTCATTTTACCTCCTTCATCATTAGATTCATCTTTTACAACAATATAAACCATTTCATCATCTTCACTACTATCTGAATCTTTAGCCATAAAATAATATTTCTTACCTTTATTCTTGTAGCCTTTGAAGTTATTAAAATCCTTCTTGCCTTTGTACTTTTTGTATTTCTTTTCATCTTTGTCTTCTCTATTTGGGAACCTTGCAACAATGTGTCCAACTTCTTCACAAGAGAAATAGATTAGAGGAATCTTACCTTTATACTTTCCTTTTCCTTTGGGATAGCCTTTTGCAAGTAATGCTTCAATGGTTTCAAGATTAGTGTCATAACTTTCTTCCTCTTCACTTTCAAATTGTTTTATTTTAGACCTTTTAGCTTTCTTCTTGAGTAATACGTTAGCTTCAAATGCAAACTCAAGATTGCTAGAACTAGGAGTATAATTATCATAGTTATCTAGTTCAAATGCAGTCAATATTCCAACTAGAGAATCCAAAGTTATATTATTATTTGGATCATATCTCATCTCTTTAATAGAAGACACTCTAATTGCATAGATAGGAAGAAGAGTTATGAGTACCTTCCTTACCACTTTTATATCTTCAATTATTCCTCCAAAGGCTTTGATATCACTAACACTAGCTTTGATTCTTTCAACATATTTTGCAATATTTTTATCCGCTCTCATTTTCATCTAATCAAACTATCCTCTAAGACTTTTTTCTTTGGCTCTCCTTACATTTTCATCTTCTCCATAGATGGCTTTTAGCTTGATCCACATTTCATATGCAGTTCCACAATCTTTTAACTCATCAAATTTTGCATAGTTGAGAGATGAAACAATATCAATCATCATGATATTATGACTCTTCTTCTATATAATTTCTTCAATAGTCATAGTTCTAGTAAGAGCCTTGTATTTGGCATCTAGATACTTTAGCCTTAAATCTCCAATGGTTGCCAAGTGTAGCCTCATGAGTCCTTAGCATGCCTTGAAGTTATCTCTGTTTAGCTTTGGGATTTCCCTTCTGTAAGACATCCTAATATTTAGCTTAGGCCCTTGAAACCTTCTCTACAAAAACCAAGAGATATGATACCAATTGTTGGAAATATAAGAGGACTAACTGAGAGGGGAGGGGTGAATTAGTTACTACAAAAATAAATCCTAGATCCCTTAGATGTGAAAACATGTCAAAACATAAACTATGATTAAACTATATTATTATGTTACTCAACAAACACATAGGAACAATGTTAACACTAGTAAATATTGTTACTCAGAAAGCACTAAGAATCAACTGTAATTTGGCAATAATTAAATATACTCATCTTAATGTGATTAGCCTTAAACTTAGTTGCATACACATAAAATAAATAGCATGAACATAAGTGACACCAAGGTTTAACGTGGAAACCCAATTTGGGAAAAAACACCAATTGCGACTAGTTACTGATTTTCACTCTTCTGAAGTGAGCCCTATTAGGAGTCTACCCTTTTAAATGTTACAAAAAAAAACCATTAGGTGTGACCCTATTAGAGGATTTAATCAGTCTATTAGGAGTGGCCTTGTTAGAGGTCTTTTGACACTTCAATCTAGAAATGCCACCTTGTTAGAGGATTTACAAATAGTTTTTAAGTCAACTCTATTAAGATATTTAGATCACTACTACAATGGTTAGAAAGTAAGAATGAGATTACCTAATTTTTGATGCAACTGAATTTTTGATTACAGATCTCAACTCTTGCTTGTATACTTGATCCTTTCTAATTGAATGTATATTTGCAGCTCCACAAGGATATTCTTCTTATCCTTCCAATTTTCTTACTCTAAGAATCATCAAATCTTATACTCACTTTAACTTATTCAATCCTCAACTTGACCTTATATTTATATCTTACTCATTATCATGTCAACTTGAATACAAATTGGAATACTTGATATTCATCTCCTTAGTCAGCTAGAACCAACAAACAAATCAATTGAACTCAATATGCCAGAACAAGAAAATCCTTCGTTAGTTGACCCTACTTAGTAGACACTAACCAAAATAGATTTCCCTTCATTAACCAAGAGATCTTAGTTAATACTGGTTGCCTCCAACATTTTCTTCATCAACTGAGTGAGCTTGGTTAACACTCAACTTCTACTATCTCCCCTTTGTCACTCAAGTGAAATTGGTGGACATTGACTTATGAGCTTGGAAAACTTTGTAATGCTTGGAAAACATAGGAAACTATCTTCATCACCTGAGTGAGCTTGGCATACACTAAGTGGAAATGATATGGCATTTTGTGTAACATCAAAGACAATATACAATTGATCAATTATTTTCAATAGTATGCTAATAAAAGATAAGAGGTAAAAAAGCATACAAGTGAACATGATACAAAGAGACTAATAATAAGTTGTCAAGTAAGAATAATTCATCAATAAAGTAATTTTTAAATTATTACGACTCAACTCTAGGGTATACTATAACTTGAAATCCATTAAAATGATTGATGAAAGAGTCTCATTTATTTGAAAGCTTCAAAAATGAAATGAAATTATGTTTTTCTTATTGCTTTCCTATATGTCAATGACATTTTCATAGGAAAGAACACACACCCCAATTTTCATTAGTTAAATTATTGTTAGTCACTAATAGAGAACAATATGATTATGAGAATGTTTGCATACAATGTAAAAACTTCCTACAATAATGAATATGACATTGAATTGTATTTACAAAATGTAAAACAAATATGGTTTTTTTTTTTTTTTTTCAATAATATAGGCAAGAAAATAATTGAATTTAAATTATTTATTATATTTAATAATGTTGGAATTACAAGTGGAAAGAGTAAACTTTTGAAGAGAGGGGGGGGGGGATTGAATCAGTAGTTTAAGCTTGGACCCATAAAACTTTCACCATTTATACATGCATAAATAAATTGAAATAACATGTAAAGCATATGCATCTAAATAATGTACACACATAAGCAATCACACACATAACACCAGATATGATTACATGAAAACCCTCCAAGTGAGAAGGTAAAACTGGGGTGGGGATGACACCCACAAATCTTTACTACTATAGTTGTAAAGTGTATCCAATGAAGGTTATAATGTTTTGACCATGAATCATGGTCTACCTTGTGAAAGGTCTTCCCTGTTAGAGGCTTACCATCTTCCCTATTAGAGGCTTACAAAGACTATTAGGTCTCACCTTGTTAGACAATTTCAACACCCTATTAGAAGTGTGCCTTGTTAGAGGACTTCAACTTACAACTAAGCACCCTGTTAAAGGATTTCATATAGCCTATTAGGACTACTCTACTTAAGAGATTTGACTAAAATCACCTATTAAAATGTCTTAGCATACATCCTATGATTGACACTTGCTTTCCTGATGACTGATCACCTCTACACAATATCTAATTGATCCTTCTCGATTAGATGTCTCAATGTTGTATCCATCTCTCTATCCTCTATTCTTCTCTAACTAATTCTATAATTCACTCTTGATTCTAAGTCACCTTGAATGCTCTACAAATAATCTTGTTTGCTCCTCCAATTTAATCACTAACCCATAAAGAATTTAGGGCTTAGTCCTCCTTAAGAAGACTTAGGTGGCTTAGGGCTAGGTATGAATCTATGACTGAGAGTCATCCATATTGCCACTTAAACCTTCCAATTTTCTAATTGGTTACATGTAATTAGATAGGGAACCCAAATATAGATTTTTCCTTATCTCCAAAAGATCGTAACCTATCCTTAAGTCAGCTTTAAAATGGTTTACATAGTTGTTTGTGCCATTACAAATAAGTATGTCAAAACTATGTCACTTGTCATATGAAGTCACTAATGCTCAACATCCACTATATTTTTGCTCTGACTCAACACTTTCCTTACTTGGCATCCACTATTTACTCGGCTCCTAAATCACTCAGCATGGTCTATTTGCTCAACACTTGAGTACTCGGCACATGAGTGACTTGGCACTCATTACAACTCAGCATAGTCTAATATTTACATGTTGTTCTTGACATGAACTAAGTAAATGACTTAAGTGTGTTGACACTTATTTGTCAAAACCAATCTGAGATCAACAAATAAATATTTATAAATAAAATAACTATTCAAAAGGAAAGAGTCTATGATACAATGGTAAATTGTGAGTCTCCCATCTAAGAGATCTTGGGTTCAAATCTATTGAAGCTCAACACGTAATATTAATTAATCTCAAAAATAAAAATAAATAATCTAAAGTTTAGGCCATTGCCTATAAAAAAAATTAATTAATTATTCATAATTATAAAAAATGAAGTTTTATTTTAATTTTCATTTGTTTCAAAGTTAAGTCTTTAACATGGATTTATTTAATGGTAGTTATAAGAAAAATAATTAGAATTTTTTAAAGACGGGAAACTTTATCTTTCGTAAAAAATTATCGTGTGTGTGTGTGTGTATGTATATATGTATGTATATGTATGTATATATGTATATATTTACATATATATACATACATATACATACATATACACACATATACATACATATACATATATATACATACATATATATACATATATATATACATATATATATACATACATACATACATACATATACATACATACATATACATATACATATACATATACATATACATATATATTTATATACATATATACATATACATGTGTGTGTGTGTGTGTGTGTGTGTGTGTGTGTGTGTGTGTAAAAAACCATAGTAGAATAAAATTACAAAGTTATCTAAAAAACCATACAATATACAAATTAGCTATTATGTGTTTGAATAGAGACAATTATTCATTATAACACAATATGTTCAACATCTATTAGATGCTTGAATATGTTCAACACTTATTTATGGAAATTATTTTTAGGACCAGTTTTCATTGATTTTATATTGACATGTGCTCTTTTTATTATCTTCATTTTGAAATCCCTTTTACTTACCCTACCAATCTATAATGTCCCCACTAAGAGACCTATGAGGAAAAAAACTACACACTTAAAGGGGCTTTAAAAAAAAAACATGACCATGATTAAGAAAGTAACCTAATTATCCATTAATGCCAAGAGAGAAATGGTAACAAAACTTATCAATCTCATGATATCATACTTATATAAACACTTTAACTTCCCATGGGTCTCCTAGTGTTGTTACCTAAGAAGCAATACAACAAGAGTACTAAACATCAAGATTAGGAACTCAAAACCAAGTTATAAACAAAAGTCATCTCATTAAATTTTCAATGTCAAATTTTTATACAATACAGTTTGTTTCAACTATTATATTTCTTTATAAGGGGATACAATCAATTTTATAGATTATTATGTTATGGTAGACTAGAAACATCTCCATCCAAAGTACAAGTAGAGTTTTATATAGATCTATAAGGAAAAGTGTAGAAAATGTAAATTTACCCTTCCAAATCTCAAGTGTCTATTTCAAGAAATAGAATAAAGAACCACAAAAGACACAATGGCTAAAAAATAATCCATTATAAACCAACAAGTAAGTATGACACATAAAATTGATTATTAGATCAACACTTAAGTATTGTAAATAGAGTATGTTAATAAAATATAAGAGAGAAAGAATCATATAAGTGAACATGATACAAAGAAACAAATAATAAGTTGTCAAGTGAGCATAATTCATCACTAAAGTTCTTTTTAATTTATTAGGACTCAACTCTAGGGCATACTATAAAAAGAGTGTCATCCATAGTTCTCCTCTTGGGATATTGAGGTTTGGTCACTCAAGGCCTGGATCTCTAAGGAGAAACTCATATGTGACCATATAATCTCTCATGGTAATGAGGCTGATTGGTGATGCTTAAATTATATGGATCTTCTACCACTCTCACACTCTACCTAAGCAAGACTACAGTGCATGAGTGGGACACACATTATCTAGATTAATGTTTTACCCTTGTTTATTAGATAATTTTTCACTGGATTACAAATTACCCATTTTTCACCCACATCTAACCAGTTGTAAGCCTCAACCCCTATGGAGAGCACTCTTCATTAAACAATATAGATACTGTCCAATGGTCATGCATAGCCAAAAAGTCATAAGATATAATAAACACTTTTGTTGGAATATGTGTCCATAATCAACCCAAAGAATGCATATCTTAGTATGTAGAAACATTAGTAAACATGTGAATAACATTTTCTCATAAGAAGATTTCAAAAATATAAATTTTCATTTAGAAACATGTAAATAACAATTTCTCAACTTTCTAGGAAAGTAAATTCTATAAAAAATTCAAGAATTCATATGGATCCTTTAACAATTAGTATCACCCACCAACATGTCATTAAACTAAAATTAATATTGTTGGTGTAGCTAAATATTCACTAATTACACTTTACTTAATTTTACTTAGGATAATGCATCTACATATTAGTTTTCATTTAGACACATACAAGTTTACACTCCATTTTAGCACATGATTTTGGAGAAATTCACATGAGGTAGATTTAGTTGTCATCTAATAGCTCTTTTATGTGAGATCCACCTATTTCTCTAATCACATTATCATCCTCTCATTTTCACACATACTTTTTTTGTACAATGGAGGATGATCCACCTTTGGTGGACATGTGATTACACCTTGTCTAGTTGATAACTTATCTCTTTTACCATTCTTGTTTATCATGCATTATCCATATATTCAAGAACATCTACTTTCCATTCATCTAATAAGTATTAAGCTATTAATAATTTCACTCTTGATCATTATTGACTTAATCAATTGATCATATCATTTTTCCTATCTCTTTTTTATGCCCTACACACACATCCCTACTTTTTGTGATCCAAAAGTTGGGGCCCCTCTTTTTTAATATCAGTTCTTGCCTTGCTTGGGTAAGTCCCTTTGGTTTGTTTTCATTTTTTTGATCTGCAAGCTTTTGCATTCCTTTTCCAAGATATAAATCCCTTGAATGAGAAAAAAGGAAGGTTCTTAACCCCATGTATAGATCTCGGTCTTCTCAAAATGTTTCTCTTGGATCAAGTGGGAACTTTTTCTCGTGCATCTTTGACAACAGGGGGAATTTCTATTGTCTTGATGAAACTATTCTCTAATACCACTAGACAAAGAGCCACACCACCCTTACAACCCACAACCAAAACACAACAATATGGAGATAAAGAGAAGATAAAATGCTTCATAAAGCATGCTTTACTTACACTTGAAAATCCTTACAATATTCTCCAAATAAGGGAACTCCAAATTCTTACAATATGATAGAGCTTCCAAACGAAGAGCTTCCCAAATAAGATCTTTCAGCTCTAAACCTTGATTACAAATGCTCATATGGCCTTTCTTATATAGGCACTTACCACCCAAGATATGACAAACAAAACCAATGTGGGATAAAAGGTAAATGCAATTGCCTTACAAAAAATATTAAATTCTCACCCCAATTACAACTAAGCACCACCATGTGGGCCAATTATAAAATTATATTTCCTTTGTGGATCACAACAACTATTAAATGCATGATTAAAGAAACTTTTAGAAAACTTCTAGATGCCACCTACATACCTTGATAAATGAAATGATAACTATTTTTCTTATATTTTTTTTTTATGCCACCCATGCACCTTGGTAAATGAAATTCATTTTTTCCCTCCTATTCTATTTTCTATTTTAAAAATATTTTTCCTCCAATTTTTATCACTTTCTCTCTCCATTCCTTTTTTTTTTCTTGTCACACCTCTTTTTATTTTGTGATGCAAGATGCTCCTACATCAAACACCCATGGTAGGAAAAAAATTGTGAAGAATAAAGTAGCTTCTTCAGATTTTTTTTTTTCTTCTCTTCCAATACCTAGCTGGTATAAGTATCCATTGTTGATATATCTTCTTCTTTCTTCTTTTCCAACACCTAGCTGGAACAAATATCTACTGCTGAAAATATTCCTCTGCAACTAATTATGTCCAAGTATAAATCTTATCCCCCTCTAATCTTATACAATTAAACACACCTATAATAAACTCAACAACACCATACCAATCTTTCTTTTCATACCACACATCACTAACAAGATCCTCATGTAAATCATCATCATTATCTTTCAAATTCATCTCAATTTCAGCATCCCATAATTCTCAAAAATTTACCTCTTTCACATATTCATCTTCTCTTGCTTCTTTCATGCTGTCAACAAGGAATGCAATTGCTTCACTTGTTTGACCTCCAAACCAAGGCATTTTACTCTTCCTCTACTTCCTTAGCATTCCAATCATCTTCATCTACTTTTCATTTATAAATCATGTCATCTTCACAATTTTCCTCTTCTTTTTCACCTTCTTCAAATTTAGGTTCACAAATATTTTTAACTTTATCCTCTTGCACTTCTTCATTTTTGACATCCAAATGATTATCAACATCTCTTTTCTAGTGATATGCTCTTCTCTTTTGCAATTCTACTTCTAATTCATTCACTTGCTTGTGCAAATAAAAAATGCAACTCATAATGCCTCTTGATTTCTTGCTCTAAATTTCTCAAGTCTAAAATCCTCAGAATCCATCCAATCAAAAAATTCATCTTCTTATTTCTCTTCTCCATAATCAATTCTTCATACAATAAAATTCATGAAACACAAGTACCTCATGCAAATTACCTCACATTTGGTGATTTGTTACACACTCAAGAACTCCTTCTTAACAAACTTCACCCAACCCAAGGTCCTGGTGCTAACTACCTCACATTTGAAAATCTATCCAAATTCTTAGGAAATCCTTCTTCGATACCAATAACAAAGGGATGCTTTAGTACCACTTGAATAAGGGTCACACTAGCCTTACAACTCACAACCAAAAACACAACAATATAGAGATAAAAAAAGGACAAATTGCTTCATAAAGCATGCTTTTGCTATACTTTAAAATCCATTAAATACTCTCCAAATGGGAGAACTCCAAATTCTTACAGTATGAGAAAGATTCCAAAAAGAAAGCTTCCAAACCAAGAGCTTTTGACTATATTGCACACCAAGAGATCATCCACAAAGAAGATCTTGCAACCAAAGAGCTCATACTCAAAGAGCTTCTAACACAAGAGTTTCCCAAATAAGATCTTTCACCTTCAAATCTTGATTACAAATGCTCATATGTCTTTCTTATAGAGGCACTTACTGCCCAAGATATTAAAACTAGAATCAATATGGGATAAAGGGTAAATGTAACTACCTTACAAAAAATATTAAACTCCCACACCAATTACAACTAAGCACCACCATGTGGGCCAATTAGAAAATTACATTTCCTCTATGGATCACAAAAAATATTAAATGGATGATTGAAGGAACTTTCCACAAACTTCTGAGATGCCACCTACATACCTCGATAAATGAAATGAAAAATATTTTTTGTTTTTCATAAAACTCATGTACCTTGGTAAATGAAATTCAAATTTTCCCTCTTTTTTCGTTTTCTATTTTTTTCCTCCAATTTTTGTCACTTTCTCTCTCCTCCATCTTTTTTTAAATTTTATCACAATCCATTTTATTTCATGATGCAAGATGCTCCTGCAATAGGTCTTAAGGTTGGGCATGTGACAATGCTCATTGATGAAAGAAAAGTACAATTAATGCACCCTTTAAACTACCTTGATCAAAATGTTATTTAAGGCACCTAAATGGGTTAATTCTAACTTTCCTCAATAATCACAATTCTACTCTTCAAGTCAAGTTGTCATATGGGCTATCACCTTGCTTGGAAGTGGTTTTGTTTGTGTAACTTTGTGAAGTGGCCTTCAATTCTAAAGTTAGTTCTACCCTGCATGCGAGTTAGGGAAGATTTTTGTACCACTATGTTCTTCAGTTTTGTCTCCTAGGTTGGTATTTCCATTTGGCCCTTGTCGTGTCTCTTTTCTATTTTGTAGGTTGTGTTCATCTAGTTTCTTTTCTTTTGTGCGTTCTTTTTTCTTGTTTGCTTGTTCCTTTGTGTTTTTTTTCTTCCACCTTTTGGCATGGTCCTTTTTTGGGTGGCACATGGTTTTTTCAGTCTATTCATGCCTATGTTCTCTCTTTCTTTAGTTTTTTGGTGTGTGGACAAAGTCAGTTCTACTCCACCCCTGGTTAGATTGGTTATGTAGCCTATTAGTGTGATGAACTTAATAATAGGAAATGTGGGTTCTTGTAAAAGGAAATCAAGTTTCATGGTGGAAAGTTTATCACAATGAGGAGAGGCATAATTAGTCTCTTATTCTATGTCTTTGTTTTGATGGTGTGAGTTCCTTGCCCCTAGTTTTCTAAGCTCTTTCTCTATTCGAGGATTATCTATGCCATATAGGTACTCTTGAGTATCTCATTTTGGTCTTGGTTTTGATGTGAGATAGGATATCACTAGTCAAGTCTTTCCTTTCTTGACCAAGGAAGTTACAAGTATGCCTTTGTAGGTGCCTAGGTGCTACGTATTTTGGCTATAAAAGATGAAATGTATAGACCAAATATCACTATTATATCCACACACATGACCTCAATCATAGTAAAATAAGTGGTAGCTTTCTCAATGTTGTGCTAATGGTTCTACAATATTTTGGGTGGTGGTGGATAGTGGTTTGTCACTTCTCTTGCTAGCCTAGGTGAACCATTCTTCCTCAACTTGAGTGTCTTGCATCATTCACAATAAATTTATTGGTATTTCAAAATTTAAATGATTGTCACATCAAAATTACTTAGCAATAAATGATCTCATGTGTCACATGAGTGGATGCTAGATAGTGGTCATGTCAATCATGTAAGGACAACTTAGCATTATGAGTCATGTCAGCAAATTTTTGGTGCAAGTAGCATACTTCTTAGGTTTTTGGAATAAGACCAAAATAAGATAACTTTGGGCCTTGAAAATTATCTATGTATTTGACATTTATGAAATTGTAGGTTCTAAGGATTTAGGGATTCTTTGCCTCATTATGAGTGAGATACAATTTTTATGTTCCCAAGGTATGGCTTTCAGTTATCTCTTCTTTCTTTTTCTTTTTTTTATCAGTTGAAATACTTATTTAGGATTTTGGGGTTTTCTTCTTCTCCCCAAGTGGTACATTTGTCACTTTCCAAGGATGGGAAGGAAGAGAACCCCTAGAATCTTAGAAATCTTAAATCCTAATAAATAATAAGTTGTTTAAAAGGAAGGATTAGAATACTAAGGGATGTCTAGTCTCCATGAGTACTAATGCATAGTAACTTTGGAGGACCAAAAAAAAATTTCATGTATAATGGCTAGAAAAAGATCGATGCAAATTCTAAAAAAGGGAGACCACCTAATAAAAAGGGTATCTCCAGACCAAGATGGGAAGGAAATCTCTTAGGAGGTCAAGTTCAAGTGGATCTCAAGATTTAAATAATGGAAGGATTACTTGTCAACATAAGAGGTGATTTTTCCCAAGGATGGAAGCCATGGAAGAAACATGTTAGAAAAGGAAGAGGCACTTGCATGATCAACACTTTGCAAAGGAAAACTTGAGATGCCTATCTTCCTGGGTCAATGTGGCCTCCCCTTCTACTTCCAACCCCTTTGGTGTTATAAGGTGGGAGGATGTACAATGAGGACTCCTCTAGAAGTAATATTTTTAGCATGCAAAGTTTCTTTTGTCCACTTTAAATACCTACTCGGTGGTAATTTCACTTGCTTCTCAGGGCACCACAACTCTACAAAAAAAAAAAACTAGGTCCAAGGATTTCTTTTTCCTATGACTTGGTTGGGTGAACTTACATTACATGGTGGTTGGAAATTTGTGTTCTATCCTCAAAGGTTTTGGAACTTTAGTCCTTTTGAGGCATAGACGGATATGCAAAGATTTCTTCCAAATCTTGCCTTCTACCACTAGCATGGGAAACATATTTCTTAATGATATGGCATTTAGTTAATTATGGAAGATAAAGAATAGCCTTTTTCCAACTGTACATTTCCATATGCACCCAATTTATTTAAAGTTTTTATAGAAATGGAGGGCTCTTATCAATCTGCAGATGCCTTGAGAAGATAACTAACATATATATGACATAAAATGTACGCAAAGACTAGCGCTTATTGACTAGATTTTCTTTGGGAAATCCCTTTCCTTATTACCCACTTATTCTATCCTTCTTTCATGGATTTTGAAATTTAATTTCCTCTTCCACAAGTTTTCTTTGCATGAAGATTGAAGGGGATTCAACAAATCTTAGAAATAAAGGCAGTAGATGAATTAATTAGGGCAAGAAGTTATTTTCATGCCAAAGATTGTAGGAAGTAATCTATAAATGATATGATTACTAGCTATTCTAGGGTCAAATTTTTTTGATGATTTTATCTTCCATTTAATCATAACCCCATCATTTATAAAGTAATATCACCGTGAATTTGGCTTCTTGGGAGCTTTGTCTGACCCAGTGCTTGTTGGTGTTATTAGAGTAGATGGATCCTAGAGTGATTGATATGGGATCCATTTATCTTCTAAAGTAGTGAGATTTTTCTATTTTTTTATTATTATCTTCCTTGGCTTGGATAAAACTAAATAATATTGATTACTTAAATACTATTTCATTTGCAAGACTTGATAATGTTAGATTGATTGATCGAGTATGTATTTAACGTATCCTACCATTCAAGCATGTATTATTGATAATAATGATGACAAATTAGACTATAGGTAGATTAAATCTCTAACTCTTTAGGATTTTTACTTTCTGCTATTTGTTTTATGTACCCCCTTGGTTCTATCCTATGATAACTACCCAACTTTGTTTGCAAGACTCTATGCCAAAATCCTATGCATACAGAGACTCAGCGAATATTTCACCTACCATATAATAAATACAATCACCACCCTCATCCAAATTTTCATGTTTCTTGCATGACTAAGACCCAACTTATAGGAGCTTGGAAATAAGGAGTTCCTATCTCTATTCTTTCAAGCCATATTGGTCGAACATTCTAGTTTGGTGGTAATTGTAACTCTATTGGCATTACATTAAACAAAGATATATCAGTAGATAAATAATGCTAGAAGGAGGGTACCATTGAACCTATGTGTCATTCATTTGTGTCATGTCGGTGAATCTTAGTTTTGTTTCATTTTGTGTAGTGTAAAAATTGGCCCAGTCAAATTTGAGTTCATTGGATCCATTCAATTTTGGCTTTGCTTCCGAAGAACCTGGCTAGTCTCCACCTGAATGACAATTCAATGAGTATCATAGCCCCCAAAATTTTCACTAACTTGGCTCATTCTCTATGACATGCCTTTGGTGGTTATAGTCATCAACTATCCCCATAGAGTTTGAAGAACTTGGACCCATGGTCTAAAATAAGAAGAAGAAAAACTATACAAAGGGTAAGGCCATCAAGCCCCAACCTAAAACTACTACTCATATCATAATTGCATCCTAGTTACCACTAGGGATAAAAATTATTCTACAACAATTAGTGTTTCTTGAGGGATAGTTGTCACCCATGGAGACTTTCCCTATGATGCATAACTTACCATCACAGCTTGGGAAACTTAGCCCAATATACAAACACATATGGGTCCTCTAGTGATGGAAGAACGTATCCAGACATCCAAAGATGCTCTAGTTTAGAATAATGTAGAACATTATGATTTTTTTGTCGCATGTTCCCAATGAACCTCGGTTCCAATGACTTAAACTATTACCTCAATCTTCCTACTAATTCCATCAATGGATAGGTCAATATGGAAAAAATTTCCTCTTGGCATTCCAATCTGAGAACAACACCAAATTGTTTCATTTCCAATTCATTAGTATTCAAAATGAACCAAATGAGCCTCTACCAGTATTTAATAACCAGTTCCAATGTTCTCTAGAATAGTTTTTGCATGATTTTTCCCCCACACTAGAGGTGGTTGTAAGGACATATTTAGATTTCATTCCCTGAGTTGTGTCTATGTTCGTTATATAGACCGTACCCCAAGTAAATCACAATACCTTGGCTAAAGTCTATGCATTGGCCTTAGAAGTCTTCACCCAACTTACAGACTACCCTTTCAACACCTAGGGTATGCCATGCCAACCCCAATCTAGATTAGCTTCTCATCAGGGTAGTTATAACATGATTCACATAGTGGGGTTACCAACTTATCTTGCCTCCCATTATACTTATGTGTCACCCCAACTCTGGAATATCCCCACTAGACTTAATCAATAGTACCCCAAGTACCTAAGACTTTATTCCCTACCTCGGTCTCACAAGTCGTTGCATCATATGAAGTCCTTTCCTTTTAATCCTACACCCAAGTGGAAAATACTTTCTTTCCCCCACCAATCCAGTGGTTATATAGGTGCAATCTTGAAACCACTTGATCAAATCACAACTCTTGTAGTTGACATGGAAGCCTTCTAATGGATTATCACTAGTATGGCTAATGATACGAGTTAGTTGAGAATAGACAAGACTACAATTGTGAATCAATAGTCCACTCCCCTACATCAATGGAAGATCTTTTCAAGAAAAAGAGGTTCTTTTAAGTCTGGTCCTTAAGGTAACAATAATGGAAACTAAAATCAATGACTTGATAACTAGAAATTGAATAACATGTCACGTAATAGGGGGGTTCCCCCAAGTCAGCCAAATATCCAAGGTTCTACAAGACCTATTCATATTTCCCTCATGGTAAAATTTTATCCCTTGACCAATTGGTATCAGTTGCATGGTATCATAAGGCATTTGGAGACCACTTGTGCCAACTTGGAGAAGGTAATGTAGATCTACCACTTGGATATATAGTCCTACCTTGATCAAAAACCTCCATGTACTTTGGTGGAACCTTCCAACTCTACCTTTATTTGTGAAACTATCATCTACCAATGCTCCAAGGATTCTTTGATGTTCCCATCCCTATCTATGAGGATAATGCTTCTACCAATTCATGGCCTCCTTATAATGCAAGGAGTCAATCTAACAAATACCCTTTCACAATATTAGTTCCACCCAAGAATGCTTCAACACCACTTGACCCTCATGCCAATGTGAACCCACCTTGGTTAGTAGGACCAACCCAGTAGCTATAGGACTCTTTGATTAAAGGATTAGGGTCCTCTTGAGTAATATTTGATATTTGGAAAGTGATTAAAAGTACCAATACTGCCATTCCCCTAATGAACATTCTATTGAGTTACTCCGAGTAGTGGAATGACCTCTTCCAATAGCTTGGTCTCCCTGAAACACAACTTATTTTCACTAAGAATGTGATTTTAACATGTTAATGAAGTCATCTTTGAAAGCAATACCAAGGACCCTCATTTTCTACTCAATTTGATAATTTATGGTAAAAATCTATATAATTGTTTGGTAGAATCTAGAACTTCAGGTAACATCATGCTCCTATCTATATGCAAGAAGCTCAAATTTGCATCTTCACCATTCAAAGGTGTTGTCATGCAATTTGAAAAAACTATTGTGAAAATGGTGGGCAAGATAAATATATATATACAGATCAAGATCATCTAGGAACCTCGGGTGTCTAGCATCATCAAAATCCAAGTGGTTGACATCACCGAAACCTGTGGGATAATATTAAGTTGTAATTGGTTAAAAGCTCTAAATCAATATATTTCTATAGATTTTTCTTACCTATGGCTTCCCTATAGGGGTGAGGCTAATATAATCAAGGTTGGTAGTGAACCATAGATGAGGAAGCCTATCACTAATTATAGTTAGGTGAGTGAGGTTTCCTATGCTCAATTAGAGCCTGGCTTATATCAAACTATGGGGAATTTAGTCTTGGATTTTATTCTAGGAAGGACACTTGGTGATGAGGATTTTAGTATCATATAGAGAATTCATGACTCCATTGCATGATTGAAACATGGCATCACTCTTCAAGGTGACTATGTATTTATGACAAGCCTTTTGTCTGGCTCATGGTGTCAGGTCCATTGTGAAGGGAATTCTAAGTTGAAGTGTGAATCCTACATAAATGTGGCCAACATCCACCTTTTTGATATCCATTAGGGAAGGAAGAAATAAGAAATTCCCATTTTATATAGCTCTCGCATGATCATATCTAAAAGGCTAATAGTTGATGGACCCTTATTAGTGTCACATCTAGAAGAGATTCACATTCCCATGTCTCTTGTCATAGGTAACATATTAGAACATTGTTCACCACTAGAAATACCCCCTACCCCACCCTCTAGTCCTCCACTTATAGAAATTGGACTATGGACCCTAAAGTTTGATGGATCTCATGCCAAGGCTAGAGCTAGCATAGGGGTAGAATTGATTGACCCATGAGCAAAATATTTCCCTGTATCTTATCAACTGCAATTTGACTACACAAATAACATGGATGAGTATGAGACTTTGGTGCTAGGGATTCTCTTTTCCTTAGGTAACAGTATAAAGCTATGTCACCTTTTAGGCTCACTTATCAAAATGAGTGAATTTGAGTATTTCTATCAAAAAAACATTTATTTTCAAATATATGATCTTGATAAAATTATTCTAGCTAACTTATATATGGTTCAGTCTTTTCAAATTGAAAATGTCTATTAAATGCATGTTTTATAATTACTAAAAATATACAATTATTTCATAAAACTAACATTTCAATAACTCTTACTATTTATTATGATATTTTTTTAATAACATATAGACACCATTTTATAGAGCTCAAATTCAAGAATATTCTCATATAGAGTTCATTTTGTTTTAATTAGATATACTATTTTGTAATTAAAAAATTCTACAAGTATGTATTTTAACACTTGAGAAGATGTTGATTTTGAGAAAGAAAAAAATATTAAATAATATCAAAAAAATTAAAAATTATATGACGTTCTAGAGGAGAGATTCCTCTTCTAGAATCTATATTTTTTCTTTTGGTTGGAATAGATTTATTTTCAAAAATGTGGTGTGAGATGAAAACTATCAATTCGAATAAGTTGAAATTTGAATCATTATAAAAGAGAAAATATAGGTCTAAAGCCCTTTTTTTAAAATTCTAACTATATATATTATTGATAACATAATCTAAGATCAAATGAAAATAAGTTTATTTCTATATAGATTTGTGGAGGGAACTAGACCCCTAATTTCTAGCATTTTTCAGCAACTAAAATTTATCTTTAAAAATAGGAAAATATATAATTTCTTATTCCAAATAATTACTGAAAATTATAATCCTAAAATTCATCCATTTCTACACATTTCATTAGTTTACTTCATTTTAAAATTCTAAATAATGATACTAGTTTTATGTCATTGAATGTGAACAACTACACTTTTGTTAGCCTTTTCCTTTGTAAAAGGGTGACACAAGTTTGTCCTTTTACCTCCCTATGAAAGATAATCACCCACCTTTGGGCTCTAGGAGACTCTAAGCTTATTATTAGATAGGTTCAAAGCTAGTATACATGCCATGATAAATAGCTCATAGCTTACCACAACTAGGTGTGGGATTTAGTGGAAGACTTTGATGCCTTATGCATTGATATCATCCCAAGAAAACAAAATTATGTCTCTAATGCCCAAGTAGTATCCAATTGCACCCTAGATCCCATGGTTGGTTCTCTCCTCCAAAGATTCTATATAGAATGATAGTAACCCAATCTATCCCTAATAATGTTACTCATGTTTAGGTATTGAAATATGGTTGACAAATATTGTCTTTCCTGGATAATAGCAGAGTATTCGAAGACCATATTGTAGAAGAAGAAAGTGATCCACGAGAGTTATTTAACATCCCCACTAATACTATCTCAGAAGGGATGATAGTGCTAGAACACATCTTTGATTCAGATCCCTAGGTCAAGGATAGGAACCCTCATTTGTCATAAGGATGAAAATATGAAAAGGTTAACCTTGGGTCTGACACCAAAGAGAAAAATGTATTGATTGGTTCCTCCTCTTCCCTAGAGGAGAAGGGGAAGATACTCATGGTCATCTAAAAATACATCAATGTTATTTCCTAGGGCTATGAAGGTTTGAAAATTTATGACACATGTGTGATGACACACACAATACCCCTCAAACTAGGTGTCAAGCCTTTTCAACAAAGACAATAAACCATAAACCCTATGATTGAATTCTTGATTTAGCAAAAGGTTTAGAAGCTATTTTTAGGAAGAATAATCTTCCCCATCCAAAACACCTCTTAGGTAGCTAATTTTGTTCTGGTCTAGAAAAAGAATGGAAAATTTTGATTATGTGTGGATTTTGGGAACTTGGATAAAGCATTGATGAAGGATAATTGTTAGTCATTTTTCCCCTGCTACCAAAATTTGAAATTTTGGGTGGTAGTCATGTCCAACGGTCAGATATTTAAAATTACAAAAAATATATATGTAAAACTTTAGTCATATGCATTATATCTTGAGTCTTCAAGCTATCTCACATTATAAACACATCAGCAAGCCCAAATCTTCTCAGTCATTTGATTTAAAGGGATCAAAAAACATTACTTTGTTGCTATGGAAAGTTGGATGACAATTTTCATAGTGACATAATGACAATGTGATACACATCCAAGTGGGGCCTCTTGCTCTAATTAATGCACAGTACTTAGTGAAACATTAAGAACTATAGATTGGAGATTGATCTATGGCTATCATCTTGTCACTATAGAAAAATGCAAGATCTTTAGTCATAGTGACATAATGATAGTGTGCCACACACCCTCATGGGACACTTCTTTTGTGGCTTGTAAGGATGTCAAAATGAGATGATAGTTGTTTGAGTTTTATTTTTGCTATACAAAGTAGGCCAGTTTCTTAATGTGCCCTCGTCTACTATTGATCTCAAACTAAATCTATGGTGGTCACTTTGTTACTATAAAATTTTTTTAGATCTTTAACCATGGTGACACAACGATAGCTCACCATGTGGAGGTGGTAGGACCAACCCATGTGAGAAGTTGTCGAAGGTTTTCTACCATAAATGAAGCTCTATCTATCAAGTTTGTATTCACTAGAGATATAAATATGGAGAAAAAGGGTATTTTGTCATGGTCATCTGATCTTCCAAGATCAATGATTATCACTTTTTCGCCATGGAAAGTTGTAGGATTAATTTTCATAGTAGGATAGTGATGATGCAACACGTGTCCTAGTGGGCCATCATAGTTCATAGGGTGTGGTACTTTCCTCACAGTCAGATTGAAGGTAGATAAAGGGTTGTTGTTATGTTTCTACGAAAAACTACTAGATCTTTAGTCATAGCAACATAACGACAAGTTGACATGTGTCCTCATGGGCCAAGGTGATAAAACTAGAATAGAGGGAAGAAAACCAAATGTTTCCATGTAGCATGCTCTATAAAGGTTGAAAAGTCAACAAGAAATGGTAAGTGAGTTAAGCTTAATTTGAAGGAAGGTGGCAAAGTCATGCCAGTGGGTAGTCAACCAGTCAATATAGAAATGGGATGATCAACAAGGTAGCAAAATGTTTTGATATCACGGGCCACATGGTAATGGTGAGGGTGGAATTTGTTCAACTTTCTAATATATCTAATTTGGCACATTGATAACATGGAGAAAAGAAGCTCTTTAATGGTGAATCAACCTTTTGATCATCTAAAACCACTTTTATCATTCTCCATGCCTATTTAATATAAAGGACATTCAAATGCTACTCTATGGTTATCCATTTATCTAGTTATGCGTTAATGGCCACCATTTCTATCTTCTCAAGGCTCTGTTTCTTGAATGATATAATTTTCTTGCATCTCTATGTGTATTGAGATCAAATCCTCCCTAGATTTTTAGTGATTGTTCTTTGTAACCTTAATGGTAGTGGTTGAGCTTTTCCTTAGGGGAAAAGCTATCACCAGTTGTGCTTGAACTAAAAAAGAAAGATTTGTGACTCTTCCTAAGGTCAGTCATTTTTTCTCTGATTCTATAGAATTGTACTATTTTCTTTTCTACTGTAATTTCCTTTTGCCTATGAATGAATATAATTATCTATTGTAGCTCATTCTCCCATAAAAATTTAGTGTAGAACCTCCTTTCCTTTGTTAATGTTTTGTTTCTCATTCTTCAATCTGTATGACAGTATCTACCTTGCCTTGAATGTTATAGAATGAAGTTCCTTCCTTGTAACATCTCATTGGGTTTATGATTTGTATGTGGCTATTGAATTAGAGAAAAAATTGAATTAGTGTATTCTGAGGTTATATTAATGAATAGTGCATTGTCAAACAAAGATATCGCTGAACAAACTATTTTGGTGTATCACCTCTTTAGATTAGATTAGGTAGTTTGCCTACACACATTCCTTCTCCCTTTTCCTCTCAAGAAGTAGTTAGATCCACCCTAATAGTAAGGAATCCAACCTTCTCTGAAGACTTAATCTCATTGTTCAAGTCCCACAACTTGGAGATTGTTTCCATGTTTCACAAGATTGCCTTTAGGTAAGACTTTAGGAAATAGTGCAAGCTTTTATAACAATAGTTTTTGGCACACCTAGTGGGACCCTCATATTGAAGCATCTTAATGTCACTGATTTCAAAGAAGAGAAATTCAAATTAATGCTGAGAAAATGGTGTTGCTCTTAGTATTTTAGGCCTTTAGAAGCTCATTTTCAAGTACTTGGTGACTCTACCTCTATTTTCTACTTTCTAGACCAAAGTTGTTGTGATTCATTCCAAAGGTTCATATGAGGGTATCTTCTAAAGGTAATTTTCAATACACTGATCTTTCATTCTCAAATCATAGAAGAAAGAGAAGTAGATTATCCCTGTTACTAGTTAGGAGTGCAGCAGTAACACATAGACCTAAAAGATCTCTTTCCACTCCTCCTATTGATAGATCATAGCCTAGGTTGCCATCCTTTCATTTCAATAGGTCATTATTCCATATGGAACAACCTAGAGCCCATGCTTTTGTAACCTTCAATGGTTGAAGTCCCCTTCTTCTAGCTCAAAGACATGAAATACCAATAGTTGCACTCAAAAATATACTTGATTTTACTAGTGAAACCTTCATTTCTCCCATAGATCATATATAAGAAGTTTCAAATATTTGCAATATACATGGTATTAAAAAAGATGATTTTGTTGTTAGGTTGCTAGCTTCATCACTAAAAGGAAAATCCTTAAAATGGTATAGGGGTTTACCACACAATTCTATTACTAATTGGGATGGGTTAGGAGCAGGACTTTGTAAACACTTTGAAGAAAAAAGTGATCATTTATCACTTTTGGAGCAACTAACTGTAAATGAGAAATATTTTAGCAAAGGAATACTAATCTATTACAGGAACAAAGCATTAAGTAACAAAATTACTATAACATATAAGAGAGACCAAAAGAGAAACCCTCAAATGAGAATATGAGCCATGGAATGGCTCTCTCAATGAGATTATTCTCTTGATGTATGGATGAGTCTAATGGATTAGTTTGGTAGGATTATGGGATGTATGCTCAAGCTTCAAATTTGTTTCAATGGAGGATTTGGATTTGGGTGTGGATGATGGCTTTGTTGTAAAACTTGGTCTTAAAATGGCATTATAACTTTAGCTCAAAAGTTGTGATGATATGGCTTGGGAGGGGATTTGATTTATAGGCTAAGGGCTTGAGGGATGGAGGGTTAAGATTCAAGGAGAGAAAAAAGCTTATGGAGGGCTTAGATTGCATGAGAGGAGAGCACATGGATTGTGCTTATTTAGCACCAACCAGAGAGTGACACATGTCACAGGGTGAGTGGATGGAGGCAAGGGGATGGATGAGTCAACAAAAAAGGCTCAAGGGATAATATCTTCATAAAGACCCTTCATAATGGCTTGTAAGAGCAATGCATGGGCTTGTAAGAGTCTTTATGACCTTTGTAAGAGCATTCATGGCTTAGTGGTTGGGATATTTTGGAGGGAGTTGAGATTGTTGACTTTGCTTGGCTTAGGAAAGTCTTAAGCTTGCTTAGGGAATGTGACAAGGTTAGGGGGGGGATTAGAGGTGATTTAGGATTAGATTAGGCTTGTTAGAGATATGCAAGTGGATTTCATTCATGAGGGTGGGTGAGTTAGTAGCTAAGCTTGGTTAGTATGGGTGGATGGAGTGGATTAGGCTAAAAAGGGGGTTTAGGATAGTTTAGGGGTTATTACATTTGAGGGCTTTATTTATCAAATAGATTTATTTAATAAATGAGGGTTTTGGAATTAGATAGGAGAATAGGATTAATTGATAAATAATAGGTTATTTGATTTATCAATTAGGACTATAGATGATTAATTAAATTAATCAGCTAGGGGATGACAAAGGATTAATTAAATAGGAATTTAATTAATGATGCCTTTAGAGATAGCTAAATAAGATTACTGAAGTGGTGTAATCAAATTTAGGTGTCTACACTAACAACTATCAAAAGAACACCCCATGAACATATGATTGATTTTAATTACACATTTCAGAAGACATGGGATAGAATACCTACTCCAGTAAAGTCTTCCCTTGGTAATGCATTCTTGTATTACCTTAGAGCCTTTAATAGTGATATAGTTACTACCTTACAATCCATGGGAGGAGACAACCTACCAGCTACCTATGAAATTTATATAAGGGAAAAAAATATCTTGATACAAGGAGGGAAGCTAGCTCCAAGGCCTCCAACACCTTTCTTTCCTAACATGCCTAATCATCAACCTACCATAGCTACTATCCCTACAACAACTACAAGTTAGCCCCTTGCTATTCTCCCTTTAGCCTCCACATCTTCAAATGGAATAGATGAAATTAAAGATATGATGTTTTCTCTTATACAAAATATATATAGGAGGTTGCAAGGTTAGGCAAAAAAGCTAGAGGATAGTTTATCAATGATACAAAAGATGAGAAACAAGGTGGTGACCTTAGAAAGGTAACAAGCTCAAAGCAATAAACCTCCCCAACTTTAGTATCAAGGTCCCATACATAATAGGCTTCCAAACCAAAATCCAAGATATGCTCCATATAATCATAATAGGCCTATTGGTAACATGCCTATTGCAAATACAAATACAAACCCAAATAGAACTTTAGTCCCTCAAAATAATCTAGCTCAAGATCAAGATTTTTTTCCTTCTTATAACTTTTCCTATGGATATTTTATGTGTCAAAAGTAATAATCATTCCTAACACTAACTACACAAGAGCAAGTAATAGTACATCAATATAATGTTAGTCAACCTTCTAATGCTACTCATCTACAATAGCAAGGTGATTGTTCTTTCATGAACCATTATCTAGAGGAGCATTGTCATGCTAATCATGATGCCATAGCTCACAATACTAGAAGTAAAAAAAGAGTTGTTGGAGATGTTATTCCCCCACCAATTGGGATGTCCTTTAATTAGATGGTATCTTTTTCAAGACTAAAGGGATCCTAAAAAATGTGGAAATGGCCTTGCATGCATGCCTTGGTTGTACTGTAATTCAAGATATATTAGTAGTTGAGGTTGAAAAAAAAATTTCCATCTATCTTTCTAGGGAATTCACTATACAAATAGGAGGTCATATTGTAGTAGATTGGTCCTATATGTTCTTTAGAAGAAGAATAGGGAAAGAGCTTCCTTGAGAGCAAAACCTCTAGCCCTTAATTACATAGAGGCTTATACTCCAAGCCCAAAGGATGAGAAATAAATAGCACATGATCATGCTACTTCCTTAGTAGAGGTATCTAATTTTCTCTTGGATGAATGGGCCACTACTTATCAATTTGATCTAGTACAAGAAGCCCTAGAGGTAGGCCTTGACACATATTACATATTAGAAAAAGATGCTCATATTCCTAATCTCATAAAGAAGGAAGAAGATATTGATGAATTGTGAAGCATGTTCTTTGATGGCTCAAGGAATAAGAATAGCATAGGGGCCAGTGTCATGCTCATTTCCCTTGAATTGGAGAAATAATATTTCTCTTATAGGCTCGAATTTAGCTACACTAATAATGTGGCAGAGTATGAAGCTCTGATCCAAGGTCTCCAACTTGCACAAAGGAGAGGGATTAGGTTCTTGAAGGTCTTTAGAGACAATGAACTAGTTTTTAATCAAGTAAGGAGCCAAAATATCACTAAGAACAATCTTCTTAAATCATATAAACACAAAGTTTGGGATCTTCTTGAGGGTTTTCTAGCATTTAACATTAAAAGTGTTCCTATAAGAGAAAATAAACATGTTGATAGATTAGCAGCAATAGATTCTCATTATGATATACTAGAGCATGTTTTTGACAAAAAGGAGAAATATATCAAAATTTTTGTAAGACCTCCTATTCCTAACAATTGCACAAATTGGCAAGTGTTTGATTCTAGTGTGCAAATTGTCAATGTCTTGCAAAATGAGAAAGAATTCTCTGCAAAAAATTAGCCTAAGCTCCAAAGTCAGTATGGGGACCAGATCATGAACCTAAACTCCAACAAATTTCCTAAAGGTCTAGTCACCTTAGAAGAAATATTCAACTTTGATGATCAAGCAAGGACCAAAGGCTCAAATCTAAATGCAAAAAAAAAGACTATACATATGTCACTATTGTTGGAAATAATTGAAAAGCTCATGATTGAGGAGTAATGGAATTGATAAAGAATGTTTTCAATCATTTTTTTTTCATTGATGTCAAACTTGGTACTTGCATGAATGATAATTGCTTTAGTGGTCCAAATACTATAAGTTGGTTGATTGACAAGGAGGTGGCAATCAATAAGATGTAACTAGAGTACCTAGACAAAGGTTGAAGTTATGATGTTGTAATGAAGTCTAAGGATCAGCTAAGCCATTGATGAAATAGTGTATTGATGACATACTCTAAGACATAGAGGATAGACACACCAAGACATATCAAAGATGTAAGGTTTAGCTAAGTCATTTGTATAGCCTAACTAAGTTCATAAGAGAGTGTCGAGCAAGCTAGTTAGTGCCGAACAGATTCTTAGTTGAAGTTGAGCAAACTCACCTTTAGAGTGTTTCGAGTAAATTTCAAGTGCTAAGTGATCTTTGAGTGCTGAGTAAATATCAAGTGTCAAGTGATCTTCAAGTGCTGAGTAAATATCAAGTGTCGAGCGAAGATCAAATGCTGAGCAGAATACAGAAGCCGAGTAATACAGTGTGTTGAGCATCAATAAATCAATAATACCGAGTTGCTGCATTACTGTGAAAATCAAAGATTTTCCAAATTTGAGCTGACATGGTTGTTATCTAGAATTTTATGAATTGGATAGGAGATAAGAATGATGAGCTGGTGGCACAGAACACTATGTAAACCATTTTTTTTGGCAAATACAATTAGATTCTAGACAAAGTTTCTAGATAAGAGCAAGATATGGGATAGATACATTGTATCTTACCTAATCTATTGAAACCCTAAAGTTGGAAAGGGAGAATCAAGTGGGAAAGGTATTCTAGATTTCTATTTAAGGAGTCATAAGGTCATGAAGCAAGGAAGGAAAGATGGTCTAGCATGAAGTGCTGAAGAAGGTGCTAAGGTGGAAGAGAGTATAGATACTCTACTTCAATAGGTGACCATAGATATGATTGCATTGGTATGATGAGTAAGAAGACTCAAGGTGAAGAAGCTTGAGATGACAAGCCGATAGATCTAAAGTGATTAAAGCCAAGAAAAGGATTGAACTGAAGTGTGATCTATAATCTCCAAGATATGTTGTAAGTTGTATCAGATCAAAAGCTATTGTTGTTACTCTCTAGCAATTGTAACAATTAAGATAAATCCTATGAACTTAGGTTGGTTTAATAGCCATGTTATAAATCCTTTAACAGGGTGACATTCCACGTGAATGTTCCAAAGTCCTTTAACCAGGCCCATTCCTAACGGTATGGTGAAATCCTCTAGTAAGGCCACATTTAACAATGTGTTATAGCCTTTAACAGGGCAGACCATCAGAAGTGGTTGAAATCAATTGCACAGTATTTTGTGCGTATCACCCCCACCCCAATTTTACCTTCTTATTCTTGGAGGGTTTCTGGGTCATCAAATTCTCAATGTTATGGTGTGATGCATGTCTACTTTTTATAGTTGTTCAAATTACATGCATGATAGTTTCAGTTATGTGCTATTGAGGATTAAAAGAAAAGTGGCATTGGACTTTAGATAACTGATTCACACCCCCCCCCCCCCCCCCCTCTCATTTATTCTAAAGAATTATAACAATTGGTATCAGAGCATTGTTGTTGACTTAGTTTAGAAGGACTAGAAGCAAAAAAGATCAAAATGCCTAAGAGAGAAGTTCCCAAGCTCAATAAAGACAACTTTGTTGCATAGAAAAGCATGATGAAGTTACATCTTTGATCTATAGGAGATTGTGCCCAAAATTCAATTGTTACTGAACATGTTGATCCAACTGGTACTCTTATTGTAGAAGATTTGAAAAACAAACAAGAACACAATCAAACAATGTTGGAAATTGCTTCTGTACTCAACTATGCCGAATTCGATGACATTAAAGGATGTGACACTACATTCAAAATGTGGAAAGCCCTATCAAATATTTATGGAGGAGATCAAAATTTTCAAAGAGAAAAAAGAGAAAGCCTTAGAGGAAAGTTCGATGATATGAAAATGGAAGAAATTGAGAATGCTGCTCAGTATGCCTCTAGAATAAAGGAAGTGGTAAGTGCAATAAGATGTTTGAGTGGTCAATTGGATGAAGATACTATTAATAGTAATTTCTTAAGAACCTTGCTCCCTATATATGCTATTAGAGTATTAGCTATACAAGAGCTAAGATGTGTGCCAGGCAATAATGTAAGTTTTGAAGGTATAGTGGGTAGACTCACTGTATTTGAGTTATCTAACTTTGACAACTACAGACCTGAAAATGTTGAATCTTCTTTCAAGGCCAAGCTATCACTGAAAGATGTTGATCATGTGAAATCAAAGAAGGGAAGAAAGATGAAATATGTATCCAGTGACAATAGCACTAATTAGGAAGATGTGGAACAATTGGAAGCTTTACTAGCTAGAAGATTTTACAGAGGGAAAGGAAAATTCAAGGGTAAGCTGCATATTATTTGTTTCAATTGCAATGAAGTAGGACATATTGCTGCAAGGTGTATACAAAAAAAGGAATACAAGGAAGGTAACAAGTAAAAAAATAGAAGAGAAGATGATAAGAGAGATTACAAAGACAAAGGAAAGAAGTGCTATATTGTTGAAGAGGATTCTGATAATAATGATGATGAAGTCATTTATGTGGCCATGAAGGACCAATATGATGAAGAAGAGCGTACAGCACTGGTAACATGTATGAACAAGAATGACAGATGGATCATAGACAATGGATGCTCACATCACATGACAGGAGACAAAAGTAAGTTTGTTAACTTTACTCAGTATGATGGAAATAGTGTTAGATTTGGTAATGGTGCTCCATGTCAAATGAAAGGAAAAGGTTCCATTAAGATTACAGAGCAAATTTCATGTGATAATGCATATTATGTTGAAGGACTAAACTGCAATTTTCTAAGTGTCTCACAATTAGGCAATGTAGGGTGCAAAGTAGAATTTGGAAACAAAACTACAAAAATATATGACACTGATGGTAAATTGATAGGAAAAGGAGATCAAACAAGAAGTAATCTATTTTATCTTGATATGGAAAATACTTCTTTTCTTGTTGCAAAATTTGATGATGTGTGGTTATGGCATAGAAGGCTATGTCATGTCAACTTTAATAATCTGGTCAATATCAGTAAAATGAAGAAAGTCAAAGGTTTACCTAAACTAAAGAAACCTAGCAATATCATGTGCAAACAATGTTAGCTAGGGAAGATGACCAAATCAAATTTCAAGAGTAAAAACTATACATCTAAAGAAGTACTTGAGTTAGTCCATACTAACTTATGTGTTCCAATAGAAGTAAAAAGCTATAAAGGAGATAAATATATAATGTTGTTTGTTGATGACTATTCCAAGATGATGACTATTATGTTCTTAAAAAAAAAATTGATGCTTTTCAAATGTTTAAGTGGTATGTGGCTAGAGTTGAAAAATAAATAGGAAAGAGTTTGAAATGCCTGAGATGAAACAGAGGTGGTGAATTCAAATCAAACAAATTTGAGATATTTTGCAAAGACAAAGGAATCAAGAGAAAAACATTAGCTCCTAGAAATCCCCCACAAAATGGAATTGCTGAGAGAATAAATAGATCTATGATTGACTGTGCTAGAACATTAATGATGGAAAAGACTGTTGCTATGAAATATTGGAGAGAAGTTGTAAGTGTGGCTATTCATACACTGAACCGAGTACAAGTCAAGAAAGGTACGAATGCAACACCTTTTAAACTATACTATGGTCACTCACCCAATGTAAAGCATTTCAAAGTATTTGGTTGCAAATAATTTATCCTTAAAGATGCTAGAAATGGAAAATTTGATGCAAAAAGTGATGAAGGCATATTCCTTGGTTACTCCACTAGAAGTAAAGCATACAAGTGTTTAAATACTAACACTGACAAAATTGTGGAAAGTGCAAATGTAAACTTTGATGAGCATGCAGATGTCCAAGTTGAAAAACCAAAGAAAATGGATGACTATAGAACCTTTGTATATTCTTATGAAGGAATGCCTATTAATGAGGATACTAACAATCAAATTGGGATTCAACAACAAACTTTAGTCTCAGCCGAGTCACAACTAGTGAATGTTGAGTTGCATTCAAAAGCTGAGTTATAGAATGAAGAAAATGCTCATTCTAACTATGAAGTTAGTACACATGATAGAGATGTAGAACTACTTGACAATGAAGTGCATAGTGATCCTGAATCTAAAAGATCAAATATTGAAACAACAACAAAACCAAGATTGTCCAAATATGTGAAGAGGCATCACCCTACTGAATAGATAATTGGTAACAAAGATGCAAGAATAATGACAAGGAATAGATTAAGAAATGAATCATGTCTGTTAAGAAAATTTGAACCTAAGATAGTGTATGATGCATTACAAGATGGTGATTGGTGTAAAGCTATGGAAGAAGAGATTGATCAAATAAAAAAGAACAAAACATGGAGTTTGGTTCCCAGACCAGTTGACAAGAATGTGATTGGCACCAAGTGGGTATTCAAAAACAAGCTAGATGAGAATGGAGAGATTACAAGAAACAAAGCTAGACTAGTATGTAAGGGTTATGCTCAAGAAGAAGGATTAGACTATGGGGAAATATTTTCCCCTATTGCAAGAATGGAAGGAGTAAGAATTTTACTTGCATATCCTGCATATAAAGGTTTTAAAGTCTATCATATGGATGTAAAATCTACTTTTCTAAATGGTATATTGGAAGAGGAAGTCTATATTGAACAACTAGAGGGATTTGTTGATGAAAATAAAAGGGATATGGTTTGTAAACTACATAAAGCACTCTATGGTTTGAAACAATCACCTAGAGCATGGTATGAGAGACTTCACAAGTATCTAGTGCAAATAGGATTTGAAAGAACTGATGATAACAGCAACATGTACATCAAATCAGAAGAAGGTAAGGATATTATTGCATCTGAAATCTTTGTGGATGACATAGTGTTTGGAGGAAAGGAAGGGCTTTGTAAAAGTTTTGCAGACAAAATGAAACATGAGTTTGAGATGTCTATGTTTGAAGAAATCAAATTTTTTGTTGGTTTGCAAGTACATCAACTAAAGCATGGTATATTTATGACAAAATCAAAGTACATCAAAGAGATACTTAAAACATTTGGATTGGAAGACTCCAAATCAGTCAGCACACCTGTGGCAATAGGACACAAACTATCCAAAAATGATGTATCAGCTAAAGTTAATCAAAAAATGTACAAATCCATGATTGGAAAACTACAATATGTTGTACATAGAAGACTAGACATAGCATTAGCAATTGGAATAGTGGTTAAATTCTCTGCAAATCCTAAAGAGAATCATCTCATAGCAGTAAAAAGAATAATGAGGTATCTCAAAGGAACTGATGATTTTGGCTTATATTATAAAAAGAGTGAAAATTTTGAGCTAAATGCATACACAGATGTAGATTCGGGAGGCAAAATTGATGACAAAAAAAGCACAAGTGGAGGAGCATTATTTTTAGGTAAAATACTAGTTACTTGGACTAGCAAGAAGCAAACATGCACATCTCAGTCCATTGCAGAATTAGAATATGTGGTAGCAGCAATCAATTGCACAAACATTGTGTGGCTCATACATCTATTGAAAGGAATGAAAGAAGAGGTAACTAAACCTGTGATATTTTATTGTGATAGTACAAGTGCTATAAACATATCCAAGAATCCAGTAATGCATGCAAAAACCAAGCATATTGCAATCAAGTATCATTATGTGAGAGAATTGGTAGAAGACAAACAAGTGAAGATGGAGTACATTCACAGAAAGGAACAAACTGTAGATATCTTTACCAAACCATTGCCCAAGGATCCTTATGAATATCTTAGAGGCAAGTTGGGGTTAATACCCCTAACTCAAGAAGTTTAAAACAAAAAAGAAGCTTCCCTACATCAATAGGAAAAAATCATTGAAATATCAAAAGAATGATGCAGAGGATGACAACAGGAGCAAGGATTCCAAATCAGTCACAAGCATGGTGATAGAGGAAGAAAACATGATATGGAAAGCTTATATTTCATATGTTAAAGATGCTACATCTTTGGCATTTATGTCAAAGAGGGAGATATATGTGGAAAACTGATCAATATAAAGTAAGAAGGAGATACTCATGAGGGAAAATTGATCAATACAAAGTAAGAAGGAGATACTCATGAGGGAGATATATAAAAAAGAGGGAGATTTATTAGAAATTGAAAGGTAAAAATATATGAGATCGGGAGTAAAGGATGTAGTAGTCAAGAAGGAATCGAAATGTAGTAGGAAACAAATATGATTTTGGTGGTACCTAAGTTGATCAAGTGATCAGTTTGGTTTGCCATCAATGCCAAAGAGAGAGATTTTTGGAAATAATTGAAAAACTCATGATTGAGGAGTAATGAAATTGATAAAAAATGTTTTCAATCATTGTTTTGTCATTGATGTCAAACTTGGTACTTGCAAGAATGACAATTGCTTTAGTGGTCCAAATACTATAAGTTGGTTGATTGACAAGGAGGTGGCAATCAATAAGATGTAACTAGAGTACCTAGACAAAGGTTGAAGTTATGATGTTGTAATGAAGTCTAAGGATCAACTAAGCCATTAATGAAATACTCTAAGACACAGAGAATAGATACACCAAGACATGGGATAGAAAGATATGGGATAGATACATTGTATCTTACCTAATCTATTGAAACCCTAAAGTTGGAAAGGGAGAATCGAGTGGGAAAGGTATTCTAGATTTCTATTTAAGGAGTCATAAGGTCACAAAGCAAGGAAGGAGAGATGGTCTAGCATGAAGTACTAAAGAAGGTGCTAAGGTGGAAGAGAGTATAGATACTTTGCTTCAACAAGTGACCATAGATATGATTGCATTGGTATGATGAGTAAGAAGACTCAAGGTGATGAAGCTTGAGATGACAAGCTGATAGATCTAAAGTGATTAAAGCCAAGCAAAGGATTGAACTAAAATGTGATCTATAATCTGCAAGATATGTTGTAATTTGTATCAGATCAAAAGCTATTGTTGTTACTCTCTAGCAATTGTAACAGTTAAGATAAATCCTATGAACTTAGGTTGGTTTAATAGCCATGTTATAAATCCTTTAATAGGGTGACATTCCAAGTGAATGTTCCAAAGTCCTTTAACTAGGCTCATTCCTAATAGTATGGTGAAATCCTCTAACAAGGTCACATTTAACAATGTGTTATAGCCTTTAACAGGGCAGACCATCAGAAGTGGTTGAAATCAATTGCGCAGTTATTTTGTGGGTATCACCCCCACCCCAATTTTACCTTCTTATTCCTGGAGGGTTTTTGGGTTATCAAATTCTCAGTGTTATAGTGTGATGCATTTCTACTTTTTATAGTTGTTCAAATTACATACATGATAGTTTTAGTTATGTGCTATTGAGGATTAAAAGAAAAGTGGCATTGGACCTTGGATAACTTATTCACCACCTCCCGCTCCCCCCCCCACCCCCTCCTCAGTTATTCTAAAGAATTATAACAACTATTGCTAATGGAAGGACTCTTAGTTTGGGAAAGGTGTGCTCTAAAATTGAACAAGAAAATTTGTTCAATTATGTCAATAATTCAATGATATATTTTCATGGACATATGATGATTTAAAGGGTTTTCGCCCAAGTTTGTTTCAACATACCATAGATCTAAATAGTGATGCAAAGCTTTTTAGGCAAAACAAAGACTAATTAACCCTAGGGTTGAGCCATTAATGAAAAGGGAGATATCCAAGCTTATAGAAGCCATATTTTTTCCTATTTAGCATTCCTCTTAGGTAGCTAATCTTGTCCCTGTTAGGAAAAAGAGTGCAGAAATTAGACTATGTGTAGATTTTAGGGACCTTAATAGGGCTTCTCTTAAATATCACCACCCTCTTCCTTCCATGGAACAAATCCTATCCAAGGTTAGTGGTTTAGAAATATTTTCTTTCTTGGATGGTTTTTCAGGCTATAATCAAGTAATTTTCCAAGAGTCAAACTAATATAAGACAACCTTCACTACCAAATGGGTTACCTATGCTTATTGTAAGATTCCATTTGGACTAATCAATGCAAGTGCCACATTTCAAAAAGAAATGGAGATGGCATTCAAGGATATGGTTGAGAAGTTTTTTGGTTTACCTTGATGACATAATAGTCTAGTCCAAGAATGTGGCAGATCACTTTGGTCATTTGATGTAGTTATTCATTAGATATAGAGAATATGGTGTGTCCCTAAATCCAAAGTATGTGTTTTCCACTAATCAAGGAAAGCTCTTAGGACACATTGTGTCAAGAGATGGGATAACCATAGATCTAGAGAGGGTAGAGGCAATCCTTTCTCTCCCATTGCCTACTCATAAAAAAGGGATGTAGATCATTCTTAGTAGAATCAACTTTGTTAGGAGATTTATTCCTAATCTTGCTTCCATGGTGAAGCCTCTCAGTCCACCTCACAATAGGTGTGTGATAATCATGCCCAAGGCCTTACTTAGGAATATTTTATTCAATCTAAGGATTACTTCTCCCACCATGAGGTGCATTTAATTTTTCAACCTAGGGATGCATACTTGAAATGGTCAGCATGTTATGTTCACTAGGTTTCTTAAGGAGTCATTATGCTTATGCTATAGGAAAGCAACACACTTATCTTTTTACTGAAATAAATGCTGGAAATACAACTCTATGCTAACCTATATTTCAACTCAGACCATCCACTATAACTGCTCTTATAGATGTTGTAGGAAGAAACTTATAACTTCTATCTGAAATATTGGAAATGCTGGAAATAAATCTACACTACTCTAATCTAATGCACCTCCCAAGTGGGCCCCCTTGGTTGGCTTCTGCTAATCTACTAACATAGAATGTAAAACAAGAATTACTTCATTATATTTCAAAACTCCTTACATAAGAACAATACATAAAACTACAGAATAACTCACTACAAGAGACAACAATGCTTTTCCATAAATTTTTCTCAACCTCCAAAATTATTGATCCAATCCCTATAAATAGAGGATCGACACTTATTTTAAAATAGGAAAGAAAAATAACTAACTAAAAATCTTCCAAAGAAGAAGAAGGAAATATAGCAAGTCACAATATAAGCAATAAAGTTTGGGTAACCAATTCAGTAAAATAGTAAACATAGAGGGAATATAGAAACACTTCATCCATGTATTCCTAGAATAATAGCTCCTCCTTTATAGTAGTTGTGTCTCCTAGTGTCATCATGATTCTTCCATCATAGTTGAGCCTTGACGCTCCTCCTTGAATGCTGTCAACCATTCTCCAACTTCTCCCTTTCCTAACAAGTTAGTTGTGATGCAAAAATATTTAGAAAATAAGCATAATCAAATTAAATCCAAATATTAGAACATACATTCTAATGGTTATATGAAATATTGCATTATATGTATAATATTGGCAAAATATGACATAACTATCTACCCATGGTTTAACAGCTCTATCTAGACTTTATCATAAGTTTAGCTAGTTATAAGTTCACAAATGCCCTGGTAGTATTTAAAATAGAGTATTAAAATTAACATAAAATAGAGGCAATAATTGGCCTCATCATCTACCCCTTGGTAAGTTTAATTCTTGTCCTCAAGCATTGCATCTTCTAACCATTGATTGAAAGTCTCCAACCTTAGTCCTCCCTCACCTATTACTCCTAAAAGTGTAGTAGAATCTTCTTGTTCTTTCCTAGACTTCCCTTCTATGATCCTTCTGCAACCTGTCAAGTTGTTTAGAGTTGATTTCATATAGGGTCCAAAGGAGCATAGGTGGTTGCATCATTAATTGACACCAAAGTTCTAGTCTATTTTTCCTTCCTAGGTACATGTATTTTGGTGCTCAATCAAGGGTTGCCTCTAGGTTGATAGGGCTATGTGGTTTTAAGCTTCCAACTTTGTCAAGTAGTCTACCCCATCTACTTTTGACACTGGCCATGGCTCTTTGTAAGAAAAAGTAAGGCATGTTATCATACTCTACATACACTTTTTTTCTGGCCTCAAATATTTGTTTTCTTATTTCCTTGTAAACATCTCCATAGGTTAGCCTGAACCAATCCCTAAGGATTTCTTCTAGTTTATTTCTTTCTACTCTTAATGGTAGGGATTCTATTCTCTTGTTGTCTCTATAACTTTTCAATTGTCTATCATAATTGGCCTCATTGTGCATCCAAGACATTAGGGCCCTAAGGTTTATATCCCCTATATAAAGTAGATCTAGGGTTCCATTGACTTTCTATAGGGATAATGAAATTATGCACGTACAATTCATAGAGTAAAGTTTCCTGCCATGATGGAAGAGTTTGGTAAAATCTATAGAATTCCTAATCTGACCCAAATTCTATATCTATATCTTTGAGGGCCATCATCAATTGGAAAAAAAGGAATTGTTCTTTTAAACAGATGGCATAGATCCTAGGTGGCAGCCTACAACTAATTGTTTGGTCATCTAGTTTAAGGGTATGATCCATTTTTGCTTATGTCTCAACAATTGCTCTTTTAATTCTACAACTTCTTCACCTTGGTCTATTATTACCTTCTTTATTTTCTTTTTCTCTTCTTCCCATAGGGTTGTTGTTAACACATTTTTATTATATAACTAAAAAAGAAGAATTTGTAAGGTAATTGGGCAACTTTCCTCTTCCCAATTATTTTTCTTCCTCTGTTCCCTCCATGACCATTCCAAAAAGCATGTAAACCATATTTTCTTATAGGGTTTTTGAATAGGCTAACTAGTGTGTTATTGAGTCTTCTTCTTCTTTACAACATGGGGTATCCTATTGGCTTTCTTGTGAATCATTTTGGCATTCATTCATCTTGGCCTTAAATTTATGATCATGATTATGAGGAATGTCTACAATTTTAGGTTGATTGGGGGAGTCACCTGAAATAACTTGTACTAGAGATTTTTCATCAGATTGTTTAGGTGAAGTAGACTAAGTTTTCTAGGGCACTTTAGGAATTTTCCCTCTCATTTTAGGGCTTCTTACATAGGGGTTTCTTCAAGAACTATAGCATTTTTCTTGTTAATCCTTTTTGGTGTCTCTGCTATAGGAGTGGCTAGTCCAGGAATTGACTTTATTTATTTTTCTTTTGAGACTATAGGGTTTCATTTTTCTACTGTCGGAACCAAAGTTTCTTCTTTTAACTTCCATTTTCTCTTTGCTTGGAAAGAAGTAGGTGCATTGCTCATTTGACTGGGTACATGCACATTTTCTTACACATTATCAATTTTCACACCTTGGTTGCCTTGCTTAGTAGTTGTATCAATGGGGACTGCATTATCTTGGATACACTGCACATTAGGGGAAATCTAAGGCTGTAGGGTTTTATGCTAGAAAAATTCTACCCATGACATAGGAGAGACATCCCTAAGAGATCTTTTTGTGAGTAATTTAATTAGGGCATGGTGAGTAACAGAATTGTCCTTTCCTTTCTAGGTTTTCTCAACACTAATGCATAACATATTATATAAGAAATTGGGGATATTTACTAGAAAATTATTCCTTACATAACTGAGTAACTTAAAATGATGTGCATGAAAATTAGAACATATTCCTTCATAGGTACAATACCTAATAATATGCATGGCCAACTCATTGTACGGTGGTGGAAGAGACATTATTTTGCATCCTTGCTTAGTAATATCCAATGGAGGGTTACTTGGTAGGAAAAACTAGGCCCTAGCTAATCTAGCATTGTGCACATTAGGGTAGTGTTCTCCTATTACTGGTAGCCTAGTTACTTCTTCTACTCATTCCTATATGGCAATAACTTTCAATAACCATACTATTGCTTCACCTTCCTCAAATGTATGTATAAATTCAGTATTTGCTTCTTCATCAAACTCTATTAATTTCAAGAAATATCCTAGCTAGCCACACGTATTAAATCTTCTTACTACTTCTACATGAAAAAGTAAAACACTATGTTCTACTAGTTCACATTGCTACTACTGTCCTCCCATTTGTGCTTGCTAGTCTCAACCTCTTCTGTATTTGCAACAATTACCTTCTTCCCTTCTATGAATTTTAGACTCTTTTTTTTCCTGAAAACCACAGACCCTTTTCACATTATTTTCTGTGAATTTTTTTCATGAATAATACATCATGAAAAATAATGTGGTTTAAATGAGAATAAATCATATATATGTGAGAATCTCTTCAAAATTTAATTTGGGTCACATCTTAGCCTGATAATGAGGGATTATTTGGGAATAAAGGTATGACACTTGACACTTGTGGACTATGGCAACTAGATTTTAATCAAACAAAGAGAGAATACAAATTTTAGGATCATTAATGAATAAATAGAAATACCATTGGGAATTAGTAACCCTCCCTACCCCTTATGAAGCATAGGCAAGTATCCTCACTTATCATACTCTGCACGAGGTACAAAATTTACATAAGGCTACAACAATATATTAAATGTAGTAGTATATATAACCAACGAAATCTATGTGCTAAAAATGAATAAAATTTGAAAAGCTTATACCTATTAGTTTGATTGTTACACATGCTAGATAAAGGTGGCGAGAGTAGAAGAATGACAATGATAGCATATGTTAGCAAACTCACCATATTATTGAAAGCATTTTACAATGATGATGTGGTAGATGGGTGGGTGGTAGAGAAAGAAATGAGATGAGTTAAAAAAGAAGAATTTCGAAAGTGAATGGAGAATTTGAAATTTATGTAAACATAAAGTTTTTATTATGGGCATGCTCAAGGGAATTATTATTGAAGGGTTGTAGGTATAAGGTTGGTACCTTTTGCTATAGGAAGTGTTACCTATTGGTTGTTGGAAACTGGCTGTTAAAATTGTTGCAAGAAGTCTTCTTTCATTTGGGGTTGGTTATATAATTTTAGTTGATGTCCATTAACTAATAACTTGAAATGTACTAGGTCAATTGTGGTTAATTGGATGGCTCTATTTGCAAATACATAGCTTATTTCATAGGGACCCAGCCATCATGTCTAGAGCTTGCTTGGTATGTCTCTAAATTTGGAATCATAAAGTAATGCCCAATCTCTAATTTAAAATTGTTTAGTCTTAATGTGAATGTTGTGTCATTATTTCCTCTACTTCTATATGATTTATGTGTGTTCTAGGGAAGACTTGTTCTTAAAGTTTTGTGTTCAAATTCAATGGTTAACATTGCTACTTTTCTATACAACTATTCAAATGGTGTGAATCTTGTGGCGGTCTTCCATGTTGTTCGATATGCCCAAATAGCTTCTAGTAGTCTATTGCTCCAATCTCTGTAGTGCAAATGAATTGTCTTTATCAATATGGCTTCTATCTCCTAATTTGTAACTTCTACTTGTCCATTAGTTTGAGGATGATAGGAGCTTGATTTATGATGTCTGATATTATATTCCTTCATGAGTTTTGTGATTAGATTGGAAGTGAATTGAGTACCCTAGTCAGTAACAAGTTCTCTAGGTATGCTATATTGAGTAAAGATTTCTTCATATAGAAATTCAGCAACTTTATGGTCACATGCATGCTTCATGGCTTTGACTTCAACCCATTTTGTTAGGTAGTTGATACATACAAGGATATATGATTTCCTGTTGGATGGAGGATCCATTGGACCAATGAGGTCCATGCCCCATTTTTCAAATGGTGTTAACACCATCTATGGATTGAGAGGAATTTCATCTATTCTTGTTGGTCGACCCATCCTCTGACATTTATCACACTTTTGTGTATAATTGGTTGCATCTTTATGAAGTGTTGGCTAATAGTAACTAGTTTGTTAAAATCTTCAACACTATTCTTTTTGCTGCAAAGTACCTCCCTCATGGTTCATTATGACATGCATGTAGAATTTCATATGTCTCATCTTCATATACACCTCTCCTCATAACTTGATTAGATCCACTGTAAAATAGTGTGTTATCAATCCAAGAGAAATGGAAGCTTTTCTCTACAAGCAACATCTTATCCTTGTAAGAGAAATGTGTTGGTATTTTATTAGCCACAATGTAATTAGCTATGTCTACATACCATAGGTATTGGATAGCAAGATAAAATAAATGTTCATCTAGAAATGTATCATCTATCAAAGTAGTATCTTCTTCATCATGATAGGTTCTAGATAGATAATCAACTACCATATACACTTTCTTAGGTTTGTCAATGATTGTGATATCAAATTCCTACAAAAGAAGTAGTCATCTTTCTAACCTACCTATAATAGTAGGTTTGTTCATGGGATACTTAATTGATACATGGTCAGTATGAACAAATATGGGATAACCAGTTATATAATGCTAGAATTTGTTTAGAGTATAAACTATTGCTAACAACTATTTTTCAGGCACTTTATAGTTTAACTCTAGTCCATGGAGACTCTTACTGATATAGTAGATTATATTTTCAAGATGCTGAGATTATTTTCCTAGGATTGCACCTATGGCATAGTCAGAAGAATTTGTATGTATTTGAGTTGCTAGAAGGAGTCATCACATTCACTTGTCTAGGGAAATTAAGCCTCTTTGGTAAACAAAGTATATTGAGGACTAGCTATCTGACTAAATTTTTTGATAAACCTCCTATAGTAGCTAGCATGTTCTAAAAAATATTTGACTTCTTTTTTCTTTGTGGGAGTAGGGAGTGTGAGAATTACCTCTACTTTCATAGGGTCTACCTAGATTCCAGCTCCAAAGATCAAATGCCTCAATGCCATGCCTTCCTTCATCATCAGAAAGAATTTCTTGCTATTAAGAGATAGGTTGCATTCTTCACATTGAATTAGTACTTTCTCCAAGTTCTCCAAGGCTTCCTCAAATGTGACACCAAATACAGTGAAGTTATCCACGTATATCTCCATGTAATCATGTGATATGTTAGCAAAAATGTTGATTACAACTCTCTGGAAAGTAGTAGGTGCATTGCATAATTCAAATGGTAATATATAATAGGCATAGGTACCCCAAGGACATGTAAATGTGGTCTTCTCTTTATCTTTTGGAGCAATACTTATTTGATTGTATCCCTTGTATCCATCCAAAAATGAGAAGTATTTCTTTCCAGCCAAAGTATCGAAAACTTGATCAATAAAGGGTAAAGAAAAGTGATATTTCTTTGTGTCATTATTTAATTCTCTATAATATACACGTCTATCACTTGCCTCCTTTATTAGGTACAATAACTAATGGTGATAACCATTTTCTATTAGAAATTGGATAAATAAATCCAGAATCCAATAACTTTTGTAACTCTATCTTAACAATTTCATGTAATGTTGGATTTATTCTCCTATGAGACTGATAGAGTGGAAAGCCTCCATCATTGATTTAGATCCTATGGGTGAAGATTTTAGGGCTCAATCCTACCATATCCTTATAATCCCAAGCAAAAGATTTTTTATGCTAATTGTGGAGCTTGGTTAACAATTCCAATTGTGATAGGGAAAACTTATTGTTTACATGGAGATTATGACTAGGAGAAAGTTCCACAATAGTTGTTAATTCTATAATTCACACTTTCAGTACTAGACTTGTAGCTACTTTACTTGGTAGTAATTGGTCAATTCTCTCAAGGCTTTTTGGATAGACACAATCTTCATAGGTAGATAGCTTTAAGAAAAAACTTTCAACAATGTCTCTGGCCACTATACACTTATTGGTAAGAATGCTCTGTACTACATCTTCCTCGTATATTTTTAGAAAAGAGTGCCTATCGAACATCATGAGCTGAGCTACAAAATTCAGTTCCTCCTCTTTGTCCCCTAAATCTAGCCAAATAGGTTCTCCCAAGTCTAGTTGGGGTTGGGTAGGTGGATGTAGACTATCTTCCTTATGGTTTGACCATTTAAAATTGTCATACTACCTAATCTACAAATAATTTTAGCATTGGTGGTAGCTAACCAAGGTCTCCCTAATATGACAAGATAGCCAACAACTTTTACTTTGGGTGATAGGATAAGGAAATTAGTAGGGTATTCCCATGAATCTAAAGTCACTATCACATCTTCTATGAGACCATCTAGAGTGACAGTTGAACTATTAGAAAGTTATAACACTATGGGAGTTCTTCTTAAGACTTCAATATGTAACCTATGCATTGTATATTTACTCATCACATTTGTTGCTGCTCCCAAATCAACTAAAGCATTTTTCACAGCCTGTCCATTTAATATCAGATTAACGACTAGACTACTAGGATCTGAATACTTTGGTATCACTACCTTCCCTAACATGATATCTACTAATTGCCTGACAACATGGACTATTTGAGGATCTTTCTTCTTCCACCCTAACTTCTTAAGGAATACTTCCTTGATATACTTTCCATAAAGAGGGAAATCCTTGATAACTTGGAATAGAGGAATTTGGATATGCACGATTTTTAGTGGCTCAACAATATTAAATGTCTCTTCCTCTTGGGATATAGATTTCTCTTTATTTAGCCTATGTGGAAAGGGAAGATTCATGGAGGTATGGTTAGTAATCCTACTAGGTACGTTAGTTGGTAGGTTGGTATTTAGCAATGTAGCTTCGGGAAGTGGTGTTGTAGGATTATCTGCAACTTTTGTGATAATAGGGTATTCTAGTGTAGGAAAAGTTATATCAAATCTCAAATGGATATCAAATATCTCTAGTGAATATGTAGGACACTGCTGAGTATCATTAGTGTATGTTTGTTGTTGTTGTTGTTGTTTGTTGTTTGGATTTAGCTAAGATTGAGTAGGCAATTGGGTTGGCTTGGGATTAGTATTATTTGCTATAAGAAGTGACATTATTGCAGGTTGTTGCACTAGAGGTAGTAATTGTGGGTTACCAGGATTTTGGTAAGGCCATCGTGGAGGACCCCCCCATTGGTTTTTTTTTTGCCAATTTCCTTGCAGTGGTTTCCATTGATTCTGTTAATTTTGCCACTAGTTGTTTTGTTGATTAGGCCACTAGTTGTTTTTTTGATTAGGCCACTGGTTGTTTTGTTGGTTTTGTTAGGGAGGTTGGGAGTATTGAAAAAGATTCTGATAACTTTGGTTTTTCCACTGATTATTGTGAGGAATTAAAAATTATAGAGGATCTTGAGGCATACCTTGGCTTGAAGCCCATGGTTGATGTTGAGAAATGAAGAACACTTAATTTTTGTCCCTATCTATCTTCATGTACTCAATTAGAAAATGTTGATTCTCTAGGTTTCCTACTAGCTTACATGTGCAATCTTGCTTTTGTTTGTGATAGTGAGGACAATACTCTACCAATCATGATTTAGCTTCTGCATGCTTCTTCTTTGCAGTTATAATGTCAAGATGTGTAGTGACATCATTTATGATGTCCTACTTGAAATCTAAGAGTAACTTAAATATCTCAAGCTTTGAAATGCCCTAACTAATCCCTTTAGTGGTTGTGGATTAGTATCCTCTACCTTTCTTCATAGTTGACCTTGAGTAGTTAAGATAGATTTTCTTAAGATCATCACAAGAAGATTGGTATACATCACCACTAGCCATTAGATCTAAGGCTTCTAGACAATTATTGTTTAACCCTCTCAAGAAGACTAGTTTCTATGAATCCTCCACAAGTACATGCTGGGAGTTCTTCTACATTGTGTACAAAAAATGTGAAACATAGTCTTCCAATGTTTTATCCTCCTTTTGTGATATTTTAAAAATTGCATCTCCTCTTGGATCACTCCCCTTATAGTAATCTTTGTATTTCTCTAGAAATAGAGTCTACATTTCATCCTAGTTACCTATTGCATTGGCTCTTAAGCCCATGAACCATTGTAAGGTTGATTCTTTTAGTGTTTCCGGAAACAACTTGAGCTTGTGGGCATTAGTGTTATAGTCAAAGCTATGACAGAGTATGTCAAACTTAAATAAGAAAGTATCAAGATCCTTAGTTACAAGGCCATAAAACTTTGGAAGAGCAATTGTGTGTATATTTTTGAGATTAGCATTGTTTATGAGGCTCAGGAGAGGAAATGGAAAAGTAGGATGTGCCATGAGTGGAGGTATTTGATTATGGTGTTGCTGCTGAAAAGGAGCATGAGCTATAGAATTGTTAACAATAGGTGGATTTGGACCAAAACTATCAAGAAAGCTGGCCAACATCCAAGCAAAAGGCTTAAGACCACTTATATCCAAAGATTCTGCTCCAAAGGAAGATGTTGCTGGAAAATTAGGGCTTGTGTCCTCAAAAAGCAACTCAACTTCTTCAATTTCATCATTCAAATTAAAACACCCTTGTGGAAGAAATCTACCATATTCATCATGTTTTCTTCCTCTTCAATGCATACAATTGAATTCTTCACACTTATGAAGCAATTTTTAAGACAAAAAATTTCTATAAAAAAAACTATTTAATTAACTATGACCCAAAAAGATGTTCCTAGCTTGACACCATCCCTAGAAACAATGCCAAAACTGGTCCACCTCACAATAGGTGTGTGATAATCATGCCTAAGGCCTTACTTAGAAATAGTTTATTCAATCTAAGGATTACGTCTCCCACCATGAGTTGTATTTAATTTGTTAATCCAAGGACATATACTTGAAATAGTTAGCATGGTATGTGCACTAAGCTTCTAAAGGAGTCATTATGCTTATGCTACAGAAAACTAAAATGCATACAAAGAACCTACACTAGTGTTATAGGAAAGCAAAAAACTTAACTCTTTACTGAAATGAATGTTGGAAATACAACTCTATGCTAACTTATATTTCAACTTAGACCATCCACTATAACTACTCTTGCAGATGCTACAAGAACATTCACAAAGTATGATGCTACAAGAAGAAACTTATAACTTCTATCTGAAAAATTGGAAATGCTAGATGTAAATCTACAAGTTACTCTAATCTAATCTACCTCCCAAGTGCACCCTCTTGGTTGGCTTTTGCTAATCTACTAACATAGAATGTAAACCAAGAATTACTTCATTATATTTCAAAACTCCTTACATAAGAACAATACATAAAACTACAAAATAACTCACTACAAGAGTCAACAATATTTTTCCATAAACTTTTCTCAACCTCCAAAACTATCGATATGATCCCTATAAATAGAGTATCGACACTTATTCTAAAATAGGAAAGAAAAAAAACTAACTAAAAATCCTCCAAAGAAGAAGAAGATATATAATAGCTCATGATATAAGAAATAAGGTTTGGGTAACCAATTTAGCAAAATAGTAAATATAGAAGGAATATAGAAACACTTCATCCTTTCATTCCTAGAATAATAGCTCCTCCTTTGTAGTAGTTGTGTCTCCTAGTGCCATCATGATTCTTCTACCGTAGTTGGTCCTTGATGCTTCTCCTTGAATGTTGCTGACCATTCTCTAGCTTCTCCCTTTCCTAACAAGTTATTTGTGATACAAAAATATTTACACAAATAAGCATAATCAAATTAAATCCAAGTATTAGAACATGCAATCTGATGGTTATATGAAACACTGCATTATATGTATAATATTGGGAAATATGACATAATTATCCACCCATGGTTTAATGGTTCTATCTAGACTCTATCATAAGTTTAGCTAGTTATAAGTTCACAAATGTCTTGGTAGTATTAAAAATAGAGTAATAAAATTAACATAAAATAGAGTCAATAATTGGCCTCATCACCTCTCACAACTATGTTAAAAAAGAACATGATGTTCACCTAGACAAAGGAGGGGAGAGCCAGTTTTGAAAAAAATAAAGTAGCAATAGCATCAGCCCCCATCCTTATCAATCCTAGCTTTGATAAGGTCTATATTCTCTACACCCTAGGAGGTGAGTCAAGCATCTTAGTTGTCTTGATGTAGCTAAATAATGCAAATTAAGAACAACCTATAGACTTTTTTAGTAAAGGGCTAAAGGATTGTGAAGATAAGCACAATTATGTCAAAAAGAAAGCTCTTATGATCATAAGAGCTCTAAAGAAATCCAAGCATCTTTTGTCTCATAGAAAATTCCAAGTCTTAGTCCCTCATGCAAGTTTGTAGGACTTCCTCCTAAACAAATACATCAATGAAAAAGGAGCTAGATTGATCATCAAAGCTACAGAGTATGATGTTGATATCAAGATCACCAAGCTTGTAAGGGGTAAAGGACTATGTGAATAGATGATTTCAACCCATGAGACAACTAAAGAGGTTTCTCTAGTTATAGAAAATGAAAAATTAGTAGGGGATGAAAACCTAAATAGTTGATACATGACATGATAACCCTCTTGTTGGGAAATCAATATCCACAAGGGTTGAGCAGAGCCAAATGAAGACAATTCAAATTATAGTCTATCCCTAGTGGATGTGATTATTTTTAGAAAGAATCTAAATAGAGCCTTACTAAGATGTATCAACCCTGATCAGATAGATAGGATGATTAAAGAATTTTATGATGGCCCTAATGGTGGTTATTTCTTAGCTAGAACAATAGCCAGGAAAGTCATGAGAGCTAGTTATTATTAGCCAACTTTTTCTCATGACTATCATAAGCATGTAAGAAAATGTGAGAAGTGTGCCTTCTTCTTAGGTAGACAAAAATTAGCATCTTTTCCTCTCCATCCTATCCAAGTTGATCAACCATTTGCCTAGTGGGGGCTAGAATCTATTGGTACAATAAATCCACCTTCCATCTCTAGTCACAAGTGGATCTTGGATGCAAAAAATTATTTTGCAAGGTGGATAGAGGAAATAGCCTTGAAGGATGCCACAAAGACTTCAGTGGTTGAATTCCTTCATGGAATTGTTACTAGGTTTGGTGTTCCTTCAACAATAATATCAAACAATGCTAAATCCTTTGTTGGGGCTCACATTTTTTCTTAGGCAGTTGACCATGGTATCTATTTGAGTATCTCCTCAAATTACTAACCCCAAGGAAATGGCTTGGTTGAGTCCTCCAATAAGAACATAATCAAAATCATGAAGAGGGAAATTGAGGACAACCAAATGTGTTGGAATTCAAAACTAAGGATAGCCCTTTAGGCTGACAAAATCACACCTAAGAGAGCAATGGGGAATTCACCTTTCATGTTGGTATATGGAAGGGCAGCCAGGCTTTCTATTTCCCTTGAGTTCTCTCTTGAATTAGCTCAATTGGAGCTAATTAAAGATGATGCCATGATAGTTAGGATAGATGATTTGATGGAGTTAGAGGAAAAGAGACAACAGGCTATGTAGACACTTGATGCACACCAACAATAGGTCAAAACAAGTTTTGATAGCAGAGCTAAAGCTAGGGTTTTTAGGGAGGGAGAACTTGTTCTCAAGTGGGATGTAGATAGAGCTAAAATAGGTAGGCACTCCAAATTTGATGCTATGTTGAGTGGTCCTTATAATATCCTCAGTTCTAAAGAAGCCAATGCTTTTTAATTATCCAGGGCTAATGGTGATGTTCTACCCATTCATGTTAATGGGATTTACCTTAAACCCTACTTCTACAGAGGGTTAGGGTTTTCTATATATAGTAGAGTAGTCTCTTGTTTTCTAATAAGTGCGCAAGCACATGTTGCTTCTTTTGGACATAGTAGGTTTTGAGTTTGTAGCTATAGAGGAATTAGAGTTCTCTTTCATTTTGCAATTGTGGAGGTTATAGTTTTTCCATTTTCTAGTTTTTGCAAAGCATATTTTAGTTTTTTTGACTCTATAGCCTAATGGATGCTTAAGGCCATTGTTCCATGCTTACTAGGCTAGCATCCCCTCTAAGTCACCAAAATTGTTAACCATTTTACCCCTCCCACCAAAATTCAAAATTTTGGGTGGCAATCATGTCCAATGGTCAGATATCTAAAATTTCAAATATTGGATGCGTAAAACTTTGGTCATATGCATTATATCCTAAGCCTTCAAGATGTCTCACATTATAAACACCTTGGTAGGCCTACATCTTCTCAGTAATCCAATTTAAAGAGATCAATGATTGTCACTTGGTTGCTATGGAAAGTTGTATGACAAATTTTTATAGCAACATAACAACAATGTAACATGTGTCCAGGTGGGGCCTCTTGCTTTGAGTCATGTATAGTAGTCAATGAAACATTAGAGCCATAGATTGAAGATTGATCTATGACTTTCATTTTTTTCTATAGAAAAATGCAAGATCTTTAGTCATAGCGACATAATGATAATGTGCCACGCATCCTCATGGGCCACTTCTTTTGTGACTTCTAAAGATAATGAGATGACAATTGTCCAAGTTTTATTTGTGCTTTACAAAGTAGGCCAGTTTCTTAATGTGCCTTCGTCTATCATTGATCTCAAATTAAATCTATGGAAGTCTCTTTGTCAATATAGAAATTTTCTAGATCTTTAGCCATTGCAACATAATGATAGCTCTCCATGTGGAGGTGATAGGACCAGCCCATGTGAGAAGTTGCCGAAGGTTTTCTACCTTAAATGAAGCTCCAACTATTAGGTTCTTATTTATTGTAAATATAAACATAGAGAAAAAGGGTATTTTTTCATGGTTGTCCAATCTTCCAAGATCAACAATTGTCACTTTGGCACTATGGAAAGTTGCATGATGAATTTTCATAGCAAGATAGCGATGATGCAACATGTGTCTCAATAGGCCCATCATAGTTCATAGATTGTGGTACTTTCTTCACCATCAGATTGAATGAAGATCAAGGGTTGTTATTACATCACTATGAAAAATTGCTAGATCTTTAGTCATAGCAACATAATGAAAGGTTCACATGTGTCCTCTCAGGCCCAGGTGATAAAGCTAGAACAATGGAAAGCAAATCAAATGTCACCATGTAGCACACTCCAAGAAGGTTGAAAAGTCAATAGAAAATGGTAAGTGAGTTAAGCTTAATTCAAAGGAGAAAAGGTGGAAAATTTGTGCCAAGAGGAAGTCAACTAGTTAATATAGAAATGGGAAGACTGGCGAGGTGGTAGAATGTTTTGATATCATTTGGCCACGTGGTAAGGGTGAGGGTGGAATTTGTTTGACTTGCCAATATATCTAATTTGGCACATCAAAACATGGAGAAAAGTAGCTCTTTAATGGAAAATTGACCTTTTGATGATCTGAAACCACTTTTATCATTCTCCATGCCTATTTAATATAAAGGACATTCAATCATTGCTCAGTGGTTATCCATTTATTTGGTTATGCATTAATGGCCATTGTGTCTATCTTCTCAAGGCTCTATTTGATTAATGATATGATTTTCTTGCATCTAAATGTGTATCAAGAGCATATTCTCTAGAGCACAAACCTATGTCACCTTTTATAAAGAAACATGATATTAGAATGTGACAATTCAACATTAGTGACAAAAAAAAATGGTATTTGTGTTTAAAATATGAAGATGATGTAAACTAATGAAATGTGTAGAATTGGATGAATTTTATGCCTATAATTTTTATAATTTTTTTGAGTAAGAATTTATTCATTTTATTTTATTTTGAAGTCCCTTTTTTGACTGTGAAAAATATAGTGTGTAGTTCCCATCAAAAAAGTATATGCAAATCATCTTTTTTTGTTTTGATTTGAAAATATCTTATACATGACATGTATAGCTAGTGCACAAAAAAAATAAAAAAAAATTTGATGTATATTTTCTTTGTTATAAGTACTCAAGTTCGACCTTATCAGAATCCAATAGTTTTTTCCTCTCGTCAAAACTTTCCTATCAAATCTATACCTTCTTGAAAAAAAATTACATATTCATGAAGAGGATTCTCTCCTCTAGAGATAAATATAATTTTTTAATTTTTTTGATATGATTTACTATTTTTTTTCCTTTTTTGAGGGAACATCTTCTGAAATGTTGAAATAACGACTTATAATACTTTGAGATTATAACATATTATAACTAATCAAAAAACTCAAAAATTTATATAATAATGATATTGAATTTGAGATCTATAAAAGGGTATTTTTAATTTTTGAAAAAAATTGAGTTTTCATAGAAAAATGAGATTTGACCAAAATAGGTTTTGGTATCACAAATGGTGACACATATCTGTGCTTTTACCTAGGCTAGATTTGCAATGGTTATTCTCTACAACCTTAATGGTAGTGGTTGAGATTTGCCTTAGGGTAGATGATATTGCTAGTTATGCTTGAACTATAAAAGCAAGTTTTGTGACCCTTCCTAGAGTCAATCATTTTTTTCTCTGATTCCATAGCATTGTATTCTATGCTTTGAACCTATAATTTCCTCTTGCCTATGAATGAACATAATTCTCCATTGTATCTCATTCTCCCATAAAAATTTAGTGTAGAACTTACTTGCCTTTGTTAATGTTTTGTTTCTTATTCTTCAATCTATATGACAGTATCTGCCTTGCCTTGAATGTTATAGAGTGAAGTTCATTCCTTTTAACATCTCATTGGGTTTATGATCTGTATGTGGTTGTTGAATTATAGAAAAGGTTGAATCAATGTAGTCTAATGTAATGCCCCACCAAGGGACCCAAAAGAAATGACCTAAAGTTTTACTAAGTTTGCCAACCTTTTTTTTTTTTTTGAAACAAGAAAGATACATCATACACATCAAACACATAGTAGAGGAAGCAACAACACACAATCAACTAGAAGCATACATAACAAGTTACACTTCTTAAGGATCCCATGATGTTGAATTACATTTAAATTTAATCTAATACTAAGTCTAACAACTACCACATCCAGAAGAAAGAATAATTAGAAAGTCCAATGTCCATATTATACATTTGTTCTGAATGCCTCTTGGCAACTTAATTTAGAATGCTCAATCATCCACTATACATGTCACAAGGTATGAAAGGATAAAATAATATGCATATGAAGAAATATAAATACAGCATCCTTCTTGGATCCATGATACAAGTACAATAAAATAAATGAAATCAATAACATACATGATACATCCATCCATCATAAAAGACATAAACATCTAACATGAATTATAACTATCCATCATAAAACACATCTAACTAAGTGTGTGGTTCCTCCCAACCATCAATAGCATCATTAGCCCATCGTGGACCCTAGCCATCCCCTATGCGTAACATCCCAAGCCACCAAATAGATTGTTAGTACTATAGTAATTAGGGACGTCACTCCTAAACATACTACAACATAAGCATAAGGAAATCTAACATGCTAATCATCAATAAAAGGAAATGCATTAGTAAACAACATCATCTGAACATGATAAACAAGCATCCCAAGAAACTCTAGCCATGGTGACTATGGACAGATCTTAATGGTGAGAGTGAAAAAGCACTACCACCCGACCACGTGGAACCTAAATGGCCCACTCCCACCGCACTAAGGAGATAGTCTCAAGTTCCAAATAGGATATCAAATTGCATATCACAAGTACTCTCTAAGTCAAGAAAATCCTAAAAGTATACTAACTCATATAAAAATCATCTCAGCCCTATACAAGCAACTAATAAGCATGAAAAGATAATCCACAATATTCACATCAGTTCTCCACAAGCAACTGGAAAGCACCAAAAGATAATCATAATAATCACAACAGTTCTCAATGAGCAATTAAAAGGCATCAAATGATAAATCACAATATCCATCGGTTCTCAACAAGCAATTGGAAAGTATCCCAACAATAATACTGATTGAAGACTCCAAAATGGTCAAGTCAAACATGTCACAACATGACATCATCAAGAACAAATCATTCAAAATACCTCAGTCCTCTCAAAGCAATTGGAAAGAAAATCAAATATAATTGATCGATGACTCAAAAATGGTTAAGTCAGGTATTGCATATACATGCACCTCAGCTCTGCACAAGAAGACTAGAAAGCAATAAAAAATAGTAAATACATCCCATCATAGAGCACACTTAATTACATTACCATGATTGGAGTTTTAAAAGATCAAGATCAAAAAATCATAACATCACATTCACATACCTCCCAAGCCTCTGGTAAATGTCCTAAACTGGTCAACATCTAAATCAACCCCAAAAATACAGACAGCATATAGAAACAAGATGCAAGCACATGTTTTAGTTCATTTTCGAAATCACATGGTTAAGTTATATATAAGGTTTCAGTTTTCATTTCAAAGTATATCTCAAGTGTATAAGATTCTCCATTTAAACTACAAGTCGACCCATTTATTTATTTGAACCAAAAGAAATAGAACTACCACCTTTATACGTCAAATCAATTTTCCCAATATTCCAAGGGTAAATTATATTTAATTAAATTATTAAAATAATGTTTGTTGATTTTCAAAGAAATTAATCTATGAATTTATCAAATCAATATCATAATAATTTAATAATTTTAAAACTTAAATTAACTTCTCTTATTAAATACTCTTAATTAATTCACGTTTCAATAAATAAATTAATAATGTATATAATTCATAGTCTATGATCCTGAATCATTTTAATAATAATTTAATTAAAACTTAATTAAATATTATTAAAAATTTAAGTCACTTTCATTAAACTAATTCCCATTTTTTTTAATAAAATCATTTACATTATTTTATTGAAATCAATGTTACCAATAATTAAATAAATCCTCTAAGAATCAACTCCCTTAATCAATAAATTAATTAAATTAAATATAATTTAATTAACTATTATAAAAATATAAAATAATTAAATCTTAATTAATTATTTAAAATTAATAAATTTTATTTTGAAAAATATATATATAATAATAGTTAATAATAATTATTAATTAAACTTAAATTATATTTAAAATAAATAAATAAAAAACATTTAAATCTAATATGTTTAAGGCCCATCGGTCGTAATAAATAAGTCGCGGCCATAGATAGGTTGTTGCTGCATGCAGCAGCTGTCTACATATGTAGGCATTAAATGCAGCATGGAAGAACAAAGAGGTAAAGGGGTAGAGGGTGGGTAAAACCCGCCCCTCCCCAATTAAATTTTTCTTTTTATTTTTTTTTATAAAATTTACATTATAACATTTAAAAATCCATTTTTTAATAATTAAATTTTATTTTATAAAATTCACCTTCTTTTCATAAAATATATTATTATTATTATTTTAAAATAATTTTGTTTAATTAAAACAAACCCCTCTAAATAATAAAATTTTAATATATTTTTTTTTAAATAACATTTACAATTTTAATCTAAAAGGAAAAATACATTTAACTAATCAAATTCAAATTTAAAATTTTCTTTTATTTCAAACCCTTCCCGGATTAATTGCAATTTTCTTTTTACCTATGGACGAGGTTTTTAAACTGGTCTATTTTTCTTTCAATCATATCATACAGATGATATTGTTAGATTTAGAAGAAGAGAACAAAAGATTCACACAATGAAATTCAAAGAATCAATTTCAGCAATCACGAAGAAGATAGGATTAACTAAATAACATAGTTCTAACTGGGTGAACAAAACTCAAGAACCTACCTAGTTCTGATGCTAAAATCACAACGCCTAGAAGATTTGTGAGAGAATTCACTCCTATCCAAGAACTTTTCTCTAATAATTTTTCCCAAAATTTCCCTTCTAGAATTCGCTCCCAAATTCTCTTCCAAAATTCATGTCCAAATTTGCTTCCCCAAATTCACGTCTAAAATTCATCCCCAAAATGAACCCTCTAATTGTGATAAAGAGTTCTCTTCTTAAATTGGGGCACTAATTGTGCGTTCACCTGGGAGAACTCCGTGCTCACCAGACTCAAATTCCAAATTAACTTTTATTTTATCTTTTCATGCACGTCAAATGAATTATTAAATAACTTTATTAAATTTCCACTTGACTTCTCTTTTCAATTAATTTATTAAGTTTTAAATTCATGTGCACTTCATAAAAATATCAAAATTAAATTTACTTGTTTTATCTTTTAATTAATTTCTCATATTTTAACCTCATGCATGCATCATGCAAACTTAAATCTTTTCATAATTTAATATCTTTTCACTTTTTAATTTATTTTTGAAACTTAATTGATAAAATATTTATTAACTTAAATAGTAATAATATTTAGCATTTATTTGAAAATGAACTCTAAATATATTATTATTAAATTAAATAAATATCATCACGTTCCAAAATTATACTTAAAACTTTTATCTTCGAATTTAATTCTTTTATTTAATTAATTAAATATAATTAAATATTAAAATATCATAATAATTTTCCATTAAATTAAATCATCAATTTAATCTTTTAATTAGACTTAATTAATAAAAAATTCACCAAAGACTCATAAAACAACATACGAAAACCCATCAAAGAAAAACACATACAAAATCAAACTAAAGGGTTATAATCATGAATTAACATCATTCGACACATTCAGAGGGTACTCAACTCAGATACTTATCCTAATTATCAATTAGGACAAATGGCTTAAGGGTTTAGGATTTGGACTTAAGAATTTATCTCCCCTCTCTTACCATTGAGATAATGCAATAGGGTAGCCTCATTCTGGCAATTTAGGGAAGTCAATACTTGGTACTTGCAACCTACATAAAATCCACACATGTACAAACACAATATTCTAAGCTAAACAAGCAATGGTACGAAGTGGTGCATTGTGTAGATCCTTACTAGCAGGTGACTACGACTCCCTTCCATAACCACATCAGAAATGCCATACATAAAGAAAAAAATGCGCACACCATACACATGTAGTATGGGGTAAGTATCCATAAGAAAACACATATGATAATCCATCTAACTAATCATCATCAATAACTAAAAACAATGTACTAATCATCATACATACATGAAGTATAGAGCACCAAGTAGTCTCATCATATATCAACTAAATCTGAAACAATATCTGATAATCTGAAAGTAATGCTACCAAACATTGAGCATAAAACTAGCCTAAAAGAGTTTTCAATGATAACAAAAATGCAAACTAGGGGCAGGCACTACATCTAAGGTTATATTGATGAATAGTACATTACTAGGAAGAGATATGAGTGAACAAACTATTTTGGTATATCACCCCTTTAGATTAGATTAGGTAGGTTGCTTTGATGCATTCCTTCTTCCCTTTCCCCTCAAGAAGTAATTAGATGCACCCTAATAGTAAGGAAGCCAACCTTCTCTAAAGACTCAATCTCATTGTTCTAGTCCTACAACTTAGAGATTATTTCAATGTTTTACAAGGTTTCCTTGAGGTAGGACTTTAAGCAAGGGTGCAATCTTTTGTGACAACAATAGCCATCCCCTACTCTTGTTAGATGACATATTGTAGATTGTGAATGAAATAAAATGATGTCTTTCTTAGATGGATACTCTAGTTACAATAAAATTATGGTAAATCATAAAGACCAATTCAAAATGATGTTCACCACCAAGTGGGGAATTTTCACTTATAGACACACACCCTTTAGACTCATCAATGTTATATTTAAAAAGGTGATGGATGTGGATTTCGAGTGATTAGTCAATAAATGCATCATCATCTACCTGGATGATTTGACAATATTTTCCTAGAATAGGAATGACCACCCTACCCACCTTGCCAAGATTTGTGAGATACCTATAGTTTGGCATCTCCTTGAATTCCATGAAATGCATATTTAGGGTCATTGAAGGAAAGTTATTATGAAATATCATTTCTCAAAAGGGTATCACCATTGATCATAAGAGAGTAGAAGCTCTATTGAGTTTATAGATGCCTGGCAAAAAGAAAGAAATGAGGTATTTCTTTAGAAAGATAAACTTTGCCTAACGTTGCATCACAAGATTCACCAAAATGGTCAAAACTTTGATCGACATGATGAAAAAGGAAAATAAAATTGAGTGGAGCATAGAGGAAAAATGAGCCTTTCAATTGATAAAACAATAGACATATAGACCCCTATTCTTGGGATCCCTAATTATGGCCTCCCATTTTATATTTATTCCTTTGCATCCATGCACTATATCATTATAGTTTTAACCTAGAAGGTTGAAGTGGGAGATAAACCTATCACTTTCATGAGCTCTTCCTTCAAGAATACCAAAGTTTTGTATTACAACCTCAAAAAGAAAGCCTTTTCTTTGTAAAGGCGGTAATGAAGTTTCAACACTATATACTTAGAAGCAAGGTATGTGTAATCATTCTAAACCAAGAAGTCAAAGCTATGATTATGCAAAGTGAACTTAGTGATAGATGTGGTAATATTCCAAGAGTATGATTTAGAGATACAGCCCATGGAGTTGGTTCCTAGGTAAGGTTTTTCAAAAGCTATGGCCTCAACTATTTCCCAAGTTGAATGCTTGACTTACAACATTGAGACTCTAACCAAGACCCATGGTACACTGATGTGGTATACCTTCTATTGCATAACAAGTATCTAGAAGGACTCCTAGTTCATAAACATCATGCACTTTGGGTGAAAAGTGCACATCTTATGATTAAGGGTGAAACCCTTTTCTAAAATAAAAAAATTGAAGGCATATATATCCAATGCCTTAACCAATTTCAAGAAAGAAAAATAATAGACGAATTGCATGAATAGTTTGAAACTAGACATGGTTCAGTTGACACCACAACCCACCATATCCTTTAGGTCAGATAATGTTGACCTTGTCTATTTCATGATGTCCATAATCACATGAGAAAATTTCACACTTTTCAAACCATTGTTTCCAGATAGAGGAATCTCACAATGCCTCTTTAACCTATGTTTGAGGCTAGACCATTTTCCTAATGGGTGTTTTATTTGATCGAGGGTATTAACCCTAATTCTTCTATAAGACATCAATATGTGCTAACCATGAAAGACTATTGTACATGGTGATCCAAAGCTATCCCTTGCAAGAATAATATAGTGGATGTAGTAATTTAGTTTTTGGAAGAAAATATTGCTACAAGGTTTGGAATGCCCTTTTTCCTTGTGTGCAATAATGGCACAACATTTGCCTCTACCTAGATTTTAGAGTGGGCATGTGAAAGGAATGTTACCTTAAGTACTCTAGTAATTATTATCTACAAGGTAATGGACTAGAAGAATCTATCAACAAGAACCTCCATGAGGTTATTAATAACCTACCATAGAGAAATCCTTGGGACTAGAATAAAAATATTTAATTTGCTATGTGGGTTGATCGCATTCAAAACAAGGCCACTTTCGAAACTTATCCATTCTACCTAGTCTATGAAAAGAATTTGGTGGTTCCCATGAATTTGTAAATCCTAGTCCTATAGTTCATGAGAAATTTCAACTAGTGGGATAATATTATGGAGGTTCACCTCCTTAATCTCATACACCTTGAAGAACAAAGGGATTAACCCTCGATCACTTTACCAAACATCAAGTAGCTATCAAAGGCTAGTTTGAAAAAAGAGCCCAATTTAAGGCCTTTCATATTTTAGACCTTATATTCCACCTATGGGACAAGTCCCATGAGAAGAAAGGAAAACATACAAAATTCTAGTAGCTCTAGCTTGGCCCTTATTAGATCATTTAGATCTATGGGGCTAGTACTTATCATCTAAACACATTACCCAAAGAATCAGTCTCATTTCCCATCAATTGATAGTTTCTCAAACATTACTTTGAATAGAAGATAGTGCTAGGGTGTTCATTTCCCCCGTGTTGATTGTAATATATGTATAGTTCCTTGTAAATATTGTTTCTGGTGTACCCCCCTGGGATTGCACCCTGTACATTCTAATTTTGTTCTTTTTGGGTTTTATCATCTCTCTTGTCTATATTTATTTTGTTGGCCTATGAAAATAAGTTGGGTCGAATCTAGTTTCTTTGGTCTCTGTGGCTTTCACAATCATTCTTTCAAGTCTTTTTTTATTTTTGGGGTCCAAGATTTTTTAATCTCCTAGTAGGCATTGTATGCTTTGCATAATGGGAGATGACTTACTAAAATTTTCCTATGGTATTTGATTATTTCAGTACCTACCTAGAATAATTCTAATACCTTGTTATTACAAGTTAAAAACTATGAGTATGAACTCATGATAGGATCAACCCTCTTTGAACTCAGACAACTCTGCTTACATCTATAGCTCGTTGATCAACTAAGTTGACAATAAAATGGAAGAGAATAATCACTATTTGAATGAAATGAATATATTGGCCATGCTAAAGATTGATGAAAATTTAAAAAGAAAATAATATCATGGGAGACGAGTATCATTTTCTTCCTCACAATGAAGAAAAGAAGCACACAAGCTTGGGATGGTGAAAGAAGTATCCTCACAAAAAAATTAAATTAAACTTTTCATCTAGGCAAAGGAGTACCACCTCCCATCCCTTAAAATAATATAATTAAAATGAGTAGGGGGGGGGGGATATTCCCACTTCCCAAAGAGGTTGCAGGATATCCCATAAAGGAAAAATGAACAAGTTCTTGTATGAACTTGGTTTCTATTATTTTTCTAGGAACTAAAATGATATACCCCCTTGAAAGAACAAACTTCACTATTGGACATGTGTATAGTTTAAGATTTATGGTGAGTTAGCATGTTCCAATCTAGAATTCATGCTTAATGTAATCAACTTCATAAGAATAAAGCACTAGTTATTACAAAGGCTAAGTTATGGAATCCTCAAATGCAAGGCATTTTCCCAGTTGAGTCACCATTTTTTATGCCCTACATACATGTCCCTATTTTTTGTGATAAAAAAGTTAGGTCCCCTCTTTTGGGTTATTGGTCTTGCCTTGCTTGGATAAGTCCCTTTGATATTTTTGGGTTTTTTTAGGCTTCAATTTTTCGTATTCCTTGCCTAGGATATGGATCCCTTCACTAGAGAAAAATTAAGGTTATTAGCAGTAGGGAAATATTTTGGTTTTCTCGAAACATTGCTCTCAGATCAAGTGAGAACTTTTTCTTATGCCTCTTTAACGGTGGGTGAAATTTCTATGGTCTTAAGGTTGGATGTGTCACAATGCTCATTAATGAAAGGTAACTACAATTAACAAATGCCATTTAAGCTACCATGATTAAGATATTATTTAAGGCACCTAAAGGGGTTAATTTTCACTTATCTTAATAATCACAATCATACTTTGCAAGGTAAGTTGCCTCCTAGGCCGTCACCATGCATGCAAGTGGTTTTGGTTGTGCAAGTTTGTGAAGTGGCCTTCGATTATGAAGTTAGCACTAGATCATGTGCAAGTTATGGTAGATGTTGGTGCTACGGTGTTCTTCATTTTTGTCTCCTAGGTTGGTATTTCTATTTAGCCCTTGTTGCATCTCTTTCCTATTTTGAAGGTTGTGTTTGCTTGGTTGCTTTTTTTGTGGATTCTTTCCTATTCCCTCATTTATTTTTGTTTTGTTTTGACTTTTCTTCTTTAGCATAGTTTTATTTTTTGGGACGTATGGGGTTTTTTAGTATAATCATGTTCATGTTTTCTCTTTCTTTGGTTGTTTGTCATGTGGGAGGAGTTTCTTTGGCTCTACCCCAAGTGTGTCATCAGACTAGTTTTGTAGCACGTTACTGTAATGAATCTAACAATAGGAAATGTGAGTTCTTATAAAATAAAACCAAGTTTCATGGTGGAAAGTTTATCATGATAAGGGAAGGCATAATTAGTCTCTTTTCTAGTGTCATTGGTCTAATGGTGTGAGTTCCTTGCTCCTATTTTTCTAAGCACTTATTCTACCAAAGGATGGTCTCTACCATCTAGGTACTCTCTAGTATCTTATTTTGGTGTGAGGTAGGATCTTACTAGTCAAGTTTTTGCTTACTCATCCAAGGAAGTTACATGTATGCCTCTATGGGTACCTAGGTGGTAAGTTTCCTAGCTTTGAAAGATGAAATGTATGGACAAAATGTCACTATTACATGCACACATGTGACCTCAACCATGGTAGAATTAGCAGTGGCTTGCTAAGCATTGTGCTACTATTTCTACAACATTCTAGGTGGTGGTTGATAGTGGTTAACTACTCATTTCACCATCCTAGGTGTAACTTTCTTCCTTGGGCTGGGTGTCTTGCATTATGCATGATGTATTTGCTGGTAATTTTAAATTTAAATAATTGTCACATAAAAAGTATTTAGCATTAAATAATCCCATGTGTCACGCAACTGGATGTTAAATAGTAGTCTTTTCAATCATGTAAGGACAAATCAACATCATGGGTCACATTGCCGAAATTTTGGGTTGGGTAGCATACTTCTTAGGTTTCTAGCATAAGAACAAAATAAGATAACTTTGGGCCTTAAAAATTGTCTATGTATTTGAAATTTATCAAACTATACGATCTCATGATATGGCGATTCTTTGCCTCATTACTAGTGAGATACAATTTTTATGTTCCCAAGGTTTGGCTTCTGGTTACCTTTGCTTTCTTTTTCTTTTTTTTATCAGTTGAAATAGTTTTTGTGATTTTCTATTTTGCTTCTTCTCCCTAGGTGGTACATTTGTTCTTTTACAAGGATGGGCGGGAAGAAAACCTCCAAAATCCTAGAAATCTTAAAGCTTGATAAATGCTAATTTATTTAAAAAGAAGGATTAGAATACTAATTAATGTCTGGCCTCCATAGGTACTAATGGGTAGTGGCTTTGGAGGACTGGAAAAATTGTTTGGGTACCATGGGTGAAAAAAGACCAATGTAAATTTCAAAAAGGGGATACCACTTGATAAAAAGAGTATCTCAAGACAAATATAGAAAGGCAATTTTCTAGTTGGTCTAGGTCAGTCAACTATTGACATAGGAGGTGAGGTTTCCCAAGAATGGGAATCCTAGAAGCAATAGGGTACCAAAGGAAGAGGAGCTTGCACAATTGGCACTCTACGAAGGTGGACTCGAGATGCCTATCTTCCTAGGGAAATGAGGTCTCCCATTCTACTTACAACCCCTTTGGTGTCATGAGGTGGAAGGGTGCACAACGAGGACCCCTCTACAAGCAATATTTTCAGCATGTTCAGTTCCTTTTTTCCACCTTCAATACTTGCTTAGTACCAGTTTCATTTTCATCCTAAGGCACCATAACTCTAAAAAATGAAAAAACAAGTCCAATGATTTCTTTTCACCATGACTTGGTCAGGTAAGCTTGCATTATGTGGTGGTTGGTATAGTCAGTGTTTTGTACTCAAAGGTTTTGAAGCTTTAGTCCTTCTGAGTAATAAATGAATGTGCAGATATTCCTCTTGGATCTTTTCTTCAACCATTGATGTGGCTGACATACTTATTAAAGACACAAAAAGTAGTTAATGATGATAGATAAATAATACCATTTTGTTAATTGCACATTTCCCCATGTACCTAATGCGTTTAAGGTTATTAGTGGAGTGGAGTGCTCTTGTTAATCTACAGATGCCCCAAGGCGATAACTGACAGAGATGTGATAGAAAAATCATGTAACAATCAATGCTCATGAATCATATTTTCTTTAGAAAATCCCTTTACTTATTCCCTACTTCTTTTTTCCTCCTTTCATGGCTTTTTAAATAGGACTTCCTCTTTCATGAGTTGTTGCATGAAGATGGCAACAAACTTAGTAAATCTCATATATAAAGGCAGTAGGTGAACTAGTTAGGGCAAGAAGTTTGTTTACTACTAAAGATCGTAGGAAGTAATCTATAAATAAGATGATTGCTGACTATTCTAGGGTTAGTAAAATTGATGATTTTATCTTTCATTTCATTGTAACACCATTTTTATTAATGAAGTAGTATCACCCCATTTTCTTTTGCAAATTAAGCTTCCTTGGAGCTTTGTCTGAACTAGTATTTACTAGTATTTTAATTTGTTATTAGAGTGGACAGATCCTAGAGTAATTGTTATGGGATTCATTTATCTTCAAAAGTAGTGAGATTTTTTTATTTTTTTACTATTATCTTCCTTGTCCTAGATAAAACTAATTAATCTTGTTTACTTTAGTGCTATTTCATTCGTAGCACTTGATAATGTTAGATTGATTAATCGAGCATGTATTTAATTTATCCTAATTACTAATAATAATGGTGCAAAAATAGGCTATAGGTAGATTAAATCTATAACTTTGTAGGTGTTTTTCTTTCTATTATTTTCTTTATGTACCCCCTTTGTTCTATCCTATGATACATACCCAACTTAGTTCACAAGACTCTATGTCAAAATCATATGCACATAAAGACTCATCGAAGACTCCACATGCCTTATTATAAATATAGTCACCACCCTCATCTAAATTTTCCCATTCCTTGCACAGTCAAGACCTGACTTATAGGAGCTTGGGAGATGGGAGTTCCTCTCCTTTTTCTTTTAGGAGATATTAGCCTAACATTCTAATATGATGAAAATTGTTACTATGTTGGCAGTGTGTGAAATAAAGTTTTATTAACACTCTCTTATACTAGCAATTGAGCTTGTAGAAAATGACATTACATTCACTACTTTAGGAAAGTTCTTTACATGATATCAAAGTTGTACAAAATTTCATTTCATAGCCATTGGAGAGAATTCTTCTTCATCTTTTAGAGGACCATGATTCAAATCTAGGATCAATATCTTTGTGGGAGCATTTTGAGAAAGATCAAAAGTCACCATTGCATCTATGTGCCCATTTATAGGGATAATTTATCAAGAAATACTCACTAATTAGAGAATTTTCCACATTGGTAAAATGATATTTGGTGAATAATTTGTATAAATGGGATGCAGAGTGTCTCCTAAACTTAATAAAAATTGGGTTGCATGCCTAGGCCGATTGCCCAATAATTTAGGCAATTTTCTCCATTTGTGGCATGATATAGCCAATCAAATTCATTTGATGGACAAAAAAGTTTAAAATATTCACCTACAATTTTTTAAGGGAAATTTTTCATGGCCTTAATTCTCCCATGGTTTTACAAAAATGTATTTAGAGGAGGAAAAAATTATCTATTATTTTGTAGATGCATGTGACAAACCAATGTCATTTTTGCCAACTCTATTATTAATGGAAATATATTGGATGAACCATATTCATGTCAAAACTAACATAAGACACCTTATTATTGTATGGGCTTCACCAAATATTTGTGTACCTTACATTAAAAAAAAATTGAATTCACCAAAAAAGATTGGTATAAATGGATTCATAGATTAGACATTAGTGTTATTTTACACAATTCAATTTAGTTAGTTCTTTCAATTTTGATTGATAGTGAAGTCTTAGACTACCAAGAGTGTTAGCAACTACAATTGATGAAAAGACGAGTAATTAATTTTTGAAGTGTACTCAGGCCTCTACATTTTTTCAATTTTGAGTTCATTCCTATTTAGTCGATACAAGTTAGTGATTAGTGGTAATTTGGGAGACCTCAAACATGATGACATGTATATTTTATATTATAGGCCATGAAACCAATGAATGATATTTAGATAAATATGTGTTATAGTATATTGTCACTTCTTCAACAAGTTAATAATTTTTGTGGAAACCTATATTTTGTTTAAGATGTTGAACATGAATAAGGATAAGAGTCATGCATGAGGGGAAAGCTAAGAAAGGCCAACAAATGCAAAACCTTATGATCATACTTTAGTGGTAGAAAATATCATAGACAAATTTAGGAAGCCATATTGTCACAAGTATATTTACAAGATTCACAACCTAAAAGTTTAGTACATCACTATCATATATTGACAAAGTTGGCAAACTTGATATCTCAAATCATGATGAACTTGAAGAAGAATTTAGTTAAATACCAAGAGTAGACATTGGATGAGGTTATAAGAGATGATGATTGTGCATGACCAAAAGAGGGTAAAATGAAATACAAATCCAGAAATGATATGAAATCAAAACGAGATTGGAAGTGAGATCTATCAATCAGGAACTTTCAAATAGAAAGAGCCTCAATGTATCCATTTGTTGAACCTATGTGCAATCCAATAGAAGGTGACCCTCCAGTAGAATATAGATGTAAGACATGCACAAAGATAAATAAAAAGGAAAACATGGTGTAGCTAAAAATTGACACCATAGAGAAGCATATGGGTAAAGTTTATGAGAAGAAAACTATAGATGGGGCTAAATAATCAGTGATAAGATAGAAAAAAAAGGACATATCTCATCATAATAGGAGTACAAAATTATTTAGAATAATCTTGCTAAAATAAAATACTCAATTGAAGCTTTTCTTGGAAAAGAAAGGTGGGTGGAACAAATGGGAAAAGATCTTCATTGAGTGTTGTCTGAATTGTTACAAGAAGAGGGAAAGATATGAGTTGATCTACTAATGATAGAAGCTTTGTTGATTGCACATTAATATTACTAAAGATTTAATTCAAAGAATTCAACATTTATCTATTGGAGATAATATTGTTCATCTTGCAGCCAAATTGGAGATTCAAAGTCACATTCTTGATGAATTGAAGAAGAATTCAAAGAACATAATGGATATGAGTCTTAACTCCAAAAATTCATTTTTGGAGAAATATGGAGTAATTTATGGACCCTTGCTACACATCTATACAACTGTAACAAAACCAAGGGGAAATTAGTGAGATGCATGATCAAAGGTATGATGATATAAAAGTCTATATAGACATCTCATCATCTTTATAAATTTGTAATTTTTTTTGTTGTGTATATTAGTTTTGGAGTCATAAGAAGTCATAACTATCAAAATATTTTTGGATTATAGTCTAAGTGGGAGTACTTTTTGTATCAGTATGTAATATTTGATCATGACAAAGTATTTTTTCCATTAATGTCATGTTGGGATTTGATTGAAAAGATCATTGTTGAGAGAGATTATTGAAAGAAGGAGATTTTTGAAGATGACTTTGTGTTTAAAACTTTGTTTTCTCACTAATGTCAAATATGCTATTTGTTGATAAGACAATTCCTTATAAGATTCAAGTACTATCATTTAGTTGATTGATGAAGAGGATTTGATCAATAAGAAGTAACAATAGCACCTAGAGGAAAGGTTGAGCTACGATTATGTAATGAAGTACAAGGATAAATTAAGATAGTGATGATATGATGCATTGATGATCTACTTATGGTTACAAAGGTTGGTTACACTAAGAAAGTTTAGAAGAACAAATTACAAAAGGTTTGTTTGCCAAGCTTGATTGAGAGGATAATAGGTATCGAGCAAAGTCAATACAAGCTGAGAAGAAAATCAATTGGAGTAGAGTAAAATTTCATTCTACTATATGCCAAGAAAAACAAAGGATGTCGAGCAACATAGTATGTGTCAAGCATCAGAAGATTGATAATGTTGAGCTGTTGCATTATTTAAAAGGTCAAAGATTCGATCAATCTAAGCTAACAAGTTTATTTTCTTAAAAATTTTGAACTAGGTGGAAGATAAGGATGATGAGATGATGGCACAAAATTCAAGGTAAACTATTTTTAGAAAAATTCAAAGAGGATTCTAGGAGAGATATAGAATATGAGGTAGATACATTGTATCCTACCTAATCCATCTTAACCCTAAATTAGATGATGGAAAATGAGGAGAAAAAATATCTTAATTTCTTATTTATAGGAATGGTTAGTCATGAAGTGAAGAGAGTTGGATGCAAAAACCAAAGGAAGACAAGGAGTCAAGGGCTCTACTTCATCAAGTCATCTAAAAGGAGATTGCATTGGCATGCTAAACAAGAAGGCTTAAGGAGATGAATGCTTGAAGGGTGAACAAGCTATCAAGACTTCAAAGTACAAAGACCAAGCAGAATGGAGGACTAAACAATGATATGTAAATATACAAATGAATTTGTAAGTTATATCAAATCAAAGCTCTACTATTACTCTCTAACAATTGTATTAGTCTGCGGTAAATCCTTTGGATTAAGGTTGACCTAACAGTCATTTGTAAATACTTTAACTAGGTGGCATCCCAAGTGAATGACCTAAAGTCCTCTAATAAGGCTCACTTCTAACAAGGTGATTGAAATCCTTTAACAGGATCACATTTAACAGTGTGTATTATAACCTTTAACAGGGTTGGCCTTGTTAGAATCTAAAAAGATTAATAACCCAAAAAACTAGTGCAAAGAAAAGATATCTAAACTATAAATGCAAATGATACAAAATCAAAATAGCAACATAGAGTTAGTCTCCAAGAGAGTAATGCAAATGCTAGAAGCAAAATAGCATTAAGAGGATGCAAAAACAAGAGATACAAATACAAGCCAGGTAGCATGCTTATATAGGCTAGGAAGAGGGAGGAGGTGGCAATACTAACCAATGAAGAGCAACCATCTATCAAACTAAAGATAGCAAAGTATCTTCCCAAGATAGCTAATAGATTCTCACATGTAGGAAGGTGACACCTCGCAACCATTCACCTAATAAGACATGCTTTATTAACCTAAGCAAGATTATTAAGTGTAGGAAAAACCTAGCAATATAGGGAAAAATAAATAACCTGCTAGAAAATTTTAAAAATACACTAACAACCCCCATAAGGGAAGCTTAGGTTGATGTAGAAATGGGTCTAAAAAAGTCAAGCTTGATGAGGTACCCATGTACATAAAATTCCCCCAAAAGAGAGAGAAAAGAGACCTCCCAAAAAAAGTCAAGACTCTGAGTGAGAGGAAGAGGCCTCCCCAAAAGATGAAGCATCATGCACCCCCAAAAAAGCTCGCAAATGAAGGGACTTTCTCTCAGTGAAGTATTTGGTGAAGATATCAACAACCTACTCAAAAGTCAAACAATATCAAAGGTCAATGACGTGAACATGGATGAGCTCCCATATGTAGTGCATGTGGACCTATATGTGTTTGGTTCGTTGATGATGGACTAGATTTTGTGAGATCTGAATGGCACTTTAGTTGTCACAAAATATGATTAATGGCCATCTAATTTGGATACCAAACTCAGTGAGAAGATTTTGAAGCCAAATGGCCTCAATGGTGACATTTGCAGCCCCCCAATACTCAACCTTAATAGAAGATAGAGCAATAGCAAACTACTTTTTGCTCTACCAACAAATAGGACTTCAACCAAGTGAGAAGCTGTAACTTGAAGTAGACTTATGATCCAGAGAATCACTTGCCCAATCTGAATCTATGCAGCCCACCAAATCAAGCTCAATACCTACTACATAGTGAATCCCACAATAATGAGAACCCTAAATGTAGTGAAGGATCTACTTGGCTACTTTCTAGTGCAACTCATGAGGCTCTTGCGTGAATTGAGAGACCATGCCTATAGTATATGAGATGTTGGGTCTCGTTTGAATCAGATAAATGAGACTTCCAACAAGTTGATGGTACAAAGTGTCATCAATAAGTGGAGAAGAACACTGAGCCTCAAGTTTGACTCCACAAAGGAAGGGAGTTAGAGTAGGGTTATAGTTAGCCATATGAAAATTTGAAAATAAATCTAGGGCATACTTGGACTGAGTGATGGTGATCCTAGAAGGAAACTGAAAGATCTTAATCTCGAGAAAGTAATGCAACAAGCCCAAGTCAGTCATCAAAAAATTGTCCTAAAGGGTAGCTTTGATAGCCTTAATGGTAGGTGAAGTACTTCCTATGATTAGCAAGTCATCAACATTAAAAACCAAAAATAGATGTGAATCACCCTACTGTAGAATGTAGACATTAGGATCAGAATGGCACCAAGTGAACCCAACTGATAGAAGGAATGAGTCCATCTTGGTATACCAGGCCTAAGGATCCTAGTTGAGGCCATAGAGAGACTTTTGAAGATGGAAAACAAGTGAAGAATCCTAAAGGAAGCCTTCTAGCTACTCCATATAGATCTCCTCATGAAGGTCACCATGAAGAAAAATGCTCTTCACATCCATTTGATGTACTTCCCAACAATTAGTTATAGCAATGGCAAGAACAAGTTGAATGGAATTCATTCAAGCAACTAATGCAAAAGTCTTAAGAGTATTCAATCCCAGGAACTTGGGAAAATCCTTTAGCAACCAAGTCGGCCTTGTGTTTGTCAACTAACCCATCTACTACAAATTTTGTCTTATAGATCCACTTACATCGAACAAGTTTTCTTCCCTTAGGAAGAGGGACAAGATCCCAAGTGTGGTTCCTCATCAAGGAACTATACTCTTCCTGCATAGTTGTATCCCACTCAAGAATACCAACAGCCTCATGAAAGGACCATGGATCTGAGGTAGTAGCAATGAAGACATGTGGAGACTACTAGAATTGTGAACGAGTCTGCCTAATGTAAGATGGATCCCCAACCCAATCACTTCTAGACTACAAGGTCTATCTAGCCCAAAGTGGACCGAAAGATGGAGGATCTGAAGGGGAATCATTAACCTCTAAATGATGACTAGGAGAGGAAGGAGGTGAGTTCTCTAAATCACTCTCTACATCGAAAGTGGAGGTAGAAGTCTGCTCAAGTGAATCTGACTCATCAGAAGATCTGACATGTATTCCAAGTGACTCCAATGTCAGAGTAGAAAGAGTTGGAGAAGTGATACAAAGTGAGCTTGAACATCCCTCCTCAAATTGAACACACCTCTCAATGAACAACTCATGTGTAGTAGGGTGGAGCAACCGATAACCCTTAACACCATCAAGATAACCTATAAATATGCAAGGTTTTCTCTACAAATCCAAGGCCTTACATTTCTCTACAAGAATGTGGGCCCATGCAGGAGAGCCAAAAACTTGAAAGTGCTTAATCGATGGTTTTCCACTACTCCAAGCTTCAAAAGGAGTAACTCCCTTCAAGGCTTGGCGAGGAAAACAATTTTAGATATAACAAGCACAGTTAACATTTGGCCTCTACCCAATATTGTGGTGCAAGAGATCTAGAGTGAATCATATAGTTTACCATTTCCTTCAAGGATCTATTCTTTTGTTCTACAACACCATTCTACTAAGGATTGTATGGAACTAAATGTTGTAAATAAATCCCCTCTAAAGTGCAAAATCTTTCAAACCAATGGTTGACATACTCACCACCATTGTCTTTGCACAAAACTTTGATGGCTTTCCTAGATTGCTTCTTTACAAAAATTTTGAAGCCCTGAAAAATGATCAAATACCTCTGACTTCTATTTGAGAAAGTGCACCCAAGTATATCAAGAAAAGTCATCAATGAATCTAAGGACATATTGGGCCCTACTAAAAGAGGGATGTTGAAATGGACCAACCAAATCACTGTTAACTAACTCTAGTATCTGTAAAGCTCTCCATGCCTTACTTTTGTCAAAAACTTCCTTAGGATGCTTACCAAGAATGCAACATTGGCAAACATCACCTGAGAACTAAACTGAAGGCAACCTTGTGACCATGCTCTACTAGTTGAGTTGATGCAAATAGTAGAAGTTAAGATGGCCAAACTACTCATGCCATAATTTACTCACATCATTAGAGTGAGTGAGGAAAATAATCAAAGGAGGATCAAGAACAAAGTGAGAAAATAGATAGAGTCATGACTGATGATCTACTCTCCCAACTACAACTATAGAATCACTATGCAACTCATGTATCTCCACTAAATTAGGAGTGAACTTAACCTGCTTGCCTAAATCTATGTGAGTGATCTAGTATACTGATAGGAGATTAGTTGATTATGAGGGTACATAAAGAACATTATGGAATGTGCCATCCCCCACATCAACAGACCCTCTCCCACACACCTCAATAGGTGTGTCATCACCCATCAAAATGGAAGGCATAGTACATGGCTCCAAGGATGCATGTTCTTCCTTAGATGAAGCCATGTGGTGCGAAGCACCTAAATCAAGAACCCAAGTGGATGGTGAGGAAGCAACTACAACAAGGGCCTTGACATTTCCTTTCTTCTTGTTGTTTTCTTTTGTCATGTTAGACCCTTCATTACAACTTTGTTTGATAGACTCAGGAACACTGATATTATTCTTCTCAAGAATGTATATGAAGTGATCAATTTGTTTCTTCAAACATTTATGTTCATCATGACCAGATCTTTTACAATAGGCACATTTGACCTTTTATTTCTTAGGATTATCACCCTTGGAAGATGGGGTATCAATAGTTTCTTTTGAAGCAACCAGTATCTGATCCTTATTTTCCTCACTATTATTTTTTTTCTCATCCTTACTATTGTTGTTACTACTTTGTCCTTTTTGTTCTTTTGTGCCTTGGTTGGCAGCTAAGGCATGTGACTTAGAGGACTTAAGAGTGCCCATCTAGATTAGTTTATCTTGTTCTCGAGTGACATTGATAGAAAAATTATCTAAAGATGGCATGGTGAATTGAGTACCAAGTGCACCCTTAGTAGCATAGAAAGTAGAGACAAACATAGAATATTCTAAACTTCATGTGAAATAGCAAGTTAGGAGAAATAGACAAACACAATGTTTTGTATGCCTCATCACATTTGTTAAACCATTTAGGCTCATCTTCATCTTTATCAGGTTTAGTTTGAAGTCCCATAGTTATCCTATTTAATCTAGCTTTCCTTAAGTGAACTGTCATGTGTGATTTCCACTCAAAGTAATTGTATGAAGTTAAGATGGGCATATTTGTTTGATCCATGATGAAGAAATGCAGAGAAGAAATGCTAAAAAGAAGAGAACCCAGCCACAACAATGCCCCCCCTGCCCTTTTTACTCAATCAAAGAACTCCCCCCAAAGAAATATAATTTTGCACTTTATTTTAGTGCATTTTACAACTACCACTAACAAGAAATACTAAGTCGTCTTGATTTTAATGCATTACAAAATTCTCACAAAGAGCATATGCTAAAAGTGAAACTTGGGTACAATACTCAGGAAAATAAATAGCACCACTACAATCTACTTAACAAATTATGCACTTTCAAAAAATGAATCGCATAGATATGAGGTCGTATGAGAAAGTTATGATCCTCTAAAGTTTCTAAAATGAGAACTATGCAAAGTCATGACTAAAAATTTGTCATTTCTAAAAAATTTATGCATGAAAATCAAAAAATGACTCCACTAGTAGATACAACACAAAAAATAGCCAAAATCATAATAAGAATTGTCAAAATTGGAGTTTGTATGAGCAAGAACGAGGCATTTGAAAACTTCATTCAAATCTATGACTACCAATGGAGAGGGGTACGAATGTAGCTTTCTATGCTTGATTCTACAAAATATACAAATTGCATGCAAAAAAAAAAGATACCTAGATGGTTTTTTGTTGTTGTAAACAAAACCTAGAAAGCATTTTTCTTACTAATATATAGAAGATGTAGTTATAGTGTAAATCAAATGACTTTAGCAACAAAAAATGGCCCCAACAACCAAAAAATGACCCCAACAACCAAAAGACGTCATGAAAAGACTGAATCAGCTAAGTCAATAAATAGCATGCTAGAACTTGCAATATTGATTGAAAACACCAAATATGCAAGTTGGTTGTCAGATTTGAGATTGAAACCCCAATTTTGCAACTTGTATGACAATCTCTAATCTTGGTGAAATGAAAGCCAAATCTAACTTCCTCAAGCCTCCTGGATGTATTGTAACAACTAGAAATGTTGCCAGTATAACTAGAAATGTTGCAATCACCCAGATTTTGTAAAACACATGTGTAAACCCCAGAGATTAAAAACATTTTTGTCAAACTTTTCTAATTCTCAAGATCATCTGAAGATGTGAGAGAAGAGCATATTGGGTTTTTAAAAATCTTTCAATAAGATTTATTACCCCCCTTGGATCTCTCAAATAAGGAAACTAAAATCTACTCTTGCACATAGAAAAACTCTGATACCATGTTAGAATCTGAAAAGATTAATAACCCAAAAAACTAGTACAAAGAATAGATATCTAAACTATGAATGCAAATGATACAAAATCAAAATATCAACATGGAGTTAGTCTCCAAGAGAGTAATGCAAATGCTAGAAGCAAAATACCATTAAGAGTATGCAAAAATAAGAGATGCAAATAGAAGCCAGGTAGCATGCTTATATAGGCTAGGAAGAGGGAGGAGGTGGCAATACAAACCAATGAAGAGCAACCATCTATCAAAGTAAAGATAGCAAAGTATCTTCCCAAAATAACTAATGGATGCTCACATGTAAAAAAGTGACACCTCACAACCATTCACCTAACAAGACATTCTTTATTAACATAAGCAAGATTATTGAAAGTGTAGGAAAAACCTAGCAATATAGAGAAAAATAAATTACCTACTAGGAAATAAAAAACTACACTAACAAGCCTTTCACAAGGCATCACTTCAAAAGAGTGAAAAGGAGTAGCATGTTACTAGTGGTTTTTCCCGAATTGGGATTTCCATGTAAATCATTATGTAAGTGTGTTGATGAATCTATTATGTTTCATATTTTACATTTCTACAAGTTGATTTGACAGTAACCTACAAGTTTTAGGTAATTGCATATTCTTATAGATGCATACATGAATATGAAATTTTTATGGGTTCACTAAGCTATGAAAAGTTTTATTTATACATCTGGACCTTAGATAATTGATTCAGCCCCCTCTTAGTTATTCTAAAAGTATTCCAACAATTGGTATTAGAGCCATCTACTTAAGAGGACTAGTTTGAAGGTACTAGAAGCACAAAGATCAAGATGTCAAAAAGAGAAGTACCAAAGCTCAAAGAGATAACTTTCATGCATGGTAAAGTTTGATGAAGGTACACCTTGGAGGACTTGGAGATTATGCACAATCTACCATTACCATTGAGCATGTTGACCCTACTGGAACTCCAACTACTAAAGATATGAACAATAAGAAAGAACACAATCAAGCAATGTTCAAGATTGCCTCTGCCCTAAGTTATGTCAAATTTGATGATATCAAAGGTCTTGATAGTGCAAAGAGAATTTGGGATGCCCTAGCTACTATCTATGGAGGTGATGCAAATGTTCTAAGAGCTAAAGATGAAACTCTCAAAGGTAAGTTTGATGAAATGAGAATGGAAAAAGGTGAAAATATTACTCAATATGTTGCAAGGATAAAAGAAGTAGTTAATGCAATAAGAGGAGCTAATGGAAAATTAGATGATGATATTGTGTTAAGTAAAGTCCTAAGAACAATAATTCTTGTTTATGCTATTAGAGTCTCTACAATTCAAGAACTAAGATGTATAATAGGAAATGATCTTTCACTTGAAGGAGTAATAGGTAGACTCGCTGATTTTGAGCTATCTAACTTTGATAACTACAAACCTAAGAGTATTGAACCTACTTTAAAAGCTAAAGTGCCATTAAAGGAACCTAATGAGAAGAAGAAGAAGAAAAAGAAGAAATTTGTGTCCAATGATAGTGATAAAGATGAGGAGGATGTTGAACAACTTGAAGCACTACTGGAAAGAAGATTCTAAAAAGGTAAAGGAAAGTTCAAAGGTAAGTTATGTATCATTTATTTCAATTGCAATTAGGTTGGTCATATTGCTACTAGATGTCCAAAGAGGAAAAATTATAGAGGAAATGATAGATACAAAAGTAGAAGAGATGAAGACAAAATGAATTACAAAGAAAAAGGCAAAAAGTCATGCTACATTGTTGAAGAGGAAACATTTGATGAACATGATGATGAAGTAGTATATGTTGCAATGAAAGACAAATCTAATGAAGATGAGGCAACTGCACTTGTAACTTGTGTAAACAAGAATGCTAGATGGATCATTGATAGTGGATGCTCACATCATATGACTAGAGACAAAAGTAAGTTCATTACCTTAAATTGTTATGATGGAAATAGTCTAAGATTTGGTAATGATGCACCATGTTTCATAAAAGGAAAAGGTTCTATAAAACTCATAGATAAGATTTCATGTGACAATTCTTACTATATTGAAGGACTAAAATATAATTTGTTAAGTGTGTCACAACTAAACAATTTGGGATGTAAGATTGAGATTGAAAACAAGATTGCTAAGATATATGACACTAATGGGGAATTGATTGGAAAAAGTGATCAACTACACTAGTAAATTTGAACTCAATTTTTCATGACTTTTTGTCAAAATTTTGACGTTGGTTGGTCAAAATTTTGACCAAGTAGTTCATGATAATTTTTCTCATCAAAATTTTTACCAATCTACATGTTGGTCAAAATTTTGATCAATACATTCATCAAAAAAATTTAATTTTTGCTAGCTCTGATTTTTCATTATTTGTTGAAATTTCCATCAATGTTTGGTTGATATTTTTTTAGAATTGGTGAAAATTTTGACCAATTCTTGGTAGAAAAGTATCAAGAATTGGTCAAAATTTCCACCCATTTTTGGTCAATTTTTTTTTTTGTAATTGGTGGAAATTTTGACCAAGTCTTGGTAGAAAACTATCAAGAATTGGTCAAAATTTCCACCAATGTTTGGTCAAATTTCTTTTTAGAATTGGTGGAAATTTCGACCAAGTCTTGGTAGAAAACTATCAAATATTGGTCAAAATTTCCGCCAATGTTTAGTCAAAATTATTTTATAATTGGTGGAAATTTTGACCAATACTTGGTAGAAAGCTATCAAGAATTTTTCAAAATTTCCACCAATGTTTGGTCAAAATTTTTTTTATGCTGTATCAAGCAATTGTTTCTTATCTAAGCCATTTAATTTGCAACCTTTTAAATCTCTGCAAAGATAAAGTTGGAGCAGGAGAATTTTTCTTCTCAAAGGTGTCCTCTGATTATAAACTGTCCAACTTACAATTAGAGGACACCTTTGAGAAGAAAAATTCTCCTACTCCAACTTTATCTTTGCAGAGATTTAAAAGGTTGCAAATTAAATGGCTTGGATAAGAAATAATTGCTTGATACATCATGGAACAAAGAAGAACATAAACATATAGCATGGACATGTATTCTTTGAAATGAAAGCATCCAAGAATGTAAGAAAAAGTAAAACTATTGAAGTGTGAAGGATTTTGCATTGCATCTTACTTTCTGATGGAACTTATTTTCAAAAAGAAAAATAGAGGTGTCTGTTACAAAGCCAATACTTGTAATCTACTGATGAATTTTCTAATTAGTTTTCATATATGTTTCTTTGAAAACTAAAGCAACCCCTTAGTCATTTTTTTTTGTACAAGTTTGTTACAAGAAGATCCAAGGACTTAGTACACATAAATCCTAATTCATCAATAAGTTGAATGTCAACTGGTTAAAATTGCTCATCAAAGTGATTACTGATACAAAGCTAAAAATACCACATAGAAAATAACAATTATTTAGTTAGATGGTATATATATCATAATTATTTCCAAGATCAACTCAACTAATTAAGACTTGGACTAAATTTCTACACTATCTAAGTTACATGTTCTAATTTCTCATATGAAATAGTGGCTTAGTAGTTGAAAAACTTATGCAAAAGTTTGTGTTCCATGATAGAATGAGTACACTAATTTCATGTCAACATTATTCAACCTTATAAGTAATGTCATAAACTAGTTGTGGCCCAGAGTTTTGCACCTATAGATAAACAATCCTATGCCACTACACTGCTCTTGGTAGGCCCATAGTGGCAACCTAGCACCAAAGGCTCCACTATATCCAAGAGACCAATTTTAGTTTAACTCTATATAACCAAAACTATTTGATATGTCAAGCCTTTTTTCCATTTTTCTAGTTCAACCATTAATTTTGTGCATATAAGGTTGTACATATGAATGATGATTACATAGAAGAGTCATTTTCTAACACAAACTCAAATAATTCTCCTGTAGTGATCATTTTCTAATACACACTTGGATAATACGCATGCTCTTGGGTTCTCTATCAACAATATAGTAGGTTCACTCTTTGTAATGAGAACCAGGAAGTTGAAAAAAATAATCACTTAGGAAATGCTTCCAATTAGTAATATTTTGAAGCCACTTTTGGAAACTTTTTAAAGCTAATTCAATAGAGATTCTTGTCATAAAGCATTGGTGCTATCTTTAATTGGCTGTAGTTATGAGATAGAAAATTCAATTAACTAGCTAGACATAACTACGCACTATATGAAATTGAATAGACTTGTCTTTATATGTATGGAACAAATTTGTACAATTACATTTAATTCATTGTGAGTAGAATGTGATGATGGCCATGTTCATGATATTATCTGCATTCCATCAACTAGAAATGTACACCAATATCCTTTTCAATTGACATGGCAATAGCCACAATCATGGTGATGATACATGTTCAAGACCTATAACAATATTTTTAAGGCTAGCAACATACAAGAAATTGGTACATTAATCATTGGGTAAGATAGCATGGGTACATTAATCATTCAAGATATAGTAATAAAAAAGATTCAAGATGATATCCATGAAATGCACATTTATAGTCATGTCCTAGAAGAATTCTAACAAGATCTTAGGATAGCACTTCAACATGGATGATCACTGATCATTTAGCTCATTTCATGATAGCACTTTGGAGTTAAATGTAGGTTATCCAATCTCATTTCTAGAGGATTGGATGTTGAAGAGGGCCCTGAAATAGTTAGAAAGTATCGAAGGCATTAAATTTCATGGTGCAATTTTTGCTAATGGTACTATTGATGCTTTAATGGAAGTTACTGATGTCTTAGAGAATGAAATTTTTTATGGAGTTTTGATGGATTAGAACACCTCTTGGTACAAGTCTCTAAATGGTTAGTGTTTTTGGGTGGTGCTCCTGTGCAGCATGCTAATTCATGAGTTGTGGGTACTATCTTTTAAGGTAAGCTTCCTATTTTCTCTTTAGTTTCTTTGAGTTTGCTAGATTTTTTGACAAAATTACTTCTTCTTTTCATGGACATTGTACATCTATTCATATTTTGGTATGGTTTTCTATAGTATTGCATAGAGTGGGAGCTATGGGTTCTATGGTATTTCTTTAATTTGTAGGGCTTTGGTGATATGGTTGTAGTGTTACTTGCTCTGAGTTACTTTGCTACTAACATAGTTGCTACTATAATACTGTATTTTTTTCAAATGCTACTAGGCTGGGGCCACATATGTATTCACATTAATATAATTTTAAGAGAAAACAATGTGAATTACATGATATACAAGAAAAAGGGTATATACATTATTAGTGCAACCTGATCAATTACTATTAGTCTTCAAAATATAATCAAGAACATTTTAAATTTCCTCTACATTGGACATGTAAAAGCCTCAAAACCCTTGAATTAATCATGATGTATTGAACAACATCCACTAATGCCATAAGAAAGAAATTGCAACTAGAGAGAAACAGATTACCTCCAATAAAATTTTATTCATGATACTACCATCACAATTGACAAAATCCACATCTTCAAGAGGTAATCCACATTGATGAAGAAGCCTTAGCATTTGATCCATCACAATGCTAACCTAGAATTAAAAAAGACATTCAAATTAATAGAAATGCAAAATTATTTCCTTTTTTCTTGGATACATTGACAATTTTGATTCTGATATTAACAGACATCATTAGACAATATGTAAGATCCTTTAAAAGTGTTAATTAGCACCATTATAAATTTATAAATCAAAACAAATGTGAATTCCAAATTAAAGATATCAACTTTTAAAAGTGGCTTGTTACCCATGTAGAGAGTGCACATAAGCTATAGGACAGGTATCTCCAATCGAAAATTGAACGGGGTGATGATTGTGACCTAAAAATAATAATTGATCTTAGAGTTAGGATATTGCCAAAGAATTATCAAACTTTTAATGAAAAGCTAAACAAAACTATTGTAGAAAATGGGTTGAACATTCATTAGTAATGGAAAAAACACAACAATTATTAATGTACCAATGATTTAGGTCAAAGAAGAATGGAAGGTCATTGTTTCTTGTAGTGATTTGTGATTTATAAAGTGAAGCAAATAATCATACCCCAGCTTGCTATTCACTGAAGTTGCAGTGATTTATCTAATTCTTTGAGTGGTTGGTGTTAGAATTTTGTTGAGATTCGAGACAAATCAAATTCATCAGGAAGAAGCATAAATTGTAGCTCTTTGTAGGGTTAGACAATATAGTAGTAGAATAAGCCCGGTCAGGTCATACAATGAGATTCTGAAGTGGATACCAGTTGCAGAGGCAAACTTGCTTGAGAAATTTGTAGATTAGGCACCTTCAGATATAATTGAAGATAGATAATTACTCTTAGCTAGCCATACTACCTACATTACAGCTGATGTCATCCATTGGGTTTTTAAGAAAAGCAATTTGGGTGCGAAAATTGGAGTTAATAAAGTTTCTATATCACCAAATTGCATAATTTATACTCAAATTGCCTGGTATGGTTTCCAAAATTGTTCTCTTGAGTAGTTTTAAGGAGTTTGAAATTATTTCAGAATTGTCTATTCATCAGTGGATGGAATTCTAGTTTGGATGCTGCTATGTTATTCTTCCAAAATTGTTGAAAAACACATTAAAATTAGACTTTTGTAGTCTTAGAAATTTAGAATTTTCCTGCTATGAACTTCTAATTGGACATTTGTTTCAAAGAAACGAAGGAATAAGAATCTTCATAATGTTCTCTATAGATTTTAATGCTTGGTAGTGGAAAATGTTCAATTATTCAAGATAATCAGCGTCATTATTTTTTCATTCTCAAAATTATTGCAAAAAGATCAAAAAAAAAATCTGGATAAGGAAAACACATCAAAAATTATTATGCTAGTTAAAGTCCATGTTCCAAAACAACTTCAAATTTTTTTCTAATTTCCTTATCTAGGGTATCTCAAGCCTTCATGAGAGTGATAGTAAACATCAAAGGCTAGTGGCATCCAAATCCTTGACACACTTCAACATCCTATAAAGTTTAAACTCGAAAAGAAGTAGTCTTGATATGCATAAAGACCCAATGTTGTAGCACCAAATAAAGACTATACTAGCAAGCCATCATTATAGTGATGGTAAACTTCAAATGAAATATGTGGCATCAAAAGAGAGATCATAGTGATTATGAAAGCCATGGATATGATGATGATCAAGTTGTTATCTTAAATGTCATTCATAGTCTATTGAAATTTGAGACAACAATCTACAGAGCTCATAATCAAAAATGATTGTTGTTCAACTCATGTCAAGTAAACCTAACTCAAATGACCTACATGAAGATGGTTATCTAAAATGGATGGTAACAATACTTTTTATGATCTATATAATATTTGATCAATGATGACTGGTTGTTGAGACTTAACATTATTGTTTTTAAATAACATTATTATTTTAATATATATTAGGACATCTGAGCTTGACTATTAATATCATGTTGTGTTTTAACTTTTGAACATAATTATTGCTGCAAATGTATATAATTCTTGTTTTTATATCAACAAACACAACCCTCAAGAAACATTTGACCAAACCCACAAACCAAAAATCAAACCTGAACTAATAACTTAGGAATAAGACATAATCTCACAAACAGCTCTAGAGAAATGTGTCAATCTTTTACTACTATAAATCTAGTAGTAGAATGAATTTTAAACATGTGGGATCGAGATAATTCCACCCAATCAATAGTTGTAGCTAGTGTACATGCTATTATATGATACTAACCACTTATTCTAGAGAGACCTTCCTCAAAAGAACATATATTTGCAATATGGATAAAGAGCTATCTATCAATTTTTAAAAGAAACGACATGTATTAGTGATGCAAAGTGCACAACCCACTTCTTCCCTTAGGTTCCCTAACCTCTAGGGGCACCCAAACCCACTTCAAGATAGAAAGAAAGTTCACCAAGCCGTATCACATGCAATGCTCTATTTTCCCAAGTGGAACCCACTCTCCTAGGGTCTTTGTCTTCTCCTAAGACACTTGGAAAACTTGGATCACAATTTGGCTTTAGGGACACTTGCCCCCAACTAGGCCAAATATGGAAAATTAGGCAAAATGCTTTCAAGACTTCAAAAAAAGGTTGGTTTTGTCATCACTGGTCCTATTCCACTAGGATTTATCCACTTTCTAGGTTCCAACACCTTCAAAGGTCACTTTCCAAAATTTAGGCCTAGAAATCCTAGTAGGCCAAAATTTGGTTTTCCTCGAATAACTCCCAAACTTCCCAAACAATGTGGCCAAATTATCACCTTTCTAGATACCCTTTACCAGGTTATTGAAGATTTCAAAATATCTTGGGCTAACCCAACTCTAGCATGTCCTAACTCCTACTTGGTTCACAGACCTAATAAGCCTAATTAGGTTGGGTTTCCAAAGTAAGTGCTAGGAAATGGGTTCATAGAACCAGCATAACTATGTGGAACTCTTCCTCTCCATGCCACATCTCCATTTCACCCTTTACTTGGGTTAGATCAATTTTTTTTGGAGTCTAATCACCACTTCTTCTACAAATCTGGGTTGAACACATAGAGATGTTCAGCCTAGGGCTGGCTAGTAAAAATATTAAACCTTCTCCTCTAGGACTAAAACTTTTCCATATGAAATTACATACCCCTAACTGGCTTCTCCCCAAGAGGCAACAAAATCCCATTTTAGGGTTGCAAGTTAGAGGCACATGTCTGCCTACACCTCTGAACTCAAGCCAGATCTGGCTACCTTCACTAAAACTACTATAACTTGATCAAATGAATAGAACTAAACTCCAAACAAAATCAAAATTAAAGCTACTTCATATATCTATCTAACCATGGTAGTTGATTATATGTACCAATCTATATAGTTCATACGACACAAAAACATAGTCAAATTGACAGAAAATTAGGTTTTTATTGCTACAAATGATCTCCAATCCATACATCCACTACACCCTTTGGTCATGTATGACCATTAAATGCCTATATGATTTTTTCTCAATGGTTATAACCACTATTCAAATTGTTATACCAATGTACAACTAAATTTGCAACCATTTTGCAATGTTGGCAGTACTTTACAATTTTGCTTGGCAACTTTTGACAAATGACATCCAAAACACCTAACACTTAACCAAATGATCCTAAGGACTAATAAAACCTACTAAGGATCAAAAAATTCCTAATTATATTCCAAAATCACCTAAATTTCTTAGTTTTGGACCTTTTGGTACAATTGGCACTCTGGCTTATAATGACACCTAGAGCCCAATTGAACTTACAATTGGTCTTATTACAATGTTATCATTAGCATACCAAATAAAAACTAGAACCAATGTCCATTTTCCTTGATGCCCTATACCAATTAGCATACCATTTATAATTTTTGATGCACTAGAGAACAACAAAGGTCAACAGTTCCATCACTTGCCATTCTTGTTAAGGGCACTAACTTTTCCCAACACCAGTGCACCTCACACACAAACTTTATCCACACCATAGAGATTGTTGACACACATATAAAGAAAAACATAGAAATGAGATGTGAATTGCTTTCACAACTTATAATTTGTGCATTTCTATACAGCTGAAAGATAATATAAATTCTTGTTAAATTAACCAATTCAGCATCCATTAATTCTCATGACACTACTCATTATTTTTAGTCATTGTGTTAATGAAGTGAATATAATTATCATATCACTAGTGGCTTAACATCAAGAATGGATGTTGTGAAAGTCTAGACTTCTTGGCTTTGGAAGGAATTGAAGAACAATGGTCTAACAAGGATTAGAGAATTCCATCACTCTGTAGATATATAAGAACACACTATAGATTGAAAAGCTCATGGTACAGGTAGGGAAATTCATGTATATTATAATCTAGCAAAGGATTCCAAAGATAAAATTAGTGAAAAAGAGGGTCATGGAAAAGAGGCTCTATCACAAATCCCAAAAACAAAAATGAGGATAGAATATACCTCCAATCAAAGACATATCTGAAGAGAAATTCTGATACAGGTAGGCTAGATAAAAGATCTTGATAGAATGTGACATAAATTCCTATAGCAGTAATCAACATCAAATACTAAAGAGCCCAACTTTCCTTAAAAATAGGTTGTGGAAAAGGTCAATACTACTCACAGTTAGATATTATCAATGTACTAGTAAAATCATAATCATAGTTTTGCTCAGTGGGCAAAGACATTTTTAGTCGAATTGGAAGTGTGGGTTTGTCATTTGCTATTTATTGCAATGAAAAGAAATTGGTTGAGGACTTCAATGTCCAGAATTTATTTTCAACCATCTGGCTTGTAGAGAAGGATTAGAAGGGAGAATCCCAAATCAAGGATTGAATATAAAGTATTTATTTTCAACCATCTAATTCCTGAAGCACCCTGTTGTTAACTAACATTTATAATGGATAATATACTATTTGATTAATGAAAGCCTTTACCAAAAAGAAACTTTCAACTATGATAGATAATACAAATAAGAAAACTATATCTTGCAAAAAAAATTAGTGCAAAAGAAATTGCTTCACAAATAATAATGTAGTACCTCCCAAAGAATAATTGTTCCAAATTTAACAAATGTCACACAGTGATTTAAGCAAACAATATTCATGCAATTGATTTTTTCTTATCCACTACATTATATTGAAAACCATATAATATTAGACTAAAATAGAGGCCTGAAATTAAATATGAAGGTTACCTTGGTTTGGATTTAGTAATGAAGGTTACTCTAGTAGTCCTCATTGACTATGGTTTGCAGATTTCTTATGGGGTTGAGGTTGTTCAGAGCAACTATCAAATGACTATTGCAAACTAGAACACTAAGGAGGGCTATAATTACCTATTTACAAAATAGCTAAGACCAAAGACAAACATCCATTTGAAATAAGGATTGTTTGTATGGTGGCTTGTGGACTACAACACCATCTATTGTCATATGGGAGTTATGGTAGGAGAGAAATAGACACATTTTTAATAATAAAAAGATAGGATAGGAACAACTTACCGACAAGATGGAGGCTGCCATTATCAAGATTATGAATAATAGAATATTGAATATGCAAAAAGTGGTGGAAAAGATGACTTATTGGGACGAGAAGATGACAGGTAGATGGATTTGGGTTTTGCAATTCCTTGGTATGTTAGTTTGAGCTTCACTTGGTTTTGAGAATACTATAATATTCTCTACTTAACAAGGCCAACCATGTGAGGGTGGAAGCTCATTTAGCCTCACCCCCCTCCCCCTAACATCAATCTAAATTACCCATTATCATCTAATTACATACTTCATTCATTCATTCATCCATTTATGAACTATAACATTCAATCAGTAAAATCACATAACATTCATTAATATGATATAAAATTCATTAATACAAAATACTAATCAATACTTCATTAACACATAACAATATTTATTAACATAAAATTAAAATCAATATTAATATGAAACATTCATAGATAATTACTTAAAACAAAGTTCTTTCATTATCCAACAAAGTTTATCAAAGACTATTTTAAAAACATCATTTCTTCTTTTTGTTTCTCTTAGCTCTATTAATAAAAAGGCTAATAGGAGCATCAATATCTTCCTCATTGTCCTCCTCTTGTGGCACATGTAATGTCAAATTATGATGGCTCCTTCTCTTTGGAGGAGTAGGAGGCTGCTACACTAAAAGGCGCTATGTTGCAAGAACAAGTAAATGGGTTAAATTGGCATACTCTTTCTTTTTTTAACTGTTGCAAGTCTATAATTAAGTACTAGTACAGCATAGCATACATTTTTCTTACCTAACAATGCCACATCATCTATATTAACATTTTGATCTGTTGCCATGTCAACATGTTGAACACTTGCAACATGCTTCACTCCTTCACCATGATGTTCAACATGCTCTAAAATATTCAAAAAAAGGATACCAGTCAAATTCCAATTGAAGATGTTAAATCATATTCATAATTGCATAATTAATTTCCAATAGAAAATTAATACCTCCACCACTATAATGCACATCATGGCCTTCATTACGAGCAAATTCTATGATAGGAAATGAAGGTTGTAGTAAAATGTTATGCACATTGTTATGCAGTCAATTTATGTCCAAAACTAGCACCAAAAAAGACTTTTCTCAACTATTCAATTTCATTTACTTTTCATCTGACTAACTTACTTGTGTCTCATTTGGTGTACCAAATTCTTGGGTAAGGATTTTAGATTCTTGGCATAGGCATGCAGCCAAGACTTTATAGCCTTCCTTCAAGGCAATTTTTTTATCTTCATCTATGAGCCCCACATTGAATTTTGTGCCCTATATTTTTTGCTTAACATCATCAGTTTTCCATGTATGGTTTCATTAAAAAAATTGTTTGCAACATTATATAAAAAATATATATATGAAATTTCATTGCTGCTACTTACAAGTCGAGACTGAAGATTCATATAGCCACCAAAGCCAAGTTTGTGTTGGCCAACTTTTTCTAGTCTCACTTTTGTAGCCATGGATGTGTCCTACAGTCTATGAACAATTTCAAACATGTTAGATTATATATTTACAAAGATCACTAATTAGTGTATGATTACAATGTACTTAATACTATCATGAGATATCTTCTTTTGCCCTGTGCTGGTTCATTTACTCTATTTTCACATAGCCTTTTCTCCTTTGCATCTTCTATTATTTCATTCCACTCCATTGATGGAATCATAGGAGGACACTCATACTTTGGGTTCTCCATAAGACCCCTTCTATATTGATCCCTCACAATCTTTATATGCCTTGATGCTCTTTTCAGAAGTAGGTTGATGTCAAAAATGTTTTTTCCAAATAGGTCCTCAAAAGATGTAATCAACTAATTTTTTAATTTAGGAGCCTATAAATTCCATCATTTAAAAAAAAACTAAATTGTTAGATCAATAACTTTAATATAGTACAAAAAAAAAATTGTGTAGCAATGATATGAAATTATGTACCTTTTACATATAGTGGGTCCAAATAGCCTCAATGTCATATCAAAAAGATGGTCAAAGAAACCATTATTACCTACAAAAACATAAAGGGATTATCAATCAAAAATGAGTTATGTATAAATAAACTAAATTTACACTTTAAATAATAACAATTTTAAAGCACCTGGAAGCTTTCATAATTTAAACGAAAACATAATTTTCTTGTTCAACAACAATATCCCTTCAAATGAACTAGTACTAGTCACATGGATTGCTCCAAGAAATGGATCAACTTCAATAGTACTACTCTCTATTGTTCTATTAACTAAAGGTCTATCTATTAGTGCACAAAATAGGTACATGAGTACAAAATCCACCCAACAAAAAAAATGCATGATTAGCACATTATGCAATATAACAAAATGTAATGCCCCGCCAAGGGATCCAAAGAATTAACCTAAAGTTTCACTAAGCTTGGTAGCATTTTTTCTTTTTTTTGAAACATGAAATTAAACCATTCACAACATAGTATTGAAAGCAATAACATCATTCAAATAAAAGTAAACATAACATACATAATAGGTTACATTTTTCATGGATCCCTTAACGTTGAATCACATCTAAATTAACTATTAATAATTCTATCTAACATCACATCCTCATTAAATAATCATGATAAATCCAACGTTCTCAAAATAATATACTTTGTTCCAAATGTCCCTTTAGTAAATTACATTTCAAGATGCTCAATCATCCACTGTACATGCCACAGGGTATGAAAGGCTTAAAAGAATATACATATGTGAAAATAAAGTACATCATCATCCTATACTAATACATGATGCAAATGAAATAAGTAAATGAAACCACATACCATACATGATACATCATCATAAGAGATATAAACATCCATCATAAAAGATAACCAATAATCACAACACATAATTATCTAAGTGCATGGTTCCTCCCAACCGTAAATAGCATCATTAGACCATCGTGGGCCCTAGCCATCCCTCCATGTGTAACATCCCAAATCATCAAAGAGATCGTCGATATTAACATAGTAGGAATGTCACTCCTAAATCATACTACATGATATGTAGAAAGAAATCTAACATGCAAGATAAAGCATAAGATAACATCATCTAACAGATGCAAATCATCAATATAAGGATACGTGTCCACCATCATAATCAAAGAATGCATCAACCACAGTGTCTCAGATGATTCTAATGTGGCAAGAGTGAAGAAGCACTACCACCTAACCGCATGGAACCTAAATGGTCCATTCCCACCATGTTGAGGAGATAATCTCAAGTCCCAAATAGGTTATCAAATCACATAGCACAAATACTCTCTAAGTCTAGGAATCCTAAAAGTATACTAACTCAAAAGTTCCAATCACAAACTGACATCTAGTCCCAGAGGCGCACAAAGACATGTAGGAAACCTACTATGCAAGCGGGAAAGTGTCATCACATGGATCATGCTAGAGTTACCCTAGTAGTCTCTCAATGGACCTCGACCCCCTAGTGATCCCTATGCGGCCACTAGTATCCTCTCGTACTGACGAGGCATACTAAAGAATGCAAGGTCACAACCAAATGTTCTCTCTACTCCCATCCTAGTCTGTACTAGCCCTCAAAGCATGGGCGAGAACAAACAATTATCTTATTAGGTTCATTTAAGTCAGTATTAGGTGTAATTTTTTCACTTTTTAAAACAACTTACAATGACTTACCCTGGCAGCCACTTAGGGCCCCAACCCCCATTGTAAGCCACTTCCTGATACTACAAGTAGATAACCTACCCTAGCTCATGGAATCATAAATCACAAAATCACCATAGTCCTATATAAGTGACTGGAAAAATACCAAAAGATAATCCACAAAAGAGCATCAAATCTCCATAAGCAACTGAAAAGCATTCATAGATAATCATGACCACAATAGTTCTCTATTGGCAACTGAAAATGTCAATGATAATCACAATATCCATTGGTTCTCAAAAAGCACCCAAAAGTATCTCAAAATACTACTAATCAAAGACTCCAAAATGGTGAAGTCAAAACATGTCACAACATGACATCATCAAGATCAGATAAAGAATTCAATTCCATCAAAGTGACTGGAAAGTAACCCAAGTATAACTATTGATGACTCAAAAATGGTTAAGTCAAGTATCTCAAATACTTACACCTCAGCTTCACACAAGAAGACTCAAAAGCAATAGCAATCAGTAAATAAAAACATCTCATAGAGCATACCATCACATTCCATAGGTGGGTTTTAAAAAGATCGAGACCAAATAACATCAAAATGCCATCACATTCGCATAACTCCCAAGCCTCTGGTAGATGTCCTAACTGGTCAACACTCTAGGACCACCCAAACCCCAAACATAGATGGCATAGAGAATAAGGTAGAAACCCATGTCTTGATTTTCTTTAGACATCACATGGTGAGTATAAGGTTTCAGTTTTGGATTCAAGTCTATCTCAAGTGTATAAGATTTATCATTTGACCTACAAGTCAACTCGTTTGTTCTCTCGATAGCATTATACTTCCATTATTTAAAATAATATTCTAAGAATAACTTAAGGGTAAATATTTACTCATTAACTAATCTTCTTTAACCCTTAATTAAATTATTCACTTTATTTTGCTAAGATCCATGTTACTAATTGAATAACTCTCCCTTAATGTTACTTCAACTTCTCAACATAATCAAAGAATCGTTATTCGTTAAATTATAAGAAAGCCAATTATCAATCCTTGAATAAGAAGATTATAACAACAAAATTAACTAGTCTTACTTTAAATGCCATGCTTTATTAATTGATCTTAATTAAATCATATAAATTAATTAATTAATAATGTACAAAGGTACACAATTCATGACTCTTTAACATTCTAATAGTTCTTAACTAAAGCTCAATTAAATATTACTAAAATTTAAGTCTCTAAATCATCACTGACAACCATTAAAATATCTAAGGTCATTATTCAAGTCATTAGAGTAAGACTTATCAACTTCGATGTAAATACTTTACAACCTCATTAAAAGAATCATATCAATTAAAACTTTATCGCATAACTTTAATTACCAATTAAATTAAATTAATTAATTAAATTAATTGATAATTACATATCTATATTAACAACTCAATGAATATCATTCAATTAATAATTAACAATAATTTCATGAATTAAAAATCAACTATATTCCATTCCATCAATATTCAAATTAATAATTTAATAATAACTTGTTATTAACTAATAACAAGTTATATTAAAAATCCCATTAATAAATCTCCAATACTAGATTCATCATTACTTTAAATATTAATGCCCCAAATAAATTCTACCTATGTACATTGATTAATAAATCAATTAATTATTCTCCTCCAATTATTAACCAATTCAATTTGATTAATAACTTATTATAAAACTTCAATCATTAATTAACCTCAATTAACTTTAATCAGAGTAATTAATAACTATTTAAACTATTTATACTATTATTTATTAATATTTTGTAAAACCCAACAAACATTAATAAATAATAAACTTATTAAAATTATTATTAATCGATCTAGAGAAACCTTTCATAAACTTTATTAGTTAGTATTTAACTAACTCTAACACAATTAAGGTATATCAATAAATTATTTACTAATACATAACATATTAATAATAACATAATAATTCAAATTCCATAAACAACTTTACATAAACATAGCAATGTTATAAAATAATAATGTTATAATATAATAATGACTTTTGTAATACATATATTTAACAATATATTTTCATTGACATTTAACTCTCACTATATATTAGTAGATATATTAATGAATTAAAACTTATATAACTTAATTTCTAAACAATACAACTTAAAAATTAATTCATATATCAAATTTGCTTAAAAGAGAAATCGCACAAGATACATTTATAAAAACAAGACATATAACAAAATTTCCGAAGAAAGTTTAAAGCGATTTTAATCACTGCTTATTGCATAAGAAGTCTACAGCCCGTAGGTCACAAGTACCCTGCGACCTACATTTCCCACTAGTCACGTGAAGACAGTGGGATATGGATTGGAAAATCTTCCCAATGGTGGACTTTACTATCAAGATTGTTAACAGAGTTTAATATTAACTTCAATTTTAAAACAAACACAAGACATTGTTATAACTTCGCAGATAGAGGACATAAGGCTGCTATTCGACTAGATACAAGTCGTGGACAAGTCGTACATCTGGTACCCCATGCGGCAACATTATTATGATGCCCACCAAATTGTAGGTACACTTGGAACCGCCAATAAAGATGGAAAGGGGTGCGATCAAACAATTTGCATAAGCGACTTAACAAAGTTTGAAGCAATTATTAAATCGTTGTAACCAATGAAAGCACCGGCTTAAAAAGCCCTATAGCTCTATCACGTCTATGACAAGCTGTGCGATTCACAGTCTAAATTTTATTAACAAAGTTATTAAATTTTAATAAAACTTAAATTATAAAATTTATTAACATCACACCGCCTATATGAATGAGGGTTGCTTAGCAGCTGTGATATAACATAAGGTAAGGTGGGGTGGGTAGTTTCTCCCAACCACAATTTATTAATTTATATATATACATTTTATAATATTTTTCCTTAATCAATTAAAAACACTCCCCAAACAAACATTCTACTAAAATTCTTTTTATTTATTTATTACAAACTTGTTTCAAAGAATATATTTATATATTTTGTTTATGAGAACAAGATTTTGCTTAATAGAGAAGAAAATCAATAATTCCTTCTTCTTAATAACTACATTATATATATATATGTATATATATATATATATATATATATATATATATATATATATATATATATATATATATATATATATATATATATATATATATATATATATATATATATATAATCTAATAGAAAGCTTACAACCAACCATCCAAGTTATCAACCTAGAATTCCCATTTTAGTTTCATTCCATTTTTTCAATTTCAACCCTTGACAAAAACAAATTATCAATTCTATTGCAATTCAAACCTAACCCCAATTCAACCTAATTTCTCCCATAATTAGAACTAGGGTTTTCTAATTGAGTTTCCTATTCGTAACTAATAAAATCAATATGCATATCTATAATTCCAATTTCAAGATTGAAGATTCGTTCATGGAGTACTATTCAAACACACATAATAGTCACAATGAAGACACCAGAGAGGAAGAGTGAAATGGAATATGCGAGAATCACAAGTGTCTACCTGGACACTAATGCTAATTTGCTACTCCTTAGAATCTGTTGAGAGACTCTTCCTTCTCCAATCTTCATGATTCCTCCAAGAACTGAATCAACCGAACCCCCTCGAGTACTAGGAGTGCTTGTAGAAGCATATGAGGATGTCCATACACACTAGGAGAGCCTATATATAAAGGCTTCTAAGATGCATCTAGAATGTTTCTAGAAAGAACTAGGAGTTTAGCATGACAACTAAGCACGTAACTTCCATGAAAAGAAGATAGACATAATGAGGTGTCTAGAATGTTGTAGACACCATGTGCTTAAATAATATGCTAACTCCTAAGTGTAAACACCACGTGCATAATTAGAGTGCAAACTCATATGTGTCAACATGACAACTCATGATAGCTCACATACTCCTATGTAAATAAATATTAAAATAATGCATATTAACTAATTTAATATTCACTTTACTCTTTTCAATTTAATTTATTAATTTTTAAATCTCATGCGCTCACTTTATTAAATCCACTTGTTTTATCTTAATATATTTTAATCACATGCATGCATCATACAATATAGAATATTTTAATAATTTTCTTTTCCACTTTTAAATTTATTTTTGAAACTTAATTGATAAAATATTTACTAACTTAAATAATAGAAAATACTCCAAGGACTCACAAAGTAAAATACAAAAACCCATCGCAGCCAAAATACATACCAAATTAAACCAAAGGTTAATATCATGAATTACATCATTTGACGCATTTGGAGGGTACTCAACTTAGATACTTGTCCTAATTTTTAATTAGGGAAAATGGCTTAAAGGGTTGGGATTTGGACTTGAGAATTTATCTCCCCTCTCTTACCATTAAGATAATGGGATAAGGTACGCTCATCTCAGCAATTCAGGAAAGTTGATACCTGGTACCTGCAACCTACATAAAAATCACGCATGTACAAGCACAATATATACTAAGCTAAACAAGCAATGGTAGGAAGTGGTGCATCGTGTAGATCTTGACTAGCAGGTAACTATGACTCCCTTCCTTAACCACATCAGAAATGCCATACAGAAGAAAACAAACACGCACACCATACACATGCAAGTATGGGGTAAGTATCCATAAGAAAACACATGTGATAATAACCATCTAACTAATCATCATCAATAATTGGAAATAATGTAATAATCATCATGCATATATGAAATGTAGAGTTTAAATAATCACGTCATATATCAACTGAATCTGTAACACAATATCTGATAGTCTCAAAACAATGATACTAACCATCATCAACATAAAACTATCCTAAAAGAGTTCAGCAATAGTAGCAAAAAAGAAAACATAGGGGCAGGCACTACACAAAACAAGGTTTTATCAATTGTACTAGGTATAGATGAGGATGTTTTCATGTTCCTTGTTGTCGACAATGAACAAGGCAATATTGGAATGTCAACTAAAGGAGGTGTCTACACTTCATTGTGAGCTAAAGAATACAATATTGTTAGCAAAGACATTTGCAATGGATAAAGATAAAATGGGATACTAGCTAGAAGCATCCCAAAAAAAAGTTACGTGTTATAATGTTGATGAAAACAAACAAAGTGTTATTTACACGAAGGTTGTGCACTACAACCCTCACCATGTTCACCATCGATGTCACAATTGTCACGTATTTATGTACAAAAACACATAATATTTTAGATCATGATCCATAAGATACTATAAAATATTAACATCTATTGAACTTCTATTATTTCTTTAGATTAATTATTTCTTACCTTCAAAGATTGGACCCTATGGTCCAATTCTTTTTTCAGTGCCTCTTTCTCCTCGCTCATGTCATAGTCAATGATAATGTTAACAATTTCATTAGTGTATCTTTGTTTGAGTTGTTGGGGCATGAACATAGGGTCAACACTAAAGGTGATGTCATGTAGAAATGATGCCCATATTTCAGATCACATTTGATCTGCTATCATTCTAGCTTCTTCCTATCATTTGTGACATCAATATCAGTAAAATTTCATCAAAATAACCCCAAATCCATAAAGAAAAGAACATAATAATATGACATTTGTTTCTATATAACAATAAAAATTACAATAATTAATGTTTACCTCTACTGAAGGTGTTTGAGTTGGCATAGCCCTGCCTATGCATTGTGGTCTACCCATGTTGCCCTATGAAAAAGATTACTAATTCTTAGAAATCAACAAAAAAATGAAATTATTTGACATGTTGTACTTAATGTTTGTATCTACACAATAAATAATGTGTATATCTGCAAAATTCAAAATTAGTAAAATTTCATCAAAATAACTCCAAAGCCGTAACAAAAAGAATATAATAACATGACATTTGTTTGTATATAACAATAAAAATTACTATAATTAATGTTTACCTCCAGTGAAGATGTGTGAAATGGTGCATCTCTGCCCGTACATGGTGGTCTACCCATGTTGCCATGTGAAAAAGACTAGTAATTCTTAGAAATCAGCAACAAAATGAAAGTATTTGACATGTTGTACTTAATGTTTGTATCTGCACATATGGTTTTGAAAGGACATAATAATACAACATTTTTTTCTATATAATTTGAACAATTACAATAATTAAAGTTTACCTCTGTTGAAGAAGGTGTGTGAGATGGTGCATCCCCACCTGTGTGACATGGTGGTGTATCCATGTCACCTTGTGAAAAAGAATCAAGAGCAAAATGAAAGTAATAGACTTACCAAAAAAAAATATTAATAATAAAGTAGATTGTATATGTAAATCATTTATCTTAAGTTAACCAAAAATTTGGTGTAACTAATGTGTATATGTAAAAATATATTTGACATGTTCTACTTAATGTTAATATCTGCACATATGGTTTTGAAAGAAAAGTTTGGTCATACATGACCCCATCATAGTTGACATTGATCATACTTGGAAAGACATTTCATTGATCATCATCTTCATTCATGTCATCGTCATCATTGTACTTGTCACTTTGATGATCATTGTCACCACCACCATCTTTATTACCATCATCATCATCTTCATCACCATCATCATCATGACCATAATTTCCATGATCATCACCATCTTCATCAACATGATCATGATCATTTTCATCATCACCATTACCATCAGCATGACCAAAAGCATCACCATATTCTTCTTCATCATTGGGTAATAGTCCTTCATGATTATCATTTTCTTCATCTTCTGCTTCTTAAATATCTTCTTCTTCCATCCCATTATACTTTACTGGCTTTCCTCTTGGATCATGTCTAACAACAAATGACCAACCTAGTTTGTGTGGAATGCCAAAGTAAAACACTTGCTCACAATGGCTTGGAAGAACATAGGGCTCATCTCCAACTGGCTCAAATGACCTTGTATTAATCATTGTAAATCCACAATCATGTTCAATAACAGTCCTATCAGGATCATTTTGATTAAGTTGTAGCCTAAACCATTAGATGAAAAATAGAACTATTTTGAATGAATTAAAGTTTCACTCAAGTATATCATCCAAAATGCCATAGTATTGATTTTCAGATTGTTGAGGATGTATGTCAGTTCTAGATGAAATATTGGTGACCATGAAGATTGCACTTATCCTAGAATCACACATTTTCTTCATTTTGTTTGAATTTTTTATGTGAAATTTATAGCCATGGTAGTACATAGCTTTGTGGTGTTTGACCTGTAATTTTTCAAACATGTCAAGATTATTTGCATCGATTTGTGAGTTGATATTAAACTTATGGCTCATGAGTAGTAATATTCTGCTTACCTTTGTATCTCTTAAGCCATATACCAAATCAAGTACCATTGGCATAACATTGGGATCTCCATTATGATGAGCTTCTTTAACCAATGATGCAACACTATCCCATATTAATGAGTGACCATTTTCTTGAGACTATTCAATCTATACTGGCATCCAATCAAGATTGTTTGCAATATACAAATGTAGTGCATCTCACTCACAACCAACTATAAAGAAAAAAATTAGACGAGTGAGAATATATTGATGATGGATAAGAATTAATAAACTACAAAAAAAAAAAACTTATAATTACCTGTCAATCTCCTCAAAGGATTAGAGTTGGGATCCCAAATGTGATCTACATAGATATTTGCTGCAAACTTTCGAAGATATTCACTAATGTGCACCATGGTCTAGTAAACCATATATCCCTCTACCATAGAACCCTCCGGGCATGCTCTTTTTCGAACCAAGACCTTCATAAATTTCAAGTTCCTCTCAACCATCCACATTGACTTAGTTTATATAGGTCCACACAATTCAGTTCAACTTGATGTATGAGGTAGTGTTCTTGAGCATTGAAAAATTTTGAAGGTAGGCACTTTTTCATTTCACACATAAGTTGTGGAATTTTTCTCTTCTAATATTTTAGATCTTTTTTATCAATTTCTTTAGATGATAACCATCTAAAAGTGATTCAACACACAAGAACATATAAACAAGATTTCAAATAAAATTATACAAATTTAAGAAAAAAACACTTCTAACCTCATTTATTTTTCAGGATCATATATAACTTGTTTAATATTGTTGTCAAACTGGTGTGAGAGGGATAGAGGTAGGACATACTACAATCATTAAAAAATTATCATTTCAATACATTATTAAATAATGCAATAGGTAGTACATTCAATTTTACAAATATACTGTAAATAGAGAATATGATTTACCTTGATGAAGGTATGTCAATCATGTGTTTTCAACCCTAGCCCAAAATCACTTGTCTTTGATAGAAGAGTGCTTTTAGTTGCAGCAAATCATGTTGGAATTTTTTTTTTTTTATGACTTCTTTTAATGCATCACTTTGTTGCTCCATTAATAACCAAGGAAGGGCACTTGTATTTATATAGTCTCCATTGCTATCTAATTCAATGAAATCTTTTAGTGCATGATTGAATTCATGAATGTCAGTACAAATTTTGGCAATTTTTTCTCTATCATGCCTTCCATCCAATATTTTCTATAGTGTCTCTATTACATTCTTTCCAATATCCATAGCATCAAACAAATACATGATTGGGAGATCTTTGTAGTACGGTAACCTACTAAATTGAGTAGGATAAATTTTCATTCCTCTAAGAAGTTGGTCATTGATGCTTTGACAACCTTCATAAGAATCAATTACATCATTAGTAAATATAAGACAATATCAAAATATAAATTTTAAACTTTGAACAACAAATTGGACATTACCTCGACAATTTAGTTGATTGTATTCCAACTTCCATAAATGATATGTCATTCTTCATGGCGTTGATGATGTCTCTTCTTTCTCATTAAAAAGATATTTTTCGGTAATTCGATACTTATGATTATTGTGAAGAAAGTGCCTAAACTCATCAAACACCTACTTTCCTAAACTTCTTGAATGACAAGATCTCATCTTCAAATCACAAACTAGACATGCAAATTTTCCCTTTATCTAAAAACCTAAAAGATCATGTACAATTATCATGTGCATCTTAAGCATATAATAAGTAATGTGTAAACACTATAATAGACCAAAAATATGTGATCTTAACAACATAACATACCACAAAAATGAGTTAGCCCAAGGGCGCTATGTATTGTCCATACAAGCATTACATGAAATTGAAATTGTCAATGTCCTATTAGTCTAGAGATGTCATACATAGTGATGCCATTCCATAACTTCAACAACTCATCAATTAGGGGCTGAATATACATGTTCATATCTTTAACTTAGTATTTACCTTGTAATTGAATGAACATGAACATTACATAATTATTGTGACCATTTTCATGCATTTTTTAATAAATTAATTTAGAATACTATTAAATGAAAAAATACCTGGCACAATCATTGACAACATTATGTGCTCCCTCTTTATGGACATCCAAGGAGGAATGTTATTGTTAATAACCAAAACAAGCCACACAAAGTAAATAAATCTCATATCTCCAAATGGATTGACACCATCCGCTACTAATGAAAGCTTTAGATTATGAGGTTCTTCTTTAAAGTGTGACCATTTTTCTTCTATCTTTTTAAATGTAGAACCATCTACAAGCATTCACATAATGTCATCTTGACTTCTATTGCATGCATGGTAATCCATAAATTGTGTCAGGCTAGTGCACCTAAATAATCATTGAAGACACAGAATAATGGGAATGTACTGAAGAACCTTATGAGGCACCTTTTTTGTTATTTGATCTAACTGATATCTACTAATATGACAATTAGGGCATTCTATTGCAAATTCATGTTGTTTATGATATAGAATGTGATCATTGGGATATGCATGTATTGTCTAATACTTCATTCCAATCTGATTCATAATGGTACATAATTCTCGATACGAATGAGGTAAAATGTTTGATGGTGATAACAAAAACTCACCTATCAACTTACAAAAACAAATATGCATTGTTAATATAATAAATAGTAATTGTATGCTAATATTGAAGATGAAAAAAATGGCATACTTTAGCACACATGACATTGCTACATTGGATAAACCATTCATAACCTTTAAGCTCACTGACAACACTATAGTCAAGAGAAGATTTGTTTGGGAGCCTTCGTACAAGGGCTCATGTGCCTTCTCAAGTAAAGGTATATCAAGATCATCTTCATCATCATTATTAGATGCACTAGTACCATCATTGTGAGCCTCTTCATCACCTACTCCAATACTATCTTCTTCAATCATGTCCTCTAGCACATTATCGTCTTCTTCCATGGGAGTGTTATCCTCAACTTGGATATTCACACCTCCATGTTCCTCCAGCAGGAAATCCACATTCAGCAATGGAAAAAAATCGTGGCCACCTTCAATGTGATCATGTTGCCTACAATGTCTCTACGTTATTGTGATTAGAATTCTTTGATTCTTTAAACCCTTACACTTTTTACAAGGACAATTATATTTATTAGCTTTTCTTTGGAATTGAGACCACAATGTAGCCATTGTCTCATTATTTTGTTCTGGGTTCATGTTGTTAAGTGTGGTCTTTCTTCATAGGAAAATATATCTACAAATAAATTGAACATGTTGTACTTAACATTTATATCTACACATATGGTTTTGAAAGAAAATTTTGATCTAACTAATGTGTATATTATCTGCAAAAAAATTGAACATGTACTTAATGTTTATATCTACGCATATGTTTTTGAAAGAAAAATGTGGTGTAACTAATGTGTTCTCTAATTGTAACAACACTTTTACATTATAATACAATGAATTTTTTGCAATTTTAAGTGCAATTACCTAGGTCTCCAATGATCTAGAACATAAAAAGATAGTAAACATATGGATACAAATTTTTTGAGCACAAACCAATGAGCTTTTTACAAAGATTGTGCAAAGAAGTGCTCAAAGGTTTTCAAAAGAGTGCTTAACTATCAATGTTGTTACATGTGTTTCATCAAGTGTTTGATTGCTTAATGCACTAAGATCCACTTTAAAGGTACCAAAGAATAGTGTTTGGGGTGAAATGTTATTTCACAAAGGCATATTTGGTGCAAATAGATCTTGAAGACCTTATAAGGTAAAATACAAAACAATTAAAGGTTGTGAGACTATCACAATGAGGATAGTCACATATTATCTTTTATTTTTGCCCTCAAATGTAGTGGTTTGTTTGAAATTGCATCAGTGGGAACATGCCTACCTAAGGATGGTGGTCTTAGTAATGGAACCTTACTGTTAGTTTGGAAGGCTATGTGTTAGATCTACCAATCTACTCATTATGGAGATTTTTGCTATATTATCAATGACCTTCCCACAGGAGATTACTTTTCAGACCTTATTTTACAAAGATAGTATTTACCAATGGGCCTCTTGGAATAAGTGTTTTTATGTGTTCATACAAGATCATAAAATCTTTTCAGAATTAGATATATATGTATATATAGGTTCAAATAGTCCACTTGTTTTGATGAATACAAAGGAAATGATCACTAAAGATAGAATATTAAAAATAAGAGTATAGAAAATTGTACAAAAATCCCCATCTCAGCAATGGGAAATTGTTAAGAAGCTTGAGATAAAATAGGGAGTTGAAGGTGTTCATCATGTTCTTGGACTTGTTGGAGCACAAATGCACATAATGAGTAGTAAAGTATGGAAAGTGTTCCAAACTCATTTTCAATAAGTAAATATTTTTTTTCTAATAGAATGTAAATAATTGGTATACCAAGAATATTCAATGGGAAGAAGTGATTTGTTTTGTTCGTCAAATTCATGATGAAAAGCTTTAAAAGCTTGTCATCAAATGTCTCTCCAAATTTTCTTCTACTTATAACTTCTTAAAATATTTTTATATTATAACTTAACCACTACAAATGTTCCCAACATCATAGGAGATCAGGCTACACTAATATGTACTTTGTTTAAATGTCTCAATATAAATAGCAGTAAGACTCTATTTATTGTTTGCAATTTTTTGTAGCCCATTGATTATAATTGGAACTTGCAGAATTTAGTGTTTCCTCAAGTTCCATTTGTTTGAAGGAGTTATTGTTATAGTACTTGAAGATAGTTTAGGGGTATACATGTAATTTTAATTCAATTAATGCATGGACTTGAAATTCATAGTTATATATCAATTGAAGTATTCTTTCAAAGACTATGATGTAGTAGACTAGTGGTCAGATAACCCTAATGAATATTTTTTATTTTATACATTGATTAGCTTCTTTTATTTAAACAAGTATTTCTTTTCTTCTTTTTTAACTGAAAATGAGTATAATGTAGAGAGAAGCAGTTGAAGCATTATTTAGGAGCTTCTAAAATTTTGTATGAAGGCAGTGCCTATAGACTGTAGTGAGTGCCCCATCTACCTTGAGGAGTTCTGTGTAGGAAATGAGGTATGCAGTTTAAGCTTGTTATAAATAATTGTGTTACACTTTGTTAAGGGAAACTTGGTTCATATATTTAACACCTACTTGTGTTTAGGTGGTTAATCTAATTGTTGTCATCTTCATAAGAGTGCATATGTCATCTTCATTATTCATAGGTAAGAGTATATAAAATTTCATATAAGTATTATAAAAGTTAGTCAATTAAAGATAAAAGAGTAATACAATAATAAAATAATAGTTCACAGTTCAAGGTAGACCAACTTCTGTCATTATATAAAAACATTTGGTCTTGGGTACCAAATTTATTGTTTTTAATAACATACACTCTCTCTCCATCTCTATAAAATAATTGTTCATTTTCATCTAGTTAAATAGCCACCGTAGAATCTAGATGGTAGTGATACAAGACACATAAAGGTTAGTAATCTTGAGGGAATAAATGCCCATTGAAAGTGGCACAAAAAATTTATGGAGAAGATTGTCAAAGAATATGTTAAAATACATTTCATTGATGCAGCATAATTGATGGTCATGTTCTACATAGGACATCAATTAGAACTATAGCTATAAATTCAGCAAAGCCACATTTTTGAAATGCACTGATTTATAGTGAAGAATTGTAGCCCACAAGAGATGTGGAATTAAATAAATTTAAGATAATATCATAAACTCCAAAGAATTCATTTCACCATAAAAAATTTGAACAAGAAATCAATTTTTCTTTTGATTTAAAACCAACTTATCACAAGCAACCTGAAAAGTTTGATGCATTGGTGCAGGGGCACCAAGATCATTCTATGAAGGCACAGAAACACACCATGAAGACCAGAGGAGTAAGGAGGACAAGGAGATATCCAAGCAATACAAATGGACAAGAATTTAATCAAATGTGTTTATTTTTTAATGTCCTAAAAAGACTAAGTTGCATGTTTGTAATGTCCTCACATGACATAAATATAGTTATATGTGGACCAGTAGTGTCCTAGAGTCAAATAAAGCTCTAAAGTCTAGATTAAGGTATTAGGAAGTCAGTAGTTAATGTTAGTATTCAATAAAAGTTCAATGGTTTTGATGGGGACACAACCCAAGAACAGAATGGACACAACAAAAAAGGGAAATTGTATTAAATGAAAAATAAGCTAGTACATTCAGTATAGAGAAAATAAACTTCAAAACATGCCCTAAGGGCTTACAATAGCATAAATGTGGAGATCATTTCTCCTTTTAGTACCTCCTCTCGAACTCCACTCCGAACTGCCTTTTACAATGCCAGAAATCTCCTTAAATAGACCCTAGAGGGTTAAGGAGTAGGAGTACATTCTAGAAAGTGCTAGTAGGCATCCACCGACCAAATAGAAGGTTCCAAAAGTTGTGTTAGAAGTCAAGCAAATCTAGAAGAATCTAGAAATGGTAATCGAACTTTTGAGAGGCATAACTTTTGAACCGTAGCTCTGATTGACGAATCGTTTACATTTTCAAAAAGCTCTCAAAGCGCTCTATAGCCCTATGGACCAGCTTCACTCATCTCCCATTTTTTGACCCTTTTTGAGGTCATTTAATGGCCCTAACCTAACTTTGAAGCATTCTTAGGAGGTCTCCACAACCCAAAAAATTGTAATAACTTTCAAACCGTGGGGCCTTTTGACCTAATTCTTTTTCTAGAATGCTCTAAATTACAATTACATTCATCTAGCCAATTTACACCTCCTAGTTCACAAAAATGATGGCTCAATTACATACTCCTATTTTTTTTTGGATTTACACGAACACTGATAGTGGAACTGTGAGAGTTGGAATCTTTATTTGGCCCAAATGGGTATCCAAAAATGAAAACACATGAAACAGAAACTAAGTCTAAGTTTATTTTTTGGGTGACATGGAATTTCCCTTATACCTCTGGATGCTCCTACATTAGACACCTAGGGTAGATTGAAAAGTGACCCTTTCACTTTATGAATGGTAGAGGAAATCCCAAATGGGAAACCTCAGCTGCTGAAATCCAAGTTGAGTCCTCGATCGGCCATCCTTTCCACTTCACCAAATACTCTTCATACTGCCTATTTTTGGTACTCCTACCCACACGATGATCTAGAATGTCTTCTATCTCCTCCTTCTTAGAAGCAGGAATTGGACATGGCTCTAACACCAGCTCCTCATCTGCACCATCATCATGATACTTTGTTAAATCTGCAATGTTGAAAATGGGAGAAATGTGAATACCATCTGGCAGCTCCACTTCATATGCATTTCCTGAGTCATGTTTCTTCATAATTTTGTAGGGGCCAAATTTCTTCATTTTCAGCTTGTTGTAAGTACCGGTTGGAAATCTTTATTTTCGTAAGTGCACCATGACTAAATCTCCTACTTAGAATTCCTTATGTCTTCTCCTTTGATCAGCCCTAGCTTTATACTCTTGATTCATCTTGGTAATGTGTGCTTGAACCTCCTCATGTAGACACCTGATATGTTCAACAAATTCCTTAGCTTCAGCACTTGTCCTCTCCCCTTGTTCTATCTTCCTCAGCTCCGGTGCAGTCCTTGGGCTACTCCCATATACAATTTGGAATGGTGATTTTCTAGTACTCCTATTTATAGAGTTATTGTAAGAAAACTCTGCTTGTGGTAGAATCAAATCCCATCCCTTGGGCTTATCCCCAACTAAAAATCTCAGCAAATTGCCCAGACTTCTGTTTACCACTTCTGTTTGGTCATCAATTTGTGGGTGATGCATGGAACTGAATTTCAAGTCTATTCTCAAATTTTTCCACAATGTCCTCTAGAAATACCCCACAAATTTAGTATCTCTGTCAGAAACTATACTCCTTGGAAGACCATGTAGTCTTACCACCTCTTTGAAAAACAAGTCTGCAATATGGACAGCATCATGAGTTTTGTGGCATGGAATGAAATGTGCCATTTTGGAGAACCTATCAACCACCACGAATACTGAGTCAGTACCCCTTTGTGTCCTTGGAAATCCAAGAACAAAATCCATACTTATGTCCTCCCATGGCCTTGATGGAATGGGCAATGGCTGATATAGGCTAGTATTGTGACTAAGCCCCTTGGAAACTTGACAAACTTGGCAACTCTGCACAAATTTCTTCACATCCTGTGAAATTTGAGGCCAAAAATAATGTTCTCTAAGAATGGAAATGGTCTTATCTCGACAAAAATGTCATGTCATTCCTCCACTATGTTTCTCCTTAATCAGATTTTCCCTCATGGAACTCCTTAGAATGCACAATTGACTACCCTTGAACAACATGTCATCCTGAATCAAATAGTCTAACCACTTGGTTCTATCTATAGCAACGGGTTCTTTACAAGCTTTCCATGCTTCAACAAAATCAGAATCCTCGAGGTACAATTTCTTGAGTTCATCAAACTCAACTACTTCAACCTGCATTACTATAAGCAACAACTATCTCCTACTTAGTGCATCTGCAACCCTGTTAGATTTTCCACTTCTATGCTTCAACACAAATGTATAACTCTACAAGAACTCTACCCACTTCATATGCCTCTGATTCAATTTACCTTGGCTATTTAGGTACTGTAATGCCTGATGATCAGTATACAAAACAAATTCCTTTAGCAATAAATAATGCCTCCATTTCTTTAAGGCCTAAACTATTACATAGAACTCTTGATCATAAATAGAATACTTCTTCTTTCCATCATTCAATTTTTCACTAAAATATGCAATAGGCTTACCTTCTTGGCTTAATACAGCCCCAATAGTGCTGCCACTAGCATCACAATCCACCTAGAAAACCTTTCTAAAATTTGGAAGTGCCAACACAAGTTGTTCTGTTACCTTCTTCTTCAGTAATTCAAAACTTCTCGCAGCTGCTGTAGTCCATTTGAACTCTTTTATATCCCCTCTTATTGTATCAACTAGGGGTGCACATATGCCACTAAAATTCTTAATAAGCTTCCTGTAAAAACTAACCAGACCATGAAATGATCTTACCTCAGTAGTAGACCTTGGAGTAGGCCATTCCAAGATGGCTTTTAACTTCTCTGGATCTGTTTTGAGACCTTCAAGTGATATAACAAACCCCAACTAGACTAACTCCCTTTTTACAAAGATACACTTCTTCAGATTAATTAATAGTTTCTCTTCCCTTAGCCTTTCAAGGACACTACAAATATGCAATAAATGTTCTTCCAAAGTCTTGTTGAAAATTAAAATATCATCCAAATAAACAATAACAAATTTTTCCAAGAACTTCTTAAGTACCTCATTCATGAGCCACATGAAGGTGCTTGGGGCGTTCGTCAATCCAAAGGGCATGACTAACCACGCATAAAGACCCTTCTTGGTCTTGAAGGCTGTTTTTCACTCATCTCCTTCTTGGATCTGTATCTAGTGATAACCACTCTTCAGATCTATCTTTGTGAAGTACTGAGCTCCACTCAAGTAGTCCATAAGATCATCCATCCTTTGCAAAGGAAATTGGTACTTGATGGTTATCCTATTTATAGCTCAAGAATCTGTACACATCCTCCACTCTCCATCCTTCTTTGGTGCGAGTACTACAGGTACTACACATGGACTTAGGCTCTCTCGAATCAAGCCCTTCCTCAACAGCTCCTGAACCTATCTATTTAGCTCCTTTATTTTAGTAGGAGTCATCCTATGAGCAGCCTTGTTAGGCAAACTAGCTCCTAGAATCAGATCTATCTGATGACTAATTTGCCTTACTGGTGGCAATCCATCTGGAACATTATCAGAGATAATATCTCCAAATTCCCCTAGTAAATCTAAAACTTCAAGTGGTATTTCACTACTACCTTCTTTATCTTTCCTAGGAATCAAAGCATAGCACATATGCTGATGTTTCATGCCATCTAAAAACTTTCTTCTATCAACAAGACAAATCCTAGCACTACTACATACCTTTCACCTTCCTTTTTCATGGGCTTTAATTTGTGGTGAACTCCATCCTTTGTCAGAGAGTATGTGTTTGCATTTCTATCATGTATTGCATGTCTATCAAACTGCCATGGTCTACCCAACAATAGATGGCAAACATCCATCAGAATAACATCACAGAGAACTTCATCATGGTAACTCCCAATTTTGAATTTCACTAAACATTGTTCACTTACTAGGACCTTATGATCATCTTTTACCCAAGAAATCTGATAGGGCTGGGGATGTTTCTCCCTCTTGAGCTTCAGCTTAGAGACCATCTCTTCTGATACCAAGTTATCAGTGCTACCACCATCAATAATCACATCACAACATTTATCCTCACACTTGCATCTAGTACAGAACAAACTCCTCTGTTGTCCTAGTTCAATCTCACCACTTAGTAGGACTCTTTCATTTACCAAGGTCTCTCCTCTTTCTGCATCCTCTAAATGTGATGATTGTGCATCCTCATCCACATGAGCAACCCTAGCTTGGCCCTCAGCTCTCCTATCTATCCTTCCTTGTCATTGAGGGCATTCAAAGGCACAATGACCTTCTTCATTGCAATGGAAATAGGTACCACAAAAGCCTCCTCTTCCTTTTCCACGTCCTCTACCTCTTCCTCTCTGGTTTCCAAAGTCTTGATCATGGGAGTATTTGAAACCCTCATTCCTCTGGTTCCTGCTAGTACCCACATCTTCATTTTTCTTTTGGGTTTCATTGCGGCCTCCAGATGATCTACCACTTCCCCTTCCTCCTTGATCGCACCCTCTTTATCTTCCTTCAAACCTTTTATTCAGCTTCTCTTCAACTCGTAGGGAAAATTGGTATGCCTCTTCAATGCTGGTCATTCTTACCAAACTTAATTCCTCTTGGATGCTAGGTTGCAACCCACTGATATAACGAGCAACCTTCTCCTTATTTGCTTCTACATGCCCCACTCTAATCAAGAGTCGATAAAATTCCTTTGTATATTCTTGGATTGATCTTCCTGCTTTCTTTAACCCATGCATCTTCTTAAACAAATCAAGCTCGTAGTCCACAGGAATGAACTGCTTCTTCAATTTGTCCACCATGCGATCCCATCTTGTGATTTTTTCCTTTCCTCTTTTGTTTGTTTCCAATTGGACCTCTTGCCACCACATTTTGGTATGGCCTTTCAATTTGGCCTTTGCAAACTTAACCCTATCTGGGTCCCTGGTATCCTCATACTCAAAGTATTCTTCCAGTTCATTGATCCAATCGATCAATTCATCTGGTTTCAGATATCCTGAAAATACACCTACTTTAATTGTAGGTCTTTTCCCAAACTTAGTAATGGCCCTAAAAAGCCTTTCCTCTGCATGATTTAGAACTTCCTCGTCAAATTCCCCTTCTAGTCCAATTTCATCTTCTTCGTTGTCATCTTCACTTTTATCACCTGCAGCCACAATTGCTCCTCTACGGAGCTCCTCTAGCAATGCTTGTACCTACCTTTGGAGGGCTCTAACCTCCTCAGGATTAATAGCTTTGGCCCTTCTGCCATGCTCTCTTCATGGAGGCATCTTCTTAACTCAAACCCACAACCACACAGTCCTAGTGCAAACTGCCTCACAGTCAGAGCTCTGTCTACACACTCAGGAAAACTAGCTCCAATACCACTTGATGTGGACACAACCCAAGAATAAAATGGACACAACAGAAAAGGGAAATTGTATTAACTGAAAAATAAGCTAGTACAGTTAGTATAGAGAAAATAAACTTCAAAACATGCCCTAAGGGCTTACAATAGCATAAATGTGGAGATAATTTCTCCTTTTAGTACCTCCTCTCAAACTCCACTCCGAACTGCCTTTTACAATGCCAGAAATCTCCTTAAATAGACCCCGGAGGGTTAAGGACCAGGGGTACATTCTAGAACATGTTAGTATGCATCCATCGACCAAATAGAAGGTTCCAAAAGCTGCGTTAGAAGTCGACACAAATCTAGAAGAATCCAGAAATGGTAATCAAACTTCCGAGAGGCTTAACTTTTGAACCATAGCTCTAATTGATGAACCGTTTACATTTTTGGAAAAATCTCAAAGCGTTCTATAGCCCTATGGACCAGTTTCACTCGTCCACCATTTTTTGTCCCTTTTTGAGTTCATTTAATGCTCCTAACCTGACTTTGAAGCATTCTTAGGAGGTCTCCACAACTCGAAAAATTGCAATAACTTTCAAACCATGGGGCCTTTTGACCTTATTCTTTTTCTGGAATGCTCTAAATTACAATTACATTCATCTAGCCAATTTACACCTCCTAGTTCACCAAAATGATGGCTCAATTACATACTCCTATTTTTTCAAGATTTACACAAACACTGATAGTGGAACTATGAGAGTTGGAATCTTTATTTGGCCCAAATGGGTATCCAAAAATGAAAACACATGAAATAGAAACTAAGTCTAAGTATTTTTTTTGGGTGACACAGGATTGCCCTTATACCTCTGGATGCTCCTGCATCAGTTTTGTAATGTTGTTAATTCAAAACTTTGAATAACAATGACTAGGAGTACATTTGGAGGGAAATCCCATTTAAGGGGATCATTAACTATTTGTAAGCCTTATAACCAACCAAATATGGTTGTAGTGGTTGTAAGAGGATAATATATATGCTAATTAGGCAATGTACAAGAGGGATAGCCTAGATTACAGGTAGGAACAAGGATCTAATAAAAACATTTTTTTTTTAGCAAACTATGTGTTCTCAGCATTATTATTAGTTTGGTGTTTTTGATTCCAAGTGGAGATTCATTAAGAACCTTATTTTCATTCACTGAGATGTTATAAAAGTTCCTTTTCATTCGTTATCTATTTTGAACAAGATTGATACACAATATGTTGAAAGTTAGACGACTGGTATCAATTGACAGATTATAAATTTTGAGTTTTTCCTGCAACAATCTAGGTTCTTTTCATAATATGACCATCCCATGAAAATAAAAGGGCCTTGAATTCATGGGATGTGTTATTCTAACCTGTATAATAGCCTACTAACTCCTGAAATGCAAAAATAATGTAGCATTGATTGACTGTTACGGAACAGTGAGGGTTTTGTGAAGAAATTTCAATGGAAATAGTGGTTAGATACAACAGGGGGAGTTCTAGCCACATGAGGAGGGTATTTTGTGATTTGAATAATCTTATATGATCATTTTGAAGGTTTATGATCAACAAAATTGATCTAGAAAATTGGGGAATGGTGATATTGGTGATACCCTAGATTTGAGGGTTTGAATGAAGGTAATTTGGGATCTTGGGTTCTAGGAAGTCTAGAACAAATTTCTTGGGGATTTGGTAGTTTTATGCCATGAATGATGACTTTTTAAAGTTACAAGGTCTAGGAGTCAATATTACTGGGAGTTGCTTTGTTAAATTAGCCATTTTCATGCTCAAAAATAGGGCATCAATTAGAAACAAGGGTGTTGGTCAAAAATGACCATATGAAATATTTTGGTATGTTTTATTAATTTGAAAAGGGTGTCCATAACTGTAATTATCTTGTCAAGTGCTTTGGAGAAAGTTTAAGTTATTTTGGTTTTTATGTTAATGCAGGGCTACTAGTTTGTCAATTAGGTCTCCTAACGTGCATTGGAAGAATTGAAATTTGGGAGTTTGTCATGTCCCCTTTTCAAATAATTAAAAATAATAATCTTTGCTAAGGCAGGCAGGCCCAAAAAGGTGAAGTTTCGGAAAAAGGGGATAATCTTTGGAAGCTAATGGACTAATAAATAAAAATTATTATTAAAATATTTTTTATTAACCCCTCTTGGATGTGAGTTAGGGTTATGCCCTATTTTAAGGGGTTTGGAGGCATTTTGGGCTCATTCGAGAACTTGATTTTTGCTCATTTCTTTGTTATTCTTCAGAGGCTACCAAACCTATGGAGAAGGAGACCCAAGAATGAGAGTTTGCAAGTTTTTAGGAAGGCTAAGGATGGGAGTTTGAAGCCATTCCATGTGCATGCTCATGCAGAGTTTGCCTTTGTGTTGAACAGTGTAGATTTGTGGTTTTTCAGGTGTGTTTTTGTAAGAGTTTGGTGTTTTCGGTTGAGTATTTCATATCAGTTTGGTTTGCTACTTTATTTCAGACTTTTAGATGTTAAAATAGAGCTGAATATATGTATTGGTCATGATTATAATTCTGTGATAGATTATTAGTGTTTTTGTGGTGTTTCCGGGCTATTCTTTGTTGTTTTCAGGAGCTCGATGAGCATTTTTTTTATCCTCCGTTTGGGAGTGTTGTGTAAATGTTATATAGATCTGAAAATTTAATTTTGTAGGATTTTATGCTGCTGAAATTTCTATAAAAATTTCCACTTTCAGATTTACTAATAATATGTGAAGCTGTGAAGTTTTTGGCACTATTTTCGGCATACCCGATTTGGGGTTTATTGAGAAATTGGTGGATCTTTGAAAGATTGATTGTTTGATCTTAAAGATCTGATTAGAGGCTTGAAATATCATATAAAATTAGAGGAAGGGACATTTCAGTGGTATCAGAGCTATGATCTTGCCAGCCTGAGGATTTGTAGAAGTTTGCATGTCAGTTTTGACAACTACCCAAATCTTGCATATCAAAATTTATGGTTGCATGCTACTTCTAATCATTTTCATGTTAGTTCTTGATGAATTTGGTGGTTTCATGTTGCTTCTAATCAGCTGCATGTCAAAATCTATGGTTGCATTCTACTTCTAATCATTTGCATGTTAGTTCTTGGTGAATTTGGTGGTTGCATGTTGCTTCTAATCAACTGCATGTCAAAATCTATGGTTGCATGCTACTTCTAATCATTTGCATTTTAGTTCTTTGTGTTTGAAGAAGTTATAACCTATTGGGGTTAAACTCTACTTTATCTAGAATGGATAGGTATAGTACAGAGTCTCAGAGGACACGATCTTGGATAATTGATATCCAGAGTCAGAACAGTAAGAAGGATGGTTATTTAGACATTCGAGATAAACTTAGGAAAATAAGCCATGACATGTCTAAATAGTTGGTTGAGCACCACTGTATGATGAATGACATGTGGTGTTACCCAACTAAGGTCAATAAGTTGACTAGATTTCTATTTGGCAAATTTTCTCACAGGGCAGATGACACAATTACCAAGAACTTGCATGAGGAGTTTGAGAAACTAGCTTATAGCCAGGCAGAGGTCTCAGATTCTACTCTGCCACAGGAGGTAGTGGATTTAGATGATGATTATGAAGATGTTTTTGTGCATGATGGTGAGATACCTAGTAGAGATGAGAAGACATTGAGCATTCATGACTTTGGTGAGAAAGAGTACCAAGCACAGTTAGATGTTTCATCACATGAGGTTGAGGCAGGTAGTACTTCACATGATTTGTCCAGCCAGCTGAAGGTGAACAAAGATAGTATTGTGACATCATTATCTCATCATGACAAGATGCAAGATATGATAGAGGATCACATTTGAATGATTCAGTTACAGGGTAGACATAAGGGAGTTCAGGCAAAATCTTCTTGTGTTGACTTACAAGCAATTAGAGAAGGAATGGGAACGATGAAGTTGAGTTATTTACATCTTTTATTAGATTGTGACCATCTTCTTAGCCTTGTTGGAGACTATTCAGATGCCTTAAGGAGGAAGGAGGAGGAAGTTGACAGGGTTTCTCACGAGCTTGAGGACACTCGAGCTTCTTTGGTGAATACTCCATTGGCATTACAAGACTGGGAGAGACATGGGGATAAGCATGGCATGGAATTGAGTTTAGTTTCATATTGCACTCCTGATACTCAGATTTCTACGAATAGTAGATCATATGTGGTCATTGATAATTTTGCAAGTTCATTTTGCATTCACATCCAGGATATAGGGACAATGTCAGACAGGTATGTGGAATTAGTTGGTATTGGTCATATTACTCAGGTGAGGAGTTTGCTTGAGTTACCAGCTGATTATAATTTAAGGATATGGACTCGAGATTGTTATATTGGCATTTGGGATTCAGTTGACTAGAAATCTTTAACACTTTTTGGTAGTATTGTTTGTTTGGGTGCTATCATGGATTTGATTAGCAGATTGCACGGTGTTGTCTTTTCTTGTGCCAGTAGCTTTTCCGATGCTGGTATTAGTTTTTATACATCAGTGTTGGGCTTTGTTCATATATCCAGTCGACCATACTTGTTGGAATGTGTTGATGATCTTTCATATTTGGCAGTGTGTATAGATGAGTCCCAAGATTATATTGGCATTGATGACAGCCAGGAGGATGCAGTGGGTAGTTTTGAAGACTTAGTTTCCTTGGCAGTTTCTTTTGGTACAAAGGAGTTAGACATCAGTGCTACAGTTTTTGATACTCCATATGTTGATATGAGCTTTGGAGTTGATTCACAGGATATGGATGGTAATACTTTAGAGACTAGTAACTTTGAGGATACTCCTTTAGACAGTGCATCAGAGGAGGTTTGTAGGAGATAGTCTAGCCAGGGTCATCATGTGTCTAATCAATTGAGAGTTAGTGAGCGAGACATTGCTATCGCTTGCCAACATTTTGATGTTGCTCGTTAGTTGTTAGTAGTTTATGGATGGGGTTCTCCTACTAGTGATGAGCAGGGAGGCAGTTATCTTTCCTTGACAGAGTTCCACTCTTTATGAGAGGCTATCCAAATTCTGAGACAGGATTATATGCAGTTGGTAGTCAATAGAGATTATCTTATGGAGTGGGGCAATACAGCATACGATGCATTGTTGGCCAAGGAAGATGAGGTGAGTGAGCTTACTCAGCAGCTTGAGGTGACTTCTGAGATTCTTGAGAGTACACAGTTGGCTTTCAAGGAGTCACAATTTCATTTGGCTAAGGTGACCATGGAGTTAGAGCAACTACAATCTTTACTAGACTCTATACAGTCACAAGCTATGGTGTCTGGTGATCTGAGGACGTCCATGGTCAAGATTGTCAAAGATAGTGGAGATGGGGATGCATCCATCCTTGATACTAACATTGGCATATCGGGTTTGTCCCCACTAGAGTCAGGTTCAGTTGAGTTGGGTGCTGCAACAGATTGTTGTCTGACATGGTGGTGACCTCTAGTACTAATGGCACGAAGACTAGAGATGATGTATCAAAGACCATGTGTGATTTTATTGAGCCGACAGTTGGCATGGTTCCTACTAGTAATACTACTCCCTTGGCGATGTCTTCAGAGGTAGTAGTCAATTCCAACTTGGTTAGTGATCAATTGTAGTTAGTTACATCTGTATTGCAGTTTGAGCCACTGACTGAGATTGGTGCATTCTATCGACATTACATTGTGAGGTATGCTCATCAATTCACCTTTGATGACCATGTTGATGAGATGATGATACAAAGATGTACTTTGGTTCCTAGTGCTTATCATCAGTTATGGGATAGTTTGATGCCTCAGGATGAGAGTTGTGATGGGCACGACATGGCAATAGGTCCTGCAGTTGACAGCTTGATAATACATGACTTAGAGCAGGAGTTTTGGAGTGATGCTTCAGTGGGTGTTGTTATTGTTTCTACTCTTTTGGCTATGAAATCTCCTGACTTAGCTAGTGATCAGTCACAGTGGGTTGTATCACTTGTTCATGGTGATCTATTGACTAAGGTTGGTTTTTTTTATCAACATTATATTGCAGGGTATGTACATCAATTAGCATTTGATCCTTGTGCTGAGGAGTTGATGGCAAACAAACTTGGTTTGGGTTTCATTTCTTCTTTTTTATCTTGTGATGTCTTTTCACCATCAAGGGTGCATGGGAGTTGTTATGAGACAGTGGCTGGTGATCTATAGAGTTGTGTTGACTACAGGAGTTGTCCAGTGTATGGATTCTCCATACTTGGTACAGTTCCATTCGGGAGCGTTCACCATTGTTGCAGAGTTGGATTGTACATTCCATATAGGCCAGTGGGATGTGTTGATGGTATTTACTATGTTGGCAATTTGATTTGTCCACTTTACTTGAGTTTTGATGTTCTAAGAGTTTGTGTCTCATGGGTTTCTGACTGTGGAAGTTGTGACTTTGGAGTTTGGTTGAGCAGTATTTGTCAGTTTGATTATGGATTCCTGTTGGTTATATTGTAGAGGATATTGTAGGAGCCTGTGTTAATTGACAATAGTATAGTTCATGACTACATTTGGGATCCAGGTGGATTGATTGGTCTATTTTTTAGCCATTTCTTGAGGACAAGCAATATTTGGAAGGGGAGGACTTGTCATGTCCTCTTTTCAAATAATTAAAAATAATAATCTTTGCTAAGGCAAGCAGGCCCAAAAAGGTGAAGTTTCGGAAAAAGGGGATAATCTTTGGAAGCTAATGGACTAATAAATGAAAATTATTATTAGAATATGTTTTATTAACCCCTCTTGGACATGAGTTAGGGTTATGCCCTCTTTTAAGGGGTTTGGAGGCATTTTGGGCTCATTCGAGAACTTGATTTTTGCTCATTTCTTTGTTATTCTTCAGAGGCTGCCAAACCTGTGGAGAAGGAGACCTAAAAATGGGAGTTTTCAATTTTTTAGGAAGGCTAAGGATGGGATTTTGAAGCCATTCCATGTGCATGCTCATGCAGAGTTTGCCTTTGTGCTGAACAGTGCAGATTTGTGATTTTTCAAGTGTGTTTTTGTAAGAGTTTGGTGTTTTCGGTTGAGTATTTCATATCAGTTTGGGTTTCTGCTATATTTAAGACTTTTAGATGTTAAAATAGAGCTGAATAGATGTATTGGTCATTATTATACTTCTGTGATAGATTATTAGTATTTTTGTGGTGTTTTTGGGCTATTCTTTGTTGTTTTCAAGAGCCCGATGAGCATTTTTTTTATCCTCCGTTTGGGAGCTGTTGTGTAAATGTTATATAGATCTGAAAATGTCATTTTGTAGGCTTTTATGCTGCTGAAATTTCTATAAAAATTTCCACTTACAGATTTACTAATAATATGTGAAGCTGTGAAGTTTTTGGCACTATTTCTGGCATACCCGATTTGGGGTTTATTGAGAAATTGGTGGATCTTTGAAAGATTGGTTGTTTGATCTTAAATATCTAATTAGAGGCTTGAAATATCATATAAAATCAGAGTAAGGGACATTTCAGAGTTGGTTCTAGCCAACTGGATGGTTAAATATAGTTGAATACACATTATATAACTCATAAAATTCTTATTTAACCCTTGGTTGAGCCCCTTGGATATTTGGAGTCATTTGGAGTCATATGGCATTTGTAGGTGTTTTGGGAAACTTGGAAAACTTACATGCTTGAAAAAGTTTTCAAGTGGAGTTTGTCTAGTGAATTCAAAGGTGTGAAGATCAGTGTGTTAACCTAGAAGATTGAGTGGGTAGGATCATTGATTCAATTGCACTTAAGGAAGATATAAGGGTATTGTTTCAAAACAAAGGGATAGTTAGTTATTTCATGCATCAAATTAATGTTTGACAATTGATTCTACATCATGCATGGAGAAAACCAATCGACATTAAATATTTAGCCTTTGTCAATAGAGGAACTTGGGAATCAATTGGATCCTCCAAACCCATTGGTACAAGTGAGTCTTTCAAAACAAAAAGAAAGGATAGAAGATGAGGAGATTTTTTATTAAAAAACTTAATGGACCACCATTCAATTTTTGTTAATTTTGGCAACACAAACTGAATGTTGATTAAAATTACTTTTCTCAAAAATGATCTCAAAAAAGAAATTAACATGTCTTTGAGTCAATGCCTTCAAATAAGAAAGATAAGCAAGCTAATGGTACCATGCTTCTTGGAAAGAAAATATGTCATTATTGTATCGATGAAAAGTTTTGGATGGTTTGATTGTCAAGTATAATACTATAAATTTAAGAGACAACATTCTTATCAAACTAAATGTGGTATAGGTTTTAAAGTCATAAATCATGGAATGAGTGTCTAAAAGATGTTAATGCATAGTGAGTAGAAATAGATCTTGAACACCTTAGAAGGTAAAATACAAAATAATTAAAGGCTGTGAGACTGTCACAATGAGGATAGTCACATATTATCTTTTATTGTTGCCATCAAATATAGTGCTTTAAAATGATGGAACATTAACTAGCAATCATTAAAGAAAGACATTGCTATTGAAATTAAGAGAAATGGATTGGGATATGAAAGACAAAGTAGAGATATCGATTAGAGCGGTCATGGAGGACACCATTATGAGGACATGAAAAAATAGAGAGGTCTATTATGTAATATAAAAAGATGAACTAAGAATACTGAGGTCTCAAATATTTCCATGAGCTCAAAGGGAATTTTCATGATGTGACAGACCTATGAGATCCTTCTAATAGTATTAAAGACTGGTATGGTGATCATGCAAAGTTTGTAAAAGAGATGTATAAATAACAATGATGAACAAATGATAACTACACTATTATGATAGTGTTGAAGGTATGTTTATAGTATGAATTAACTTCAATCCAAATCAATGATGTAGTAGCATGTAAAGGACAATGGTCAGTGAAAAATGGTTTCCTCATATATATATATATATATATATATATATATATATATATATATATATATATATATATATATATAGATATATCAATTTGTTTTGTTGTGTTGGTTGTGTCTACTGCAACAAATGCTCTAAGACATCTAGACTTGAATTCCTCTCTCATGAAGGCCAGCTAAATATGGTTTATGTAACATCTATTCCACTAGGATACAATAAGAAATAGTCATTAATCTTATGCTCTCAACAAGTTTTTAATTGCTACATCATATTTTTGTTTATATTGTAGATTTTTGTGATTGTTGGTTACCTTCAATCATTTTGTTTGTATTTATGTTCTTCTATGGCTTATTACGTAGGACAAATCATGACTGTGGGACCATACTTTAAGAGTAATTATTAGGTAGTTTGTGTCATAGAAATAAAATGGGACAATATTTTTGTTGTCTTTTATCTATTATACTTTTCAGAGTACTTATAAGTCTTGTATTTTATGACATAGGACTTGTGTTCTTGAACAAGATCAAAATTTCAAATCTCATTAAGTGACTATTGACCCAAGGAACCTTCCCTAGACTCATCACTATTGACATGACTATAATTAATGCAATAGTGAATGAGGATGATACATATATCTGACAAAGCCATATAGCTCAAGGGACTAGTTGATATTCATGGGGCCATGTTGTTTTATGGTGCAGGGGGGTAGCATAGGCATCCATGCCATGTCTAATGAACTGTCTAGGTGGCCATTGCCAAGATATGGCATCAAGGTAGAGGTAAATGCTCCCATACTCTTCTCCAATAGTGTTGCTACCTGAAGTTGTTAAGTGTTATCATTAATGTAAACTTTGGTGTAGTTGGTGTAGTGAAGCATAAGCAGCCCATAAATACTAATTGGTAAAGCATGAAAAATGTGGAGGTATGAAGAGCCTATGATATGGAGTGGAAAAGTATGACGAGTTTAATATGTATGAAGGAGTATCTAAAGTTTGATATGTGCAATAGAGTATCTAAAATTCAATATGCACGAATTCAATAAAGCATGAGAAGTACTAAGAGATGAATATGTAAGAACCTTTGAACCTTGAAGTGAGAAAATGAATTTGAAGTGTTGTATTGTATACAAGCCTAATTTCTCTGATGTATGGTGGTAATATGTAGGAAATATGGTAGTGCATCCAAAATATGTAAGCATGGGAAGTTGAAATATGCAGGAAAGAGCTTTGAAGTCCTAATGAGAATATGATCTATAATCCTTTACATAAAAAGAAACTAGTTGAAGAATTTTACATTTGCCATAAATAATTATTTAATTTAAAAACCTAGAAATTAGTTGAAATGATTTAACTAGCAATCTGATCTCTTTTTCCTTCCTCTCAACCCCATTTCAACTTGTCTTCAACAAGAAGTTCAAAGAAGCCTCTTACTACTTTTCTTGCATTCTCCACCACATCTAGAGGAATACCATGATTCACAACCACCTACAAGAAAAGAATCAAACATGAATAATGTTAAACTAAGAAATTATTCATCCTGCAAACCCTATCCCACAAAACTAAGAAAACTTATTGCCCAAACCCTATCCCATGAAATCATTTCATTTTCCCAAACAAAAGTAGCAATGATAATAGAGGCCTAACATCTCATGATCAAATTGGATGTGAATCACTTTTGGTGCCCTGAAGCTACTTTCTCCCTACTTTGTACTTTGTACCCAACGTAGTATTATGTAATAGCAGTAAAGAATGTTCATAGAGGTGAATTAGGTTTAAATTCCCACCACAATTAGTGATAAGATGGTTGAGAAAAGTAACAAAAAATGAACAAGAAATCTAACAAATTATCAAACCCTATACTCAAGGTTTATGATGTACTAGTAGTAAGGATCATTCAAAGAGTTTGATCAAGATTAATTTCCCACCAAAATTAGTGATGAGATGATTGCAAAATGTAACTCTAGCAAAAATGTAGTGAGCCCAAGAAAAAAATAGTTCAATGTGGCACCCAAACCATATCTCGCGTACTCGTTCACCAAATTTTAGTGTGGCACCCAAACCATATCCCACATACTCCCTTACCAAAGTTCAGTAAAAACACACGCTAAACTATGTGAAATTTCTCATCTTAGGCATCTGCGCACAAATTTAGGTATAGTCCATAATAGAGATGCACCTAATTAATTTTGTGTAGTCCAAATTATATTATGACCCAAGTTAGTCAAAATTTTGACCAACTTGCAAATGGTTTGGATATTTTTAACTTAGGTAAATGATGTTGGTCAAAATTTTGACCAAATTGAGAAAAAAATTTGCGACCAACGTGGGCATGAAAACTAAAAATAAGGAGCATTCATAGCTTTGGTCAAAAAAATTGGTAGAAAAATGGGTGCAAATGTACTAGTGCTAGAAGTAATCTATTCTATCTTGACAAAGAGGATGCTACTTGTCTTGTTGTAAAATTTGATGATGTATGGCTATGGCACAAGAGATTATGTCATGTTAACTTTGATAACTTGGTTAGTATCAGTAACATGAAGAAAGTTAGAGGTTTTCCTAAGTTGAAGAAACCTAACAATACAATATGCAAACAATGTTAGTTAGGAAAAATGACAAAGTCAAGTTTTAAGAGAAAAACTTACACCTCTAAAGAAATATTAGAAATTGTTCATACTGACTTGTGTGGACCAATTGATGTGTAAAGCTACAAAGGAGACAAGTACATTATGTTGTTTTTTGATGATTATTCTAGGATGATGATTTTTATGTTTCTTAAAAATAAATCTGATGCTTTTCAAATGTTTAAGTGGTACTTGGCAAGAGTTGAAAAAGAAATAGGTAAAAGTATGAAGTGCTTGAGATCTGACAGAGGAGGAGAATTCACATCAAATGAATTTGAGATGTTGTACAATGATAGAGGAATCAAAAGATAGACATCTACACCCAGAACTCCGCCAAAAAATGGAATTGTTGAAAGAAGAAATAGGTCTATAATGGACTATGCTAGAACACTCATGATAGAGAAGAATGTTGCTTTGAAATACTAAAGAGAAGCTATAAGTATAGTTGTCTATACCTTGAATCATGTACAAGTCAAGAAAGGTACTCATTTAACACCTTTTGAATTATGGTATGGATACTCACCCAATGTGAAATGTTTTAAGGTATTCAAAAGCAAATGTTACATTCTTAAAGATTCCAGGAATGGCAAACAAGATTCAAAAAGTGAGGAAGGCATATTCCTAGGCTACTCCACAAAAATTAAAACTTATAAGTGTTTAAATACTAGCACTAACAAAATTGTGGAAAGTGCAAATGTGAACTTCAATGAATATATAGAAGTACATGAGGTTGAACCTATGAAAGAATTAGAAGAATACAAATCATTTGTATACTTTTATGAAGGTATTCCTATTAAAGAAGATGTTGCAAATCAAGTTACAAATCAAAAACAAGTTTTAGTGACTGCCAAAACACATCCTTTGAATGCCAAGTTGTATTTAGGAACTTAGCTACATTCAGATGTTGAGTTATAGAATGAAGTAGATGCACATTTTGATTCTAAGGTTAGTAGACATGAAAGAGATGTTGAACTACCTAAAAAAGATGCACACAGTGATTCTAATGTTGAAGGACAAAATGAACAAACAAGAGTTGAGCCAAGATTGTCCAAATATGTCAAAAGACATCATCCTACTACTCAAATCATTGGAGATAAAGATGCTAGACCAATGAAAAGAAACAGACTAAGAAATGATACATGTTTAATGAGCATGAAGGAACCTAAATCAGTAAGAGATGCATTAGAAGATGTTGACTAATACAAATCCATGGAAGAAGAGATTGAACAAATAGAGAACATAACATGGAGTCTAGTTCCTAGACCAAAAGATAAAAATGTGATTGGTACCAAGTGGGTATTTAGAAATAAGCTAGATGAAAATGGTGAAGTCACAAGGAACAAAGCAAGACTAGTCTAGAAGGGATATGCACAAGAAGAAGGAATTGACTATGGAGTGACATTTGCCCCTATTGCTAGATTGGAATGAGTAAGAACTCTACTTGTTTATTCTAATTACATAGGATTCAATGTCTATCAAATGGATGTTAAATCTGCATTTCTAAATGGCATATTAGAGGAAGAAGTTTACATAGAAGAGCCAAAAGGATTTGTAGATGTAAACAATAAGAACATGGTATGTAGACTACACAAAGCTCTATATGGTTTGAAACAAGCACCAAGAGAATGGTATGAGAGACTTCATACTTATCTTAGGAAGATTGGATTTGAAAGGACTAATGATAACAACAATCTATACATGAAGACAAAGAAAGGCAAAGATATTTTGTTATCCAAAATTTTTGTTGATGATATCATATTTGGAGGACAAAATGCTTTATGTAAAGATTTTGCAAATCAAATAAAGTTGGAATTTGAAATGTCTACGTTTGGAGAGATCAAGTTCTTTGTGGGTTTGCAAATATATCAAATGAAGTATGGTATATACATCACCCAATCAAAGTATGTCAAGGAAATATTGAAAACTTTTGGATTAGAAAATTCCAAACTAGTAAGTACACCTATGGTGATAGGACTTAAGTTGTCAAAGAACAATGATTCAGCTGAGGTGAATCAAACATTGTACAGGTCTACGATTGGCAAGTTGCAATATGTAGTACATAGCAGACCTAATATTGCATTATCTATAGGTATAGTTGCAAGATTCTCTACAAATCCCAAGGAGAATCACTTAATGGCTATAAAAAGAATAATGAGATATCTAAAAGGAACATAAGAGTTTGGTCTATACTACAAGAAGAATGAGAAATTTGAATTAAGAGCCTACACTGATGTTGATTGGGCTAGAAACATTGATGATAGAAAGAGCACTAGTGGAGGAGCATTCTTCTTAGGAAAAAGACTAGTTTCATGGACTAGAAGGAAATAGAATTGTACCTCACAATCTACAGCTGAAGTTGAATATGTTGTTGTTGCTATAAATTACACAAACATTGTATGGATCAAATAGCTTCTCAAAGGAATGAACAAAGAAATCATAGAACCAATGATACTTAATTGTGATAATACAAGTGCTATCAATATATCAAAAAATTTAGTGATGCACACAAAGACTAAGAACATTGCAATCAAGTATCATTACTTGAGAGAATTAGTTCTAGATAAAGAGGTGAAGATGGAATATGTTAACACAAAAGAGAAAATTATTGATATCTTCACAAAAGCATTACCTAAGGATTCTCATGAGTATTTAAGAGGTAAAGTAGGGGTGATATCCCTATCAAAGGCTAACTAAGTAATAGAAGGAGTGCCCTATATCAAACAAGCTAATTGTCATATGTTATATATTGATGCAAAGGATCTTACTTTAGGAGCTGCCTAATGTAATCATAGAATTGAAACTTCAAAATAGTCACAAGCAAGGTGACAGAGGGAGAAATTAAAGGAACTACAAAAGCTTGCATTTACATATTTAAGATGAAAAGATGATATGTCTTTGGCATTTATGTCAAAGAGGGAGAGTTATACTAATCATCATAGGAATAAAGAGTTACATTAATCATCACAGGGAAAAAGAGTTACACTTATTAGAGGGAGAAAGTATAGTAGAGGAAGATACCAAGAGATTTTTGACAAAGAAGATAGAAGTTGTTCATCAAAAGAAAACACATGTATGATGAGGGAAATAAAGAACAATGTAGGAAAGAGGGAGAAATCCTAATCTACCTAGTAAGAGGAAGATACACAAAGGAACTCAAAGGAAGTTATAAGAAGGAGTTTTGTAACCTAATCAAAAGATGGAAGTTGTTGATAGAGGGAGAAATTTTTATAGAAGTTTTTTTTTTGGTATTGTCTTACTATTTTAACTTAGTCAGTTTGGTTGAACAAGATCTTCATCATTCGATTGACTTAGTTGACTAGTTTGGTTTGCCATCAATGCCAAAGAGGGATATTGTTGAGATCTAATTGAAAAGATCATTACTCAGAGAGATTATTGAAAGGAGATTTTTGTAGATGACTATGTGTTTCAATCATTTTTTGTCACTAATGTCAAAACTACTATTTGCTAATATGACAACTTCTTATAAGATTCAAGTACTATTACTTAGTTGATTGATGAAGAGGTTTTGATCAATCAGAAGTTACAATAGCACCTAGAGCAAAGGTTAAGTTATGATTATATAATGAAGTACAACAATTAGTTAAGACAGTGATGACATGATGCACTAATAATCTACTTAAGGTTACAAAGGTTGGTTATACTGAGAAAGTTTAGAAGAACAAATTACACAAAGTTTTTCTACCAAGCTTGAAGAAGTGAATAATAGGTGTCGAGAAAAGGTAGTACAAGCCAAGCAAAAAATCTATTGGAGTAGAGTTAAAGTTCATTCTAGTGTATGCCAAGCAACATAGTAAGTGTCAAGCATTAGAAGATTGATAATGTTGAGCTGTTGCATTATTTAAAAGATCAAAGATTTGATGGATCTAAGCCGCCAAGTTTGTTTTCTTGAAATTTGTGAACTAGGTGCAAGATAAGGATGATGAGCTTGTGGCACAAAACTCAAGGTAAACCATTTTTAGAAAAATTCAAAGAGGATTCTAAGAGAAGTTTCTAGAAGAGATACCAAATATGAGGTAGCTACATTGTATCCTACCTAATCTATCTTAATCATAAATTGGAAGATGGAAAATAAGCAACAAAATATCTTAGTTTTTGATTTATGGGAATGGTTGGTCATGAAGCAAAGAAAGTTGGATGTGAAAATTTAAGGAAGACAAGGAGTCAAGGGCTTTGCTTCATCAAGTTATCTAAAAGGAGACTGCATTGACATGCTAAACAAGAAGGCTTAAGATGATGAATGCTTGAAGGGTGAACAAGCTATCAGGACTACAAAGTACAAAGGCCAAGTAGAATGGAGGACTAAATAGTGATCTATAATCTACAAATGAAGTTGTAAGTTGTATCAGATCAAAGCTCTACTTTTACCCTCTAACAATTGAATTAGTCTAGTGTAAATCATTTGGATTAAGGTTGACCTAATAGTCATTTGTAAATCCTTTAATTGAGTGGAAATCCAAGTTAATGAGCTAAACTCCTATAATAAGGCTCACTTCTAATAGGGTGATTGAAATCCTTTAACAGGGTCACATTTAATAGTGTGTATTGTAAACTTTCACAAGGTTGGCCTTTCACAGGGCATCACTTTAGTTTAGTGAAAAGGAGTAGCATGTTACTAGTGGTTTTTCCCAAATTGGGTTTCCACGTAAATCATTGTGTTAAGTGTGTTGATGAATCCATTATGTTTCATACTTTACATTTCTGCAAGTTGATTTGATAGTAACCTACAAGTTTTAGGTAATTGTATATTCTTATGGATGCATGCATGAATATGAAAAATTTATGGGTTCACTAAGCTGTGAAAAGTTTTATTTATACATCTAGACCTTGGATAATTGATTCACCCCCCCATCCCTGCCCCCCTCCTCTCAATTATTCTAAAATTATTCCAACATGTCAAAGGGGGAGATTTATAATCCCTAAGTCATGTTTTCTATGTTGAAAACAATTGGTTATTTGTGCATTGTCTTTGACATTACATAAAATGTCATATATTTACCAAATAGTTTATTTTGAGATCACTTGGGCAATGAAGACAATTTCATGTGTCTACTAAGAATTCTAGCATTTTCCAAGTTCAAAAGGTAGTGACTACCAAGTTCACTTGAGTGTTGAAGAGAAGTTCACAAAAGTTGAGTGTTAACCAAGCTCACTCGAGTAACAAAGGAAATGTTGGATGGAACCAGTGTTAATCAAGCTCACTTAGTTACCAAAGGAACTTTTTGAAGATGCAATGTTAACCAAGTTCACCTAGTTAACATAGAAAAATCATTTCTAAGTTAGTGTCTACCAAGTAGGGTCAACTAATGAAGGATTTTCTTGTTTTGGCATATTGAGTTCAATGGATTTGTTTGTTGGTTCTAGTCAACTGAGGAGATGAATATTAATTATTCTAAGTTATGTTCAAGCTGACTTTACAATGGATATGATTAAGTATAAGGTCAAGTTAAATATTGAATCTATCAAACTGCATGGAAGAATAGAACATGATAAGAGGAAGTGAATTAGAAGGATAAATAGAATATCTTTGAGGAGCTGAAAAGATACATTCAATCAAGAAAGGTCAAGTATTTGAGCTAGAATTGAGATCTGTAATCAACAATTTAGTTGCATCAGAAATCAATTCATCTCATTGTAACTCTCTAACAATTGTAGCAGTGATCTAAATCTCATAATAGAATTGGCTTAATAGCTATTTGTAAATCCTCTAGCAAGGTGGCATTTATAGATTGAAGTGTCTAAAGACCCCTAATAAGGTCACTCCTAATAGGGTGATTAAATCCTCTAATAGGGTCACACCTAATAGTTTGTTTTGTAACCTTTAACAAGGTTGGATCCTAATAGGGCTCACTTTAGAAGAGTGAAAATCAGTAACTAGTTTCAATTGGTGGTTTTTCCCAAATTGGGTTTCCATGTTAAATATTGGTGTCACTTGTGTTCATGCTATTTATTTCATGTGTATGCAACTAACTTAATTAAGGTTAATCACAGAAAAAACCTTAAGATTTACATGTTAAGCATTTCCTCAAGTTACAATTTTTATTTCTGTGGTTACCAAGTTACAACATATTATTAGTATTAATTGAGTTCCTATGTGTTTCCTGAGCAACAGTATTTTCAGCAGTGTTTATATTTTGTACTAACATCTAATGGATCTAAGATTTATTTTAGTGGTAATTGATTCACCCCTCTCCTCTGAGTTACTCCTCTTATAATTCCAACAATTGGTATCAAAGTATTTGGTTCTTGTAGAGAAGGTTTCAAGGACCTAAGCTAAAGATCAGGATGTCTTACAGAAGGGAGATCCCTAAGATGAACAGAGATAACTTCAAGGCATGGCAGGAACTCATGTGACTGCATTTGAAAACCATTGGAGATTTATACCTAAAGTACCTAGATACCAAATATACAACACCTATTTTAACTATGACTATTGAGAAATTGCAAAGAAGAAGAGTCATAACATTATGGTGATTAATATTGTTTCATCTCTCAACTATGCCAAATTTGATGAAGTCAAAGATTGTGGAACTACTTATGAGATGTGGATCAAGCTGAAAGCTATCTATGGAGGAGATGATAATGTAAAAAGAGCTAAAGATGAAAGTATTATGGGAAAATTTGATAAAATAAAGATGAGAGAAGATGAGAACTTTGCAAAGTATTATGATAGGATCAAAGCTAGTATTTGTGCAATCTAAGCTTTAGGAGGAAAGATTGAGGATGAGACAGTGGTAAGTAAATTTTGAAGAACACTTCTTCCTATATATGCAACTACAGTATCAATAATTCAAGAAATGAGATGCAATCCAAAGAATGATAGAACATTAGATGTAGTTATTGGAAGATTGACAACATTTGGGTTAGATAACTCTAATAATTATGTTCCTATTTCTAGCAATATTGAGTCTAAATTTGAAGCCAAGTTGTCACTCAAGAAGAAAGCTAAAAGGTCAAAAGGAAAATAATCTAAAAGTGAAGAAGAAGATAGTTCTGGCAGTGATCTTGAAGCCATTGAAGCATTACTTGCAAGAAGGTTTCCCAAAGGCAAAGGAAAGTATGAAGGTAAAATTTCTTTAATTTTCTTTTCTTGCGAAGAAGTTGGTCACATTGCTACAAGGTTTCCAAATAGAGAAGATGGAGATGAAAAGAAGCATAGCAAGTTCAAAGGAAAGAAGGATTTCGAGAACTTCAAGGACTACAAGGATAAAGGTAAAAAAAATTGTTTTATGGCTAAAGATTCAGATAGTAGTGATGATGATGAGATGGTCTATATTATTGTAAAAGATAAATTTGATGATGAAGAAGATAAAATGGCACTTATTTCTCATGTTAGAAAAAATTATGCATGGATTATTGATAGTAGTTGTTCACATCATATGACTAGTGATCAAAAAAAAGTTTGAACATATGGAACAATACAATGGTGAAATTGTGAGATTTGGAAACAATGAACCATGTTGCATAAAGGGAAAAGGTTGTATCTCACTAACCAATGAACTTAATTGTGATAATTCTTATTGGGTTGAAGGACTAAAGCATAATCTACTAAGTGTGGCACAATTGAATAGCATTAGATTCAAGGTAGAATTCATGAATGGGAAGGCCAAGTTGCTAGATGGAAAAGGAAATCTATTTGGGTCTAGTAACCATACAAAAGGTAACTTATTCTACCTAGATCTTAGTAAAAATTCATGTTTCATTACTTAGGTAGAAGAAAGTTGCTTATGGCATAAAAGGCTATGTCATGTGAAACAAAAGAGTGATAGGTATTCCTAGTTTGAGGAAACCTAATATGGGCCTATACAAAAATTGTCAATTGCTAAGATGGGCAAGAAAAGTTTCAAAAGAAAGAATTATCATTCTAAAGAAGTCTTGGAGTTGGTTCATATAGACTTCTATGGACCTAATGGAATTGAGAGCTACAATGGATGTAATGCCCCGCCAAGAGATCTAAAGAATTACGCTAAGTTTGCCAAACAAATTTTTTTTTTTAAGACATAAATTATAAACCATTCACAACATTTTGCGGAAGCAATAGTAACATCCAACTGAAAATAACATAACATAACATAATAGATTACATTCTAAAAGATCTCTTAACGTTGAATTACTTCTAATCATAACTTATTCATCTAACATTACATCCTTAACAATGAAATAACAAGGATACATTCAATGTTCTTAGTCAATATACAAGTGTACATTTTAAATTGCTCAATCATCCACTGTACATATTACAAGGTATGAAAAGCTTAAAAGAATAAACATCCATGTAAATAAAGTACACCATCATCCAATATTAATCCATGATTCTATAAATGAAACCACATGTCATACATGATACATCATCATCATAAAGATATAAACATTCATCATAAAAGATAACCATATATTTCACAAACATAAATAACTAAGTGCACGGTTCCTCCCAACCGTAAATAGCATCATTAGACCATCATGGATCCTAGCCATCCCTCTATGCGTAACATTCCAAAGCATCGAAGAGATCATCAGTATTAACATAGTAGGAATGTCACTCCTATAAACATCCTATTAACATGCAAAGTAAAGCATAGGATACCATCATCTAACACATG